>KK114140.1:79288-117510 GCA_000611955.2 Stegodyphus mimosarum | reverse complement strand
AAAAAAATTAATTTTGTCTTTAATCAGAACAAAGTTTTAGATGACATTTTATGATTTAAAACAATATGAAACACAACACTTGTTCATGGTTACCCATTTTAAAAAAAAGATTTGAAAAATATCTTAGATTTGTTTTAGAAATCCCAAAAGTTACTGCTGTTATAGAAAACAACTTTCTTGAAAATTCTCTATTGTTTATACAAAAAAAAATATATAATTTCAGGTCTCCATTTTTAAGGGGTTGATGAGATTCCAAGAGTTTATAAAGATTCCTTTTTAACTGGAAAACCTGTTATCAAATCTGAAAGACCATTCAAGTTATAATCTTTAGGTAAAACTGGAAAACCTGTTATTAAATTTGAAACACAAAGACCATTCAAGTTACAATCTTTAGGTAAAACTGGAAAAACTGTTATCAAATCTGGAACACAAGGACCATTAATGTTACAATCTAAGGAGTATTAATCTCAATAGAAGGGTATTTATATAGAGTTCATTCTTAAAACAAACAGGCTGAGAAAAATTTTTTCTAAGAGATGAAAAGAAAATTGGTATCACATAAAAAAAAAACCTTTTTGTTAATTTTTATAATGTCTTTAGACATTATAAAAATTAACTTTCCCCTTTTGGATTCCATTCTTGGAGAAAATTGGATAAGAAAAAATTGGATTTCATTCTTGGAGAAAAAAATTGGATTTGTAAAAAATTGGATTCCAATGTTGGCAAAAGGAAAGTTAATTTCTATAATGTCTAAAGACATTATAAAAATTAACAAAAAGTTGTTTTTTTTTTTTTATATAGAAAAAAATTTTTTGAAAACTTCAAGTTGTGATTTCTCTAATGAAAATAGTAAATGCTATAGGATCTGTCTGAGTACTTTTCTCTACAAAAGTTGTAGGTTCTTTTAATTGAACTTTCGATGGAACATTTAATGGGGACCAATTAATCTTTTCTTGTTCAACAATTTTTTCAAAATTTATAGAAGAAGGGTGATCATTGTTGTTAAGAGTATAATAATCATCGGTCTTGATCAAGGATTCATGTAAAATTTGATACAACCAATCACTAAATTCAATATCCTTTTTCTTTTTAAGATGATCCATTATACTATTAATTTGTGACAGGTTTAAAAAAATGGTTGTAGATTGATATTTAGCTCCTTTCATTAACAAAATTCGTTCGTCCAAGATAGAAATTGCACGAGCCGTTAAAACATTTTCTCCTTTCAAATATTCTTGCAACTTTGTAGGACTCAGTAAATTATAACCTACACATTTTGAAACATCTGAGGCTTTTAAATAAATATATCCTTGGATGATAAAGAAGGGAATCCGATAATTTTTATATTGGAAAGGAATATACGTAGTGGTTTCCATGATATCTAAATGGGAAATCTTGGGTCGCTGTTTATATATATAGAGAGAGGGAAGAAAACACGTGACCTCTTTTTTTTTATAGGAAAGAGCAGATATATATATAAAGGCTGAGAGCGCTCCATCAGAAAAGCATAATCATGTCCACGATAGACGTTTTCCCAACCCAGGCTATTTCAAGTGTTTGTGATTTAAAGTCATTCTCTGAAATTGGAAATCTAGACATTCATTTAGCTACCAAATTTATAACTTTTTTAAAGGATCACAAAATTTACTTTAAGCGTATCGAGGATTCATCGAAATTACTTACTCAAAATATGAAAAGGAATTTGGAGGAGAGTCAAAAGACTAAAAATTACTATCCCTTTTCTTGGAATCGAGTGTATCAAGTTCTTAGCCGACCTATTCAACTGAAACGGAAATATACAGATTTAAGAATGAGTTTTCAATGGAACAATATTTTTCTTACCAAAAGTTATTTTACATTTGGAATAACAATGACAGCTGAAGATGAAGTCCATATCTATCAAACTACAGCCGCTCCAATTGTCTATTATGAATCTGACGATTTAAATCTAACCGCCAAAGAATTTAAAGCATTCAAGGAAAAAAATTTTAAACGATATATATTGAAACCTTTTGGATATTATGCAGTTCCCCCAAAGACTCAGTATCTTATTTTAACCACGCAAAAGAGTCTATTTCTTGTACACAAGTGCCCAGTCATTCTTTGGAAGAAAGAGAATTTTTTATCCCCAACATCCTATATATCATTTTCCGGCAAAAGAACACGCAAAAGAACATTTCCCTGCAAAAGAGACATTGAAGTTGTTACAATCGAGGATGAGGAGTCTAAATTACCAATCAAGAAACGCAAAAGTTACCGAATAAGCCAAGAAACGCCTTCTGTAGAAGATGATTTTATGGACTTGGAAAGTATTACGGATGATTTATTAGTAGACAATTGTTTAAATCAATTAAATTCTGATGAAATGGAAATGTTATGGAATTCTATTAATGAAATTATATCTGAACTATGTTAAATAATAAATTTTGTATTTATTTTAATAATCTGTCCTATTGTAATAAATAATATTAATAAAAAAAAATTTTTTTAAAAAAAATAACCAATCTTGGATTGAATTAAAAAAAAAGATAACCAATCTTGGACTATTTTTAAAACAAAGAGCGCAAAATAATTGTTTTTTCCAATACACGACAAATATAAAATCATTCAAATAATATCCAATCTTGAACCCCCCCCCAAAAAATTGGTTTCAGAAAAAATTCAATCTTGTAATTTTCTGATGGGGTACCGGTGTTCAAATACTTTTGTGACCGACTGTACGGTGGAACCCGACGCATTTCACACATCTTGGTGCGACAAAACAATTTTCTGAAGAATGGTGCCACTTTTGGCAATTGCGACACTGGGGGACTTGGTTCTTAGCAATATATTTTTCTATTTTGATATGAAATAACATCAGGTATTCAATATCATATATTTTTTCAAAGTTCTCCTCCGGAATTATCTGAGCTTGAAATAAGGGCATCGGGGCTTTGGTTTTGTACTTGGTCAATTGGACCACTTTATGCACCGTGTAGCCTAGATCTTCTAATGACTTTTGGATGATTTGAACATCTGAATCTATTGGGAGTACCCTTAACAGGATTTTAACAGGCTTCTTATGCCTAGGATAGATAACATAGTGCTCAATGTAGTGATCTAAAAAATATGAGCTTAAGGCTCGGTGATCATCCGGCGAAGCCGGCTCTACTTTCAAACATTCGCCACTAAGGTGACAATGGAATTTTCTTTCTGGTAATTTCTTAGCCAATTCACTTAAAAAAACATAGTAATTTTTGCCTTGTGGGGACCTAACCATAATCGGAGGAGCCTTTGACTGGGCCGGCTGCTGCTGCATATCTACGCCTGTCTGAGCATTGTCATCAGTTTGCATATTTGACAAATTATTACTTACACTAGCATTCATATCAGAGTTATCACAAGAGACATTTTTACTAGTATTATTATCACCATTATATATTCCAACATTAGCAATAGAATTAACATTATTATCACTTTCATTGATACATTTATCCTGAACATCTAATTTTGAAAATCTATTTTGCAGAGCTAACTGCGACTTATTCCTAACAATTTTCCTTCCTTTAGCAGTTTTAACTGGCTTCTTAAATCCTAAATTTCTTTCATCAACAGAACTATCACTGTCATTAACTATGTTTTTACGTTTATTACAAATACTAGGATTAGCATTATTACTAGATTGATCCTTGCTTAACAGAGGGAAATCGCACTTATCTTTTAACGTAGCGGAGCATTCCTCCAGCTTAGTGAGCCTTTTGGTTTTATCCATGCGAAATTTAGATTCACATTCCAGAATTTCATTATTATCTGGAAGATTGAAGTGCTGCGAGACTAATGCAAGGTTGTCTCGCAGCGCAGTAGCATACGTATCAATTCGTAAGGAGATAATATTAAAATGTAGCAAGAGCGAGTTAACACGTGCCGAGTCCGACATATCACACTGAGAGAAATCAAGCGCTAACAGTTGATCCAGGTAGTTATCATCAAAAACCTTATTATGTAGGAATTGCACGATGTCAGGAACATCTTTCACCAAATTTTCATAACAGATCCACTATCAAGACTCATTTCTTCATCCTTAACTTCGTAACGGTCGGCCCACATGGTAGGCCTAGCCGCGCCATTTTCGCATACATCTGTAGAAGCGGTATCCGTAGACGATAATTTTTCCATAATTCAGTCGAAAACATACACAAAATATGCACAAACAAATCACTTAAACGCAGTTGAAAAAGATCTTCCGCAAAAAAGCAAAAAGTAACCCACAAAAAGCAATTTCATCCGACATTATAGGTTAGGGTATAACTTTGCCAACCAACTCAGATTTTGTTCGTCTGACACGATCATTATTTCTTTAAGACATCAAGGAAATCGGAGTACCAGACTGTGATGCAGCAGATCACAAAAGGCTAAAATAGCGACTCTCACTTCAAAACATTTTAGGAAAAGATTCAGGTCTGAATATCTGGGTTCGTTAATTCTAATACTTCAGCAACAGAAATGGTCAACGATATCTGTGTGAGACGTGTTGTTCTCATCGGAAACGCATTAACTGGCCTCTACGATTAGTAACGAAAATTATTGCGGGAAAAGAAGGAATTACCAGACTCGTGAAACTTCGAACAGCTCATGGAGAAATAATGAGACCAATAAAACGTTTGTTTCCTTTAGCGATTACTTGTGAAATGGCTAACAATGTACAAACTAAAATGCAAAAAAAAGCAAGTGTTTCATTCCGAAGTATCCCAAGCACGAATAGCAGACCTTGCAGAACTCATTACACGAACTGTAACAACTCGATCTGGAAGAGGTATCAAAATACCAGAAAGACTTGATTTGTAACGCCATTGTTAATTGTTAAATTGTGAAGTCTCCCAACTCGAGGTGGAAGAATGTAGGAAACTGAGTGTTAAATTTATGCACTCGGATTGTTGTCAGTATAACTTCACGTGTTTAACGTTTGTAACTTTGTAATTCTGAGTCTAGCAACTGAAAAGGGTATTCTAATATTTAGAATTTAAAGAGAATTGTCTTCATATATTCGTAGTTAGGTGTTTAAAATATAAACGTGTAATTATCAATGTTACAAAAAATAAAAAGAGTGTTGTGTTAATACTTTGTACATTATTTGAGTTTTTGAATATTAGGAATATCGATTTATAGCTGAATTTTGAAGTCGGTATCCGACTATCCGGTATACTTATTTTTAGAGCTCTTTCACAACTTTTTCTAGAAGTGATTGAGGCTGCACTGAGTTTTTAATTGCCAAAGCAGTCATTGTTAATACGGGTGCAGACGACTCATCTAAGTAGGACTTTTGTGCTACAACATTCCTTCATAAAATAGTTTCGTTTTCTTTCGCTCCTCCTTCATTAAGAGTTTATTTTTATACTGACTTCCGAACAACTTTTACCTTTTCTGTTACACATTGCAACAAAAATATTAAATAAAAATTGGCGTTTTTTTAATTCGAATCCCTATTGTCATAACATAATCATTTTCAGTGATAATAAGTAATGCATTTGCTGTAAAAACAGTGATGTTCTTATCTGATCTACTTTTAAAATACAAAAATTGAATTACTTTAAATGCAAAAATATTACACTTCTGCAGATATATTATGAATATCTTTACTAATTTAAACACAGCACAACCACTTGACACTTTTGAATATAAACTAATATCTTGTTTTACCTTAGCAAATATTTTAGAGTCGCCACTTCGTAGAGACGTACGTTAATGCAAGGACAAAGAAGATAAATTTATTATCACATCCGTTACTGTAATTATATTACAGTATTTATTAGTTTAGCATATATATAAATATAACAAAAATAAGCATCAAGTGTAAGTCGCTCGACACAATTAAAGAATAATCGCAGGCTAGAATCCACGTTAGTAGCAAACATGCTAGTTGCAGGAAAACCAGCCAGTATTACGTAACCAGAGTGAGGTCTGTTCGGTGTTTCACGGATGGCTACTAGAGATAAATTGACCACAGTCACAAATTCTCACCCCAGACAAGAGGAGAAAGCTGGTAGCGCTATCCTTTGCATCTGGCTACTACTAGAAATTTCTCTACACTAATTTTAAGATCGAATATTGTCGATAACTGTGAGTTTAAATCAGATTTATCACCGCATAACACGTGTAATTGTCTTTGGTGATAACTACCGTCTGAGCTTTTAGGAGCGGTATATTACAAATAAAAGTTAAAGGATTCGCGTTGTCAGATCCACAGTCTTTTGGTAAACGCTCGCCGAAGACGCACGCACATCCTAAACCGAAATAAAACAGTACCAAAAGCCCTTAAGCTGAATCGTTTCATAAGTCACAAATCATATACATCAGTATCAGAATAACACGGATCAATATAGAAAAGCATAAGGTCGAGATTTTTAGATATTGAATGGCTTGAATTGCATTTTGTTTTAGTTATTTATACCATTCCCTTACGGTGCCGGTTGATTCAGCCACCTTGCTTTATCATAGGACATTACGGCTTTGGTTTTCATTGTCTGAGTTCTGACCTACATTTTTCTTTTGACTAGATATTAATTAGAGTCAAAAGGAAAACCTAGAAACATAACGAAAAATATTCCTTCAACAGGTCTTGCACTTCATTTTTTTTTTGTAGAGCATAAACTATAATATTGCCAAAAAAAATGTAAAATTTGTATTATATATTTTCGCTTATTTCAGAGAAGTAATCTATCCGTGGGTTAGATTATGAGTGTTCTCTTTATTCTAGGAAAATTCAACTGCCTCACTATTTTTATATTTCTTTGAATACTGCATATGTCATTACTAATCGAACAAGCCAACTCCATAGTTATCCAACATTGATACTGATGTGCGATGTTAGGTTATGTACAATAATTTGTAACTGCATAGAAATAACATATTTAGAGCTTTTAAAAACAGGGCAAATCTGTCATTTTCATCATTGCTTGCAAGTGTCCAATGCCATAGCAGGGAAATGAACTGAAAATGGTACTTTTCCGTTCAAAACAGTTTATATTGTTGGCCTACCTGTTACTCACAATAAATAAGTCACTAATCACGTAACACAATTTTTCTTTTCTTTTTAAAGTATGTTAATTCAGAGTAAAAGAGAAATATTAATGCCATATATAAAAATTAAATTTTATGTTGCCAGGTGTTAATAATCAGACGGAAATTTAAGAGAGTAGAATCGCAGAAAAATTAATTGTATACAAAAATAATTTATTACCAGTACTGTTTCTTAATATTTGATATTTACTCGTTCAATATTTTTTTATTATTTTTAATAGGACAATAAATCAATTTAAAGCTTTATTTTAATATTTCGGTAAAATCATCAACGAGTGTTGACAAAACTGCGGTCCTTTGCCAAAATGAAATGTACTATGGCTGATGATGGAGAAGAATTCAATTTATTTAGTGTTGGAACAATAGTAAGTTGTAAAACATGCTTCGGTGAAGAGTTTGAAGGAGAAGTGACTGCTTTTGATTATCAGACAAAAGTGCTGGTTTTGAGTATCCTTTAACTATTGAGTTATTTTCGTGTATAATGTTTCTTCATGCATTTAGGTTTTTGGTAACCGAGTTTTTTTTTTTTTTCTGCAGTTATTATTATAATTATTATTATGTATGAATTTTAGTATTAGTCTAAAAAAGCTTTAGAAACTGGTTGTAGAAAAGTGTCAAGTTAATGAATTTTTGATTGGATACCGATTTTTGTTTTAAAGCTATGTGAAACTATGCTCATGAGCAGATTGGCTGTAAAATAATTGCTAAGTATTATATATCCTATTTGAATGTACATCAATTATGTATACAAATATTAGTCAGTGAGCATAATGAATTTATAATACCTGCATTTCAGAATTTGTACTCGTGCTTTGCTGTAATTGATTAAACAAATTTCATGGTCAAGTAATAACTGGTGGAAAAGTAACTTGTAAGCATTCCGTTGTGCATTTCATATTTTACTGTGTATTTTTTGAGTTGCATGTACTGTGAAACTTAGCGATATATCTAGAATGTCCAAGCAAATCCGGCAAAGCCAATCTTCAAGATATGCGGATGATAAATTTGGATTATGTTGAAGATGTTGTTATCAAGAAAGAGGTTACAACACCTGCTAATGGAACACAGACTCTTATGCCATTAAATATAGAAAAGGTAATATTTTATGATTATAAAAAGTGTTTGACTCTATAGCATACATTTTACTGCATGCATAAATAAATTGCTTTATATTTTGCTGCAGTTTCTAACAGCATGAAAAATCTATTTATCATATTGTACGAATACTAAAATTGCTTCTTCTCTAACGTTATAAGGTATTTCTCCCACCTTCGTGGTGCAGTGGTCAGCATGCTCAATGTGTATTTAAGAGGTCCGTGGTTAGAGTTCCACTGAGGGCATTGCTCATTTTTCACGACTCCTGTTTCAAAATATCTAATGTCTTTATAGTGGTGCTTGAAGTAAAAAAGAGGGTGGGTGATGATTCTCCACCACCGGGATTTGGCGATTGGGTCTCCTAATTCTCAGTCGCCTCTTAAAGGAGGGAGCATATAAGGTTTTTCTCCCACCTTCTTCGCATGCTTTTGTGGCGTGGTGGTCAGCACGCTCGACGCGTATTCGAGAGGTCAATGGTTCGAGTCCTGGCTAATTTTTCAGGACTCCTGCTTCAAAATACCTAATGTCTCTACAACGTATTTTATATTTAGTGTCGAAGGGAAATTAAGAATCAGGACTCTCCACATATTTTATTATGGTGGGAGGGAATCAAATGCTCATGTATCAGGCATACAGAAAAAAATGTTGGTGGCTTTGAGGTCAGGATTTTAAATCATTCTGGATATTGAGCATCAGTATATTGGACTTTGTACTGTATCAGTTCATTCATTGTAAGTAAATCCCACAAATGCATATTTTAAAATTGAATTCTAGATAAAAAGTATTACAATTTCTTAAATCTGAAGAACCGTTATGCACATGTTTGCCAGAGTTTGACCCATTCTGAAATTTTGGCAACTTCTACTAAGATGGTTGTCCTACTGAATAGTCTGTGTGGTTTTTCTGTTATAAGATATTCTTATTCCATTTATTAACCGGAACTCACTGTTAAATCATAAATACTTTTAGATTTTCCATAATATTAAAATGCATAATTAATAACCTTAATATGTATTTCTTCTTTTTAGTTGTCTGGGCGAGCTAAGCAACATGTGAAGGAAAGGCAGCGTTTAGTAAATGCTTTGTCATCTGGAGTCAGCAGCGAAGGCATAACAATATTTTGTGCTATAACAAAAACGTAAGGAAATTAACATATTTCACTTTTCATGTAACATCAGGAATTGATATGTAACAGAAGTATATTCTGATTTCATGCAGCACACTAAAAGAAAAATTGAGTGTGAACATAAATGTAAAATAAAAGTTTTATCTTTATTTAACATATAGCTTTAATAATATATCTCAAAATACAAAATAATGTAAACTAATAACTGCAGTTTTCAGTTAGTGGGAAATTCTTGAGTATTTTATGTTGGGGGCCAGATCAGTTTAGTCTATAGTTGATTAGTCATACCCAGCCTGATTGACAACTAAGTGCTGGATATGTTATTGTTTGACCTCTAATAATAAAAGGAGAAGTGTGAATAATTGTTTTCTAGTTGTTGACTTTATTTCCTGCACTATTAATGAGATATTTTATGAAGTGATTTCTTTTGAAAGAGGGCAACCTATTATTAATTTTGATGTTTGTGTATTTTAAGTCATAAATCATAGTAGGAATTTTTGGAGATGTGATTATTTTTATGCTAATTATTGCAAAATTACTGTAAAACAATTATGTTGAGAAGAAAGGTTCATTGAAAACTTTGATAAGCAAATTCATGGTCCAGGCCTTAAGGTCTAGGCTGAATCATACTTTTATTTCTCCATATCTTTGGATAAAACGGAATGTGTGTAAGTCACATGGTAGGAAAATTTTATGAAACTTGTATTACATGAGGGTGGTCTTACTGTTTACCACATATAATTTTCTAATATGTTCTTTTTCTTTGGAATGGATAGAATTTGTTGGGGTACTTCCAAGTTAATTATGGTCATTTATTGTTTATATGTTACATAAGTTTTATTTATTTTTTATGTCCAGAACATGATTAGTCACAGGAAGTTTTTTGGGGTGATGGGATATTTTTGTATGCTTCTTTTCTAGGCATGTTCATGTGTGTATGTGTTTAAATCAAATGCATTTACCAATGTTCAAAATGCTGTGAACACTGATTTTATGTATGACTCAGATGTCTCTAAAATGCCAATACTAGTTTCATTGACCAAAGATATATGGCCCAAATGCGGTTTAGGGCACTGCTTGGCGGCGATTGTTTTTTAATGAGCAATAAACGTGCCAACATGGGTAACTCCGTATATCCGTGAAGATGGCTGACTGGGTATTTTGAAGCTACGGAAACATGTAGTTTTCGCGCATGCGTGTTTCCTATTTTATAGAGAATGGTTTTATTGGTAATGTGAGATGACGTAGCGGTTTATTCGAAATTCTGACGTGTTAATTTAAGTAGTTATTTCAGTTGTCGTTGTATTTTGTGTGTTGAGTGTTGGCTATTTTCGTTCCGTATATTTCGCGAAATACCAAGCCGCTATGGATTTAGCTGTGATGCTGAGAGAGGTGAGTGAATGTACATGTACATTTATTACTTTATTGGAAGTGCAAGTTGCTTAATTTTTATATTTTGTTGCCTTTTATTGAAATAATTTGTATCAGCTGAAGAACAGAACGCTGGTATCGTTTGCAATTTATTTTATTTTGTTGATTTGTGCACATTGCCTACATTGTGCAATTCGCTGATGTTTTTTTTAAGTTAAAACGGAACGCTGTGCACATGGCATTTTCTTGTAATTTATTTTCGTTAATTTAGCTTATTTTGTTCATTTGTGTACGTTGCGTATATTGTGCAATTCGCTGAAGTTTTTTTTAAGTGTAAAAGGAACGCTGTGCACATGGCATTTTCTTGTAATTTATTTAGTTATTCTAGCTTATTTTGTTTATTTGTGTGCATTGCCTACATTGTGCAATTCTCAGATTTTTTTTTAAGTTAAAACGGAACGGTGTGTACATGGTATCGTTTGTAATTTTAATGCCCTTTTAAAAAAAATTCCTTCTTTCTGGGATGCCATTTTGGTTACGTTTTCGTGGAGCGTGTTGGGAAGGTTATGTAACGCATAAAATGTGTAAGTATTACAACATAAAATGTAAATAATTAATTTAAAGGTAACTGACGAATATTTTAATGATCGTAATGTTCGTTTTGCATATTATTTTATTATATTTTTGTGGCAATAGTTTCCATACTAATTTATGGTTTAGAATTGTATGTTTTGTTTACAATAGGTTTTCGCAGAGCGTGTCGGGAAGGTTGCAATGAATTGCAAAGACGTTTCGCAGAAACGCGCCGAATTGGCGATTTTCAAAAAATCGCCAAGCAGTGCGCTAAACCGCATTTTCACCAGATATATTATGTGCGACAGATGTATGTAAATTTTTCTCAGTAATGAGAGGTATTGGTGCACTCTGTGGAGCATAATTACTTTAATGCATCAAATATGATCATAAGATCTGAACTGATATTTCCACTGTGATTATTATTTCATGTTCTGAATGCGAGCATTGATATCATGAAATGTTTTAGTGCAACATCTTCTTTTCATATGGGGGTTTCTTTATTATAGGAAAACATCTACTTTTAAGAATTTAACTTTTCTATGTCAGTTTAAAGATATTTAAAAGAAAATTGAATCGCATTATATGATTTGGATTTTTGATGTAAGTTCTTTCTTAATATATATATTTTATACAAAATATATGACACTGTGTACTGCCTGTTAAACTAATAATAATGTGACTGATGGCATTGTTATTTTGAATTATAAATTTTGTGTTCATAATGGGCATGATTACTTTCATGCACATTGTGATTTAATTTACCTGAGGGTTGATGAGTGCCTTTTAGTGGCATTGTTTGTATTGTTCCTGGGACATTTTTTCCGTGGTTTACATCAGTGGTGCAATTCTAAAATCATATGAACTAAGTATAATTTTTTTAATATAGCAATATGTGGCCCTGTCAGCCACATGTGCTCTCTGAGCCACATGGTGCTTCTAAGTACTGCAGTCCACACTTTGAGAACCATTCATTACAGCACTGGTATTAGGTTATAAGTGTTATTAGGTTTTTGTCATAATATTGTAATTGCAGTGCTGTTTGGCTAGTTGAATAATGATGATTTCACATTTTGTTTGCATAGCCTGCACATGTTACACTTCATGAAGTCAGTCTTTTGGCATTAGTTATTATGAATAATATGCTAAATTTTGTTTTGTATAAAAGGCTTTATCATATGGGTATACCATCATATATAAATATTATAGCCTTTCTTGAACTCTGTAAAAGGTATGCATGTAGTCCATTTGCAGTTTCCTCACTTAAACGCTAGTGTGACGCTAAAAGGTGAAATGCATTTAGGAGAAATTAGTGTACTTTGTCTTCAGTACAAGTTTGATTTTCATGAGATGCGTAATGTGAGTAATGCAGCATTAATTAAATGGATTAATTGTTTCCAATAGATCAAAATATTACCGGCAGAAGGGCCTTTATTACATGCATTGATAAAAACGTGTTGTGTACAGTGTAATAACAGCTAATTATTAGATTGTTTGGTGAAGAGTTAAATACAGAGAAAATGACTTGATCTAATTCAAGAAAATGGAAATGGAGAAATTATGAACAAGGACCATCCCCAAAAATTTGATTCCTGAATAAAAACCGAAAATGAAGGAAAACTGTGTTAATTGTTCTCACACCACAGTTTAAAAAATAACATAATGAATATGTGTGATAGATCATGAGTTTACAAATATGGTTTGAAGTTTGCAGGGCAAAAAGTGGAGACAAACATAAAGACCTTGGAGAAAGACATTCCAAATCAATATCTTGTCATTATTTTTCATACTTTTGTGAACTTAATAAGCATCATAAAATTTTTCCAGGAGGGCAGTGTGCAACTTCAGCTTATTACATGTGAATATCCTGAGATATTTGCAAGATTATCTAGAGTTGTAAAGAATAGCTGTTTTAAAGAAGCAAATGGATTTTGCATCGTAGGAATGCCCCATCACTTAAGAGTGCTAATTCTTTGTGAATTCCGAGTGATAATTTATTTGCTTTTTTCCTTTGTCTCTGATCTGGCTCCATCTGACTTTTTTCTCTGGTCAGAAATTAAAATGATTGTGTGGGCCAATGTTCGTACGGTCCTTAAGAGTCTTTAAAAGTCCTTAGGGTTTTTAGAACCGATTTTTGGTCTTTAAAAGTCCTTAATTTCACCCAAAATCAGTAGAAGGTCCTTAATTTTAATCATCTAAAATTTCGGTTCATTTTTAGGACTGTCATTTTAAGTGCGAATTAGCATTTTTGAGGAATATTTTTGGTGATTCACTGACAAATATGGTTATTGTTTGAATTTGTTCCTATTTCTAATATAAACGGTGCGATACTCGAGTTTCTAGGTGAGAAATGAAACATAGGCATTTCGAAATTGTATCTTTTTTCTAGTGAAGAGCTCTTAAACAACTTTTCCTTTTTGGAGATGTGAATTCTTTTATTAAACGGTTCTAAATTTCGCTACTTACCAACATTTTGGCGTCTTTTTTCTAATGAAGAGCTCTTAAACAACTTTTCCTTTTTGAGGATGTGAATTCTTTTATTAAATGGTTCTAAATTTGGGGGTACTTATCAACATTTTGGCGATTTTAAGATAAATTTCTATACAAAATTTTTAATTCGGAGCTCTGTGAATTTTTCAACACTTTTGTTTAAAACATTGTAACATTAATAAATTTCGTTAAAATAATGGTAATACATCAAAATTATATTTAAGAACTAACATTGAAATAAAACATTTTTATTTTTCTTTGTTAAATTATAAAGTGATATTTCTTTTCATTTTGGCAACTTATTTTTACAATATTTTGAATCTGAAAATAAATAAGCTAATAAATGCTAAAAAGCATAATTTATGAAACAAATTAATTTGCAAAGCATAATTTACAAAAGCAAAATAGCTGTGTAATTATTTTAAAATGTCTTCTTTTTTATTTCTTCATGGTAAGAGTTTTTCCCCATGTAATTGTCTCAGAATATTCAGAACTTTCAGAATGTGCATCCATTTTTTCTATAAAGTTCATTTATTTTTATTTTATTTATTTATTTTTTTTTTGTGTGTGAATTTTTTTAAAAAAATACTTCTGACTTTTTGCTGTTGCAGAATTGGTAGTGGTAGTCTTTCTTTCAGATTTTAGACATTACACCTTGGAAAGTTTAGAAGGATTTGAATGCAAGATTTATAGATCTAAGATTCCAGAAAAATGTGACAAAATGAAAAATGTTTTCATAGTATTAACTTGTAATTGATGTATTTTACAGAATGTCTGTGATGAATTGCTTACTGTTTGGAGAATTTTTGGGAGAACAATGAAAACCTAATATTTGAATGTTTTACTTCTGATCCTAGAAATCTTTTCCTTAACATGATTATTCACCCCCCCACTTTTTGTTCTTTTCCTAAGCAGAAGCATGGAAAATGCCAATAAATGCTTCTAATTTTGGCAAATGGACACATATCTACTGAATGGAATTTTCTTTTAAAAAAGAATTGAAAACTAACAACTTAGATTATCATATGTAATTTATATATCTCAATGCATGACATGCAGGGCTGGCATTAGGCATTTTCGTACTTGATGCAGTCTCTATGGTTCCTAAATTCTGCAAGTTTTGCTATTTCTATATTTTATTGTTCTGTGCATCACTAAATTTTAAAAATTCTGCCATGCCGTCTTTGACCATATATTATTTCATATTTTCTCTAAGTGTTCATATTATTTAAGGAATAAAATTAGCAGCTTCTTCTATATATTTTAAATACATGTAGTTTTTAGAATAACAGAAATCTAAATAAATCCAAAAATTCTGAAATACAGATGAACCTTATTGAGAAAAGAAACTGAATGCATGAAGAGAAAGAAAATTGTTCTTTAAATATATGTGCAGTTAGTATTATGTAAATTAGCCAGTTGTTTATGATTTCGGCCTGTACTATAGCTTCTCCCTTCTTTTCCTCACCAGAATGCAAATCATTTAGACAGTATTTAAACTGAGGTTTTTGTATTATAAGACAGAGAGTGTTTTTAGCTTCTGCTTGCACGCTGCATTAGTTCCTGCCAGCTGGTGATAATTTGTAATTATTCAGCTTTGCGTTATCGCTACCGATATTTGAATCTGGGTCGATTATGAGTTACTAAGCCAGCTTAGATTAAAATTAAATTGTGCTGTCTTTGAATACTAGTCCACAATTTTAATTTCACTCTTCCTGTTTAGTTACATCGCCATGAGCTGTAGTTCATTCTGCTAGCATAAGAACACACACTTATATTATAAGTTCTGTTTAAATAAAGAGGTTTATTCTAAATTTTATCTGACTTTATAGTTACTTTCAGACATGACGATAATTTGCTTATCAATTCATAATTTGCCTATCAAGAGTTTTGGATTATTTAACTTTTCCCAGATCATATAAAACCTCATAGGTATAATGTCGAGACATTGACAAGTTAGGAGATGAAGCAGAAACTAATGCGAACATTGGTTTGCTTGTTAAAACAAATTTCTCATTGTTAGAAAAGATGCTTAAAAAGAAGGAAATTGATATAAATTAGCTATAATGTCTGGGAAGGTTTCAAATTAAAAGGACGCATAAATATTTTGTTGAGTATTGTTGCTGCAAAACATAAACGCGTTGTAGCTTTGTATTATTATCCTGATGTCGTTTAAGAATCAATGTCATAAATTACACGTATTTTAAACTGTGAAATATTATTAGACTGTGATTTTCATCAAATATTTTTTAAAAATATATAAAATTTAACTGGCCAGGTAAATCTATAATATGTACTATCTAAATTCTATAATATCTACTACCTACCTAACTACCTAATTCAATTATTGGTAACTAATTGCTCACCTTTAAAAGTTATCTCTACATCGAGTCTTTCATTTATCCTTACCATGGTCACATGATACAAAGCAAAAATATAAAAATTACTATGAAACATATTCCTTACAGCTAGTAAGACTTAAAATAATACAAAACAACTTATCACCTCTGGTGCTTTAGTGGCGTATTAGAACCTTAAAAGTATGGTAACTGTATTACAACTCCAGGAACTCTGCACGAAGCTACGACGCTAACTGCGTCAGACAGATAGAGAGCATAACTTTCAAAAACCCTGCCAACATCAGGCATTTCAGGTCTGTTCTGATCGGCAAGTCTCTGTCTAGGCAAGCAACAGCAGTGACAATAGCCAGCCTTCTGTTACGAATTTTACTTCTCATTTTAACCTGTGCCGTTTCATATAAAATCGGCCTGCTGTTTACAAAATCTCTAGACTGAGCAAATACTTAACGGAATGAGACATAAAAGAAAAAAATCAGCATAAAGCTACCACTCGTGAAACATCAATAAAATGTCACTCATTTTCTTGAAAATATGCCCAACTGTTATAAGTGTAAAATGTTTAATACTTATTTGACAAATTTTACAAAAATTATTTTATTCCTGAATTTATTTTATAATTGTGCTTAATAATAGTGCATCCTACTTACGGATCTATTTTTTATTAGGTTGGTATAACGAAAGTGAAGTTTAGGCATAGAGTTTAATTGAATTTATGCAGTTGCGATTTGCTGATAGGTCCTTAATTTTTTTCTTTAATGATCCTTAAAAGTACTTAATTTTCATGTGCAGAAATGTGTACGAACCGTGGTGGGGGAAACATTTGGGAAATGCAAAAAACACCAGAATTGAAGGGAAAATGCATAACAGCAGAAATGAAACAACCACCTTTGTTAACGTACCCGAATAAAATTTTTATGAACAAGTCAAAAAAGAAAATGACAGTTCTGTATTTCCCATTCTGTTGGGCTGATTGATGAAATTCAGCCTTCGTTTTTCATGTCTCAAAAGCATGAATATGTGTTAGATTTTTATATAACATTATTCTAGTATAGGTATTTTAACACAAAATTGGACTTTCTGAAATGATATAGTGATTTTCCCCCCATATTTTGATCATACACCTCAAATTATGCCAACGTACTCAGTTTTATGAAAATTGCCTGGGTAGTTCTTAAAAAATTGTCTCAAAACTTTAGCTGCTGAGTGTTAATTGACTTTAGTATATATTTCTTAACTTTTTTTTTATTAAACCTACTTAATTCTTTCTTTCAAAATTTAGGTTAGATCCAAAAAAATTTTTTACATTTTTACGATTTTTTTAAAATTTGTATTTTAAAATAAATTTTTATAAATTTTCAAAAAATATTTTGAATTACAACCTATGAAAGTTTTGTCATCTTAAAGTAGATGTATTTTTATGGATACCTGCAATAAATTAGAGTTTTTATTCAAGATTTCCCAAGATATATGTGAATTAATATATTGCATATTTTGAAATTTGGCATATTTGTTGTGATAAAAATGCCACACTTTATTACAATCTTCAGTGCATTGTAACAGTTATTTTGAACCTTAAATTTTCAAATAAACTTTTACTGAGGATCACTCATGAGAAATTCCTGGTGCTTACATATTATACCATCAACTCTCCAAGAAGCATGATTTAATGCCAGTTATGGATGACCATGTGCTTAAGAATTCCACAGTAATGATTGGTGACCATTGCCAAAATTTCCACCAATGATCAATGGGATAATACATGAGTACCAAATTTCTTTATTTCCTTTTTTTTAATAATACATGAAAAGCTAATTTTTAAATCTTTAAAAAATATTAATCAAAGGCTTTAAGATTTTTGCCATTTTATCTGCTATTTTACTTAACTTCATTTGATATGCAACAAAATTTATTTTGCTGATGTCGAAACTGTGCATCATAAATGCAGTCAGTTTCTAAGTATGTGAAATAGTACATCAGAAATGTGATTGCAACATCCTGTGTTCTTCTGTAGAAGTGCTTAACAGTGACAAAATTGACTAGAATGTAAGATTTTTATCTTCTTTTCAGTGTGAAGCAAAGAAAGCAAATAAAAATGATTTTGAAGATGTTTTATGCCCAAAGATATTTCATGTCTTTTACTGCGCACTAATTTTCTTAAACAAAGCTGTTGCTTATGTTTCAAAAGGCCCCTAATGATAATCAAAGACCCTTTATTTCAAAGCAAAACTTACTTTTATGTAAACATAGAATTTAGAATGAATGCATTTTCAAAAGTTAAATTGTGATTTGTCAACATCTGAACTCTAATCATTAGAATAATTTAATGAGTTCCTGGTTCTCTTAGTTTAGAAATTGTTAGCGGTGATATTAGAAGTTCAAAATGAAGAGTTTTATCAGCTAGGAATGAGACTTTTAAAGTTGTATACCAGAAATCAATTCACAATTTGTGAAGAAAAATTTATTTTGCTTGTTGTTCGAGATCTAGCAATATCAGTTCAAGAATGCATTAGAAATACATCTCTTTCTGGAGGTCAGGGATATCAGCGATGTGTTTGTAAGTGACAATGCGAGTCTGATAAGTGCAAATGTAAAAAATATGGCAAACTTTGTAATTCTAAAGAAATGTCATAACAGTCTAATATGCTTAAATAAGTAAATTTATATATTTAGTAATTTGTAATAATAGGTTTTAACGTTATTTGAAAAAATAGAATATGGGCTTAGTTTGTTTTTTATATGTAACTGCAGTTTTTTTTTTTTATGTGCAACTGTTTTGTACAAGTTCATGTAAATTGTATTTTTTTCATTTCACAACAACTGTCAGTCCCTTATTAAAATTTCGTTCGGGGTAAATAATGTATGTGACTTAAAAATACCCATTTATTGACTTTTCAATTTTAAAATATAAAATATTGTAACTCGGGATTTCTTACGCCACAGTGTCCAACAAAAAAAAAATCTGAGTAGTAACCACTCAAAAAAAAAAGAAAAAGCTGCACTCTATTCTGCTGGCGCGATCAGTCATGATATTTATCGCATTTACCGTAACGAGTTGGGAATTATGCAAACAAACCGATTAATTTGATACATTTAAAAAAATTTACCATATTTATGAAATTTAGTCATGATTATGCATAATTACTGGTTATTATATATAATCACCAGTTTATTACATTTACTGTAACATATCTATCTTTTTTGAATTGACCAATGAAAGATGCAAGTTGTGGTTTAGAGTATTTTTTCTTTTAATGCAGAATGCCGCTTTTAAAGCACCATGACGAATAATGGGCGACAAAGAATTGTTTTGAAAAAAATGCTATTCAAATAAATAAAATTTAAATCAAAATATGTCAAAAGTATACAATGTGAATGAATAATCAGAAACTTTAAAATTTCAATTTTGAGAACTGTAATTAAATAATTAAAATGAAATTCTGAAAAGAAAAAAGTTTAAAGGTAACAATTGTAATTAAAAATATAATATGAAGTAAAAATATATGCAAGACAGGAAAAATGCTACATATTTACCTGCCACACAAAATGAAAAGACAATTGAAGTATGTTTCTGGAAATTGAGTTTACCAAGTTCCTTGGCAAAAAGTTAAAAAAAAAAGTGTGCCAAGGTAAATTTCTTAATGACTGATTAAATTTCACATCAGAGTTTTATAAAACTTGGATTTTAGGCATAATTTGAATCTTAGAATCAAAATATGAAAAAACGAATTGTCATGTAGTCTAATTTTGTTTCAAAATATGCATGTTAGGATTATATGCTATGTATAAATATATAGCCTAATATGTGTCCTATATTGCATTTTTTGTGATATGAAAAATGCAAATTGAATTATGGGAAACAGTTCAGTAGAACAGAAGAGAAAAAACTGGCCTCTTTTCTTTTGGGGGGGGGGCAACTGAGTGTTATTTGTTAATAGATTATGTAGACAAATGATGTATTGTAATGTCTTATGGTTATTTATTTGATATCTGTGGTTTAATAAAAGTTTCCCAAATCATAAAGATATAAAAACATTAATGAACTTTTGAGCCTGTTTGGATTTTGTAGTCTTTTAATTTTTGTTGTTAAATTTATTACTCAGGGCAGCAAAGAATTCTTCAAATTTGAATCAATTATTTGTGATCTTGTTTTGCCCTTAATCAATTTCATTGATGAAAATGCTTGTTTACATCTGTATGTCATTCTAAAGTGATATATATATATATATATAATTTTTTGTAAATTTTCATAGCAGTGGGAAATATTCACATGGTAATGAATGCCAGAAATTAATTATGTCAGAAGTGTTGTGACCTGGGAAAAGCTCATTAAATTCCCTTTTTTAAGAATGTTGTTAAATCTGTGAGTTTCATTTGTATGTTACTAGACTATGTTATGTTTTGTTCATTAAGTGAAATGAGTTTATAAAAGCGAGAATGCAGTTTCCTTCTTTAGCAAAATCATAAAAATGGGTTTTGTCCCTTGTGATAGCTTAATTTTTTTTATTTCAGTATACACTCATGTCCATAAATTAAGGATAATTTGGAGTCACACGGAAATCAAACTCTAAAATAAATATATCACCTGTAAAATCACTACACACATCTTCAAGAATCATATGCAAATTTCAGGAAGTAACCAGATGACACTGATGGTACATCACAATGATGAGAGTGTAAGAGAGTGATATATAAGGAATACAGGCAAAGAAGTAAAATTGTACGCAGGTGCTTTATAAGCATTTCAGTGCAATAACCAAATAGTTATGACACAAAGGACGCATTTGGATGATTTTTTACGTGGTAGAATTATCGGCCGTCTGGAATGTGGGCATACCCAACTGGAAGTATCAGACGAACTTGGAATTGCCCAGAGTGTCATCTCCAGGCTTTTGCAACGATTCCAAGATGATGGTAATGCGAGTAGACCTTACAGCACAGGTCGCCCCAGAGTTACAACGCTGAATGAGGACCGGTATTTGGCAGTTACTGCCAAAAGAAACAGGCGGAGCACAGCCTCAGATCTGTCTCGTCAGCTCTCTTCAGCCACTGGTACGACAATTTCAAGGCAGATCGTGTACATGCACTTAGGGCAGATTGGTCTATATGCTCGTAGACCTGTCAGATGCGTTTCACTTACTGCAACTCACTGTCGCCTGGAGTAGAGAGCATGCATTGTGGACACCGCAACAGTGAGCTTGTGTGATGTTTTCCGACGAGTTCAGGTTTAGCTTGCAATCTGATTCTCGCCGAACTTTCATATGGAGAGCTCCAGGTACCCGTTACCACCAAGAAAACATCATTGAACGACACTGTTACGGTGGTTCAGGAGTGCTCGTTTGGGGTGGAATTATTCTGGGTTCCAGAACTGACCTGCATGTTCAAATTGGACCCATGACAAGCCAAATCTATCGGGATGTCATTCTGGAACAACATGTACGTTTGTTTCGGGGCGCCATGGGCGCACAATTTGTGTTTATGGATGACAACACCTGTCCTCACCGTGCAAACATCGTAAGCGAATGCCTGCAATCGGAGGATATCACCCGTATGGACTGGCCAGCATTCTCACCGGACTTGAATCGAGTAGAGCACGTGGGGGACATGCTTGGCCGACGAGTTGCAGCCCGTCAACCTCCTCCTACATGTCTACCGGAACTTCGGAGAGCATTGTTTTTTGAGTGGTGTAATATCCCCAAGATCAGATCGATAATTTAATACTCAGCATGCTTAGGCATTGTACGGACTGTATTGCATCGTCTGGGAGACATACAATGTGTTAACAATCGTACCAACCATGTAATATTGGTTTTTTGTAAATAGGTTTTTTTTTTGTAATTTGCTCCAGGGAGAAAAAATCGCTATTTTTTTTAATAATATCAAACATATAGCATTTTTTTTTTTTTGCTCTTTACCTTTTGCTTAATAAAGCTTTACAAATAAGTCAAACTTGTTTTGCTTCTAACTCTTCCTTTGCCTGATTTTGCATTATCCGTAATTTATGGACATGAGTGTATTTGATCATATTTCTGTTTTTCTCAGCACAATCACTGCTCTTTTGAGCATGAAAATTGACTTAAATCCTCATTTCCTAACTGAAAGATGAACTATTTTAATTTCAAATGAACTGATGTTGTTTACTAATGAACTGGTGCTATTTACTAAGCTAGGAAGTATTAAATTCTTGCCTTGTAGTTCTAACTTTAGATCATTGAGATGGCTGGTAGTAACAACTAAAACTGCCAAATCATATATCCTCTTTGTCAAGCAATATGATTCTTTCATCAGGTAGTCCATTTTTTTTAATAAAAAAATTTGAAGCATTGCATTTTTCAATTTCTGAAATCTATTCAGAACCTGCTTTCTAGAAAAGTTTTGGTACATAGTGCCTCTTGGTGTTTACTATAGAATGATATTTTACTATAGAACAAGCGAAGTTACAGTGCCATTGACTTTACCTATCATTAATCAGTACACAAAATAATCAGTTTGCTACATTCTAATCTTAGACTTTCTAGGCGTAATTTTACTTTTTCACTTGTGTCTGATTTCTTTTCTTTTTACCCTGAAATGACTCCAGACTGACAAGCTTTTCAAAGTCATTAAATTTATCATAAATTTCTCTTATAAAAATGTTTAACTTTGCAACATCAGATAGTCTGTTGATTCATCCAAAGCTAGCGAAAAGTGCAAGAGTGGACAAGGTCTTCCAGTTGCTGGTATACATTCTGACAGAGTTCCTTAATATGTCTCATAACTGTCTGTCTTTATTCATTACTTTTATTATCAAGATGGTGTGCAGTTATATGGAGACAAGGCTTAACAATTTATTTCTTCTCCATCAGAAAGGTGTGTCTTTTTTTCCCCCAGTACTAAAGCAATTTTATTTGATGCTTTTATGATTAATAACATGTTTTATTAATTTGAAAAAACTTTTTTTATGGAAAATGATGTAACTATTATTAATTCAACTTCATTTCTATGGATCTTGCCTATTAATTTTTTGAATGTTATTTACTTATTATTATTATTTTTTCTTTGGCAAATGTGTAGAATTGCTGAAGTTACATGGCAAGGAAAGAACATCATTGTTATGAATCAAGTTACTATTTCACCTCCCTATCGACCAGAAAATTGCAAACCCATAGGAAAAGGGGATGGAGATGCAGTAAATCATGTTCGTCGAATAGTAAGTCCTCTTGTTTGGGGTTGCTTTTTCTTTATTTTCCTGCAAGATCACTATGTTCTCTTAGAGAACTTAATGATAAAAATTTCTTTTTTAGTTCAATTACCATATTTAGTTAAATATTAGTGTTCCTGAAATAGACAGCATTTCATTTAAAATACTATTTTCTATGATTCTGAACTACATGATATGCGATTTTTGTCACTTAGAGATTATGCATTTTACTGTTTTTCAGTGCATTTATCAGTTATCTGCTCTGCCTTGTTTCGTTTTTTTTAGTTTCAACATTGAAATTTTTTATGCAGTCTTAAGTTATTTTACATTTAAATGCTGTACCTTTTATTTCAGTTGGAAAAGTATTTCAAAGATCAAGCCCAAGCACAGCCCAGTCAATCACAGCAGACTCAATCTAGGCCTCATCTACAATAGAAAATATAAATATTAGTTAAATGAGATTTTATGTTTTGTTCTGGATATTCTAGCAAGGAAAACAAAATTTGGATTTTTGTCTCATTTAAAGAACACACACACACACACAAAAAAAAAAAGGCAGGAGAATTTTTTAAAAAAAAAAAAAAAAAAAGGCTGAGTGAAAAGTGCATTTGGAGTATATTGAAGTGGTTACCTATAATTTAGTCATCTTAAGTTATTTTTTATACCTTTTTGAATTTCATTTTCTGTGAAAAGTCAAACAAGCAATAAAATGTGCTTGATTAAATCTAGTGGTATTTCAATACCTTAAATACTTTATTTTTAAAATTTAGCACAAACATGCTCAATTATGCACAAGAGAGATGATGTATGTTTTTAAGTGTATTGTGATATTTGTCTTCTTTTTTTTTATGTGAAAAGGATGTTTTCAGTTAAAATACTTAATGTGAGATCATTTTGGATATTCAAAATACTGGAAGAAATTTTGAGCATGTATTCTTTTTTAAATGAATCAGTGTGCCCATATGCAAATTAATCTTTGGAATGATAACAATAATTGGATAAGTCTGTAGCCATAATAACATAGGTGTTTTTATTGTCAATAAAAAATTAATCATGTCTTAGGTAAAGTGTAATCAGTCACAAATAGATATTTGTAAACATTGATTTTAAAGTTTTTTTTGTTTTGTTCTGTGCTTTGTATTATTATTCTATGAGAGTAGTCGCTTATTCCATAAAATGCATAATGAATGTATTCTCAAAATCAGATTGAATGTTTTTGAATACTAACTTTTTTTATAAATTTAGTAGGATAAAACAATTTACCTCTATTTTGGGTGTTTTTACTACAATTTATACTGGAAGAATTATTTTATATATTGTTATTTATTGTTCATGTTAATTGACAAAAAATATTTAATGGCATACAAATGTAATTGCTGTTTCAAGACATAGACCTCATGTTGTGTAATTTCACACCGTTAGGAAAACTTATTACTTGTTGCATTTAAAATGTGATCAAAGTATGTTGGTTTAGTCATGTTTTGTCAGATATGTAGTCTGTACAATACATTGTCAGACTGTTGATGTTTCACAGTTAGGTACATTGATGCTAAAAAATTCGTCATCTTTTACATATTAATGGAGACTGTATGTTCTTTCTAATTATGGATTTGTACAAGTTATTTAAAATTGAAAAATTGTGAATGTGTCTCCTTTTTCATGATATTTGTATTAATTTTTTAACCATGTGCAAGAAGCTCAGCAACAGTACAAAGATAAATATGCAAGTTCTTTTATTGTTCTCCCATCACTTCCAAGTTATTCCATCAAAAATGCCTTGATAGTGTTTGTGGTTATTACGCATTTTTCCCTAATTGTATAGGTTTACTAAAAGGTTAGCCACTTCAATATACATATTACTTTTTTAAAAACTGTATTATAATTTTTCATGTAGAAGAAAAAGATAATCCATATCTGATATGTTGAATTGATTTGTAAGTATTGCTAATGTGTCAAGAACTGTTTCTATCAAATTTGGGAAATTTTATTTATACTTTCTCATTTTTGAGATGTGTGAACAAATGTATGAAACATTTTTCCTGTCTGAAAGATTTGTTTGTAGGAAACAGTTCTGACTGTACACTAATGTTATTTGTTTTCAGATTTCCGTTGTTTTATTATTAATTATAACTGATAACCTATGTGATATTTCTCTCTGTGCAGGCACATTAGCAATATATACATTGACATTACATATCTTTTATATTTTATGTTCATAAATGTGAGTCTTAGAAATCTCAGAGCAGCTGAATGTCTGTTTGCTTTAAGTTATAAAAACATGTCCAGGCAAGGAAAAATAAAATTTTCTTCAAATATCCATTTGTGAGTTATGTTAATTTTATATATTATATATATTGATTAGAAATATTGATAGATATATATTGATTAGAAAAATTTTATACTTTACGTTTTAGGGGGAAAAAATTGCAGTCTGAAAAAGAAAGCTGAAATAAAAAAAATAATGCTGACTTCGATTTAAACCTTACCCAGTAAGTTTATAAAACAATATTTAAGCATACAAAATGATTTCATTCATCTCAAATAGAAGAGAGTTGCTTTAAAAAGAGAGCGGAACTTTTGAAGTAACTACTTTTGCATCACCATGAACCTGTCAGCTTTTACAACTACGAATCAGAGAATCTCTATTGTCTGATCGAGTTTCCGCAAATAGTGCTGTTTGCAAGCATTTTCCTCTTTCTGCCCTGAGTGGTGGAGCTCATAGTGGAATTCTGCAAAAGTTTTATTCCAAAGTTACTATATTTTCTTCTGAAAAATTTTTACGGGAAGCAAATCATCATTTATGGGGGGGGGGGGAATTGTTCGAAGAATTGTGGGATAAATTTATAATGAGAATCAAAAAGAAATCGGAATCGCTTTTCTAGTAATTATTTCGCTCCTTGAAAGTTGGGGTTAGTGCCACCTTTTTAAGAAAATGACAGAAGATAAAATGGGTTTTAGGAATAGAATCTCGAAATCCTCAATAGCTATCCAATATTGTGTATTTGTAAGTGTTTATTTAATTTGAATTTCAACCAAATATTGAAAACAAAGCAAGAAAAAAAAATTTCTTTTGTTCAAACGAAAAAACTATGGATTCTTATTCTCATTCTTTTACAGTTTTATTCCATTAAATTGTATAAGAGGATCATATTATTGTTGAATGCAGTAATTACTTATTTCAAACATTTTGCGTATTTATGAATGTAATTGTCTTTTAACAATTGAACACTGGTAGTTTGACCTAGGTTTGAGTTCTCTTTAGTGCGTTCATTGCATGGTATTTTGGTGATTTTTAGGTTGTAAATATGAACCAGTTTTCCTGAAAACATCGTCTACAAAGGCATCCCCTTCCTCAGGGAGATGGCCATCGTCTGCTGTCTGCTTGACGAGTGTGCAAGAATTTTTCTTGTCTTTTACATAGCTTTCATAACTGCAAGTTTTTTTTACTAAACATTTTTAATTTGCAAAACTAAGTTATGGAAAACTCAGTGCCATATTTATTACCATTAATCAAAAGTAAAAATTAGATACAACATGGCCATCATTTTCTGTTACCAATATCATTATAGAAACGATTGTGTCTATTTTCAGTATACTGTAGAATGAAGATAAAGAAAATGCCTCAAAAGTATCATTGTGTTCTCGTAAACTGATATACAATGTGAAATAACTATATTTAATCTCAATTTGTTTTAACAGAAATTGTATATATATAAATCTTTCTTCAGACCTTTCGCAAATTAATCTATATCCATCCACATAATCAAGAAGCAGGATCTGCATTGGCCATTTTTTCTTGCAGTGCAATCTCTATGGGTTGTTTATTCTATTGAGCAATGTTGCAGAAATTTTAAAAAAAAATTTCCATACTTAAATTTTGTTGCTCTGTGCTTCTCTCGTGTTCTAAAAATTTTGCTGTTCAATAAATTCTTGTTTCCAAGTGCCTGCTCTAAATTCTTAAAATTTTCTTGTTCGATGCTTCCTTAAATTCTAAATATTTTTCAGGCATTAAAATCTGCCACCCTGTCAGGCCTGTTTATCGATGTCACGAATGGCATTGAGAAATATGAATTTTAATAGTAGGCTTCCTATTTTCCATCAAATACAATTCGTCAATTAAAAGTGCCATGGGAGTATTAAACCATATAGGTAATAAATATGGAAATTCTACAGAAGCAATTTTTTTTTTCTCTCCTGAAGAAATTCCTGTGTCTGACTGCCTTTAAAATTGATGAAGTTTTATTCAGAATCTATGTCAAAATTGTTTCTTTTTGGCTTAATATTAAATTTTACATTCGCGTGTTTCTCTCCCTATTTGATGTTTTGCAAGATTTATCCAAAAATTATTGTTTGCATTTTTTATTGTAAAATGAATAGTTTAAATAGAAATCCTCATCTTGCTTTTATATACTTAAATTATAACATTTGATAATGTGAGTTGAGGTATCTAAATAATTTGTGTATGAGAACCCTCAAAGATGTGAAATACCACTTTGAAAGCTTTGGTTTGGTTTATTTGATAATTGCAAAGCACGGGAGAGGGCTATCTGCCTAAAGAGAGGAATGCCTCTGTGGAGGACTTTCTGAGGGAAACTTGCTGGCATCCATATTAGGCATGGGGAAAACCACTAAAATTCCAATTTGAAAGGTAAAAGTATCTAACATTCTATATCTATATTTGATTCTGAATTTTAGCAATTTGATACAAGTGCTGTACTTAAGAATTAAAATAATGTCCTTTTATGATTTGCATATGACAACTCTTTCTGTCAAAAATAATCATATGGAAGTGCACCAAATTTCACAACCATGCCATTTATTTCAGAAACAGATTTATCTGACGTTATCTTGTCTGTATGTAGATAACTTTTTAACAAGGTTGCCACATAATGTTATGACTAAAATTTCTTTCAAAATATTCACTATTTTATTACTTCTGTCAACCAATAAATAAGATAAAGGTAAAATTTCCTTGAAAATGAAACAAGATAAATGAAATAGATTTATACTAAAATGAAGTACAAACAATCTGATGAAATGACCAACACTAAGCATGTGTTTGTTATTTTAATAATTTATTAATTATCACTTACATGTAACTTTCAATAGGAATTAGGTATTTTAAACCTCTTACAAATTTTAACTTAGTGTAAAAACGTGATGGCTTGAATTGAAAGCAGATAATTAGTTAAACTAGACCATTTCACTAGTTCACAAGATGTTATGACTGCAATATGCATATTTATGCAAATTAAATTGAAACTTTTATTAGTATTCCATTTAAGATATTTGCACTGCACTAATATTCTTTTTCAAAGGACTTTTTATTAAGCATTTTCAACATATTAACATTTTATAAACTTACATTAATGTATTGAACTGCAATAAAAATGAATAAAATATTTACTTGGTAAGCAATTAAAATCGGATATATATATATAAAACTAATAGCAAGGCCCTTTTCTGTTTTGAATTTCCACAAAAAAAAAAAAAAAATTGTTTCTTCTAGTCAAAGCATGAAGACAAAATTTGTTCCTTCCTCAGTAAGGCAAGCCACCATCTGCTATATTGCCTCTATGCACTAATCGGTGAATAACATTTTAACACTGCGTAACCATTAGTTTGGTGAAATGACTTATTGATTGCCCTACAAGGAGGGGGAAAGGAGCCCTTCTTAGAACCATTTTAGTTTCAGCTAAGTGATAAATCTTTGCAAACAGGTTTGTTTATTATTGCAGTTTTCCGAACGTAAATAGAATCGTATGCGGGCCCGTTTAGTGGGTTAATTGCCTTAGTTATCTGTTAAAAATCTCTGTAAAAAAAGAGGAATGTAGTTGAATGTGACTGCAACTATCGGGAAATTCTGTTTGAATGCATAATCTGATTTATTTTAAATACTGTGTGAAGTCTGGGAAAAAATTTCTTTTTTCACTTTAGAATTTGCAGACTTCCTTCTTTCCCCTTATCTCAGCATTTTTATCTAATAGATTTGTATGTATATTATCAGTCAATTTTATTGTCTTTTCCAAAAAAAAAAAAAAAAATGTGTTAATGAACAGAAAGAGGTGGTGCATAATGAAAGTGATCAAGGTTCTTGTGATTAGCATTATTGAAAATCATGCTACCAGATATTAAATTCTGTAATTAATTAAAATACTCTTAAATTAATTTAAAAAGTAATTTATATATGTGAGAATAAATTGCTAAAAGAATAGGCGGAGTCACTTATGTTGCTGAAAAGTTTAAAATAAAAAGCTCTTACCTTCTCAAATTTCAACCAATACTTTAAAAAATGAGTTAAACACAACAAATTAATATTAATAAAGATTAAAAATGTTGTAATAAATGTAAAGAAAAAATTCTACTGAGATTTCTTGATTTTTCTTACGATATTCCCAGTCAGATAACAGAGTTTGAATGGTCCTTAATTTCAGCACAAACTGGCAAAAGGTTCTTAATTTTATGCATCTGACACTTCTGTTTTTTTACAAGTGCCATTTTGAGTATGAATTAACATTTTGGAGGAGTATTTTTTGGTGATATGCAAATACATATTTTATAGGTTAACACCTAATTCTTTTGAAATAATGCAGTGCTAAATTTGGCAACTTACCAACATTTTGGAGATTTCAAGATCACTTGGTACACAAAATATTTTATTTGGAGATTTGCAAAATTTTCACAATTTTTCATACATAACATTTATAATTTTCATAAAAGTAATGAGAATATATTAAAATTATATATATGAAATAACATTCAAATAAAACATTTTCATTTTGTTCTGCCATATTTTAAAGTGATATTACTTTCCATTCTGAAGATTAACAAGATGGTAAATTGCACAGTTTCCAAAACTACTGTAATTATTTAAAAATTGATTGTAGTCTTTTATATTTTTTCATGATGCTAATGATCTGCAAATATATGATAATTTTTTAGTTTTTTTCTCATGTAATTGTTTCAGAATATTTAAATGTTTATCCGTTTTCTCTTGAAAATTCAGTTTTTTTAGACCTTGCACCTTTGAAGATCTAATATCGAGATTTATAGATTATTATTTTGAAGATAAGGTTTATAAACGTATAATTTCAAGAAAAATGCTATGAAATAAAAAGTGTGTTCAAGATATTAACATAAAATGGACTTGTTTTATAAGAACTTTGTGATGAATTTCTCATCTTTGAAGAATTTTTAGAAGAACAGTGAAAACAATATTGCTTGAATTTTCTTCTTTTGATCCTAGAAGTCTTTCATTTAATATCTTTATCTTCTCTGTATTTTATGTTTACCCTTGAAGCAAGTAAAGAAATTGAAAACTGACAATTTTTTAAGATTCATCATATATGTTTAAGTGCACCATATGTACCTCAGTACTTTACCTAAATTCTTAGTATTTATTTAAATTCTAATCTTTTGCCGGCTTTCATATCATTTCATATTTATTCTCAATACTCGCATTAAAAGAAATAAAATTAACAGTTTTTTCTGTTCATTCTTAGTAAAAGTTTTCTTTAGAGTAACATAAATCTCAAATTAAATCTTAACTGAATAGGAAATTCATTGAAAAAGAAATTGATTTTATAAAGAGAGAGTAAATTATTCTTCAGAGCCATATTGTTCAGATTCTAATTGCAAATTCGAAGACTAAGCAGAGACTAGTGGGAACATTGATTTGTTTATTGAAAGAAATAAACTGAAAAGATGCTAAAAAGAAGGAAAACTCTTGTAAATTAGCTAAAATATCTGAAAATTTTTCAAATTAAAAATATGCATAAACAAATATTACTTAATGTGTAATTTATAACTGCTGTTAAATGTTTAATGCTTTTTAACAGGTATTATTTAGAAATTAAACAAATTTATTGTAATTGTAAACATGTGAAGCTATTGTGATTAAGGGTATTAAACAGTGTAATGTAATTATTTGTGACTCATTACCCTTAGGCGTTATCTTTTTTCCTTAATCCTCATTGTGAATACAAGGTACAACACAAAATGTAAAAGTTAACATAAAACTTCATTCCTTATAGCTAACGAGACTTTAAGATAATACAAAACAGCCTATCATCTCTAATGCTTCAGCGATTTATTGAAATACTGTTGTTTATATTAAATACTGTATATTAAATATTAACTGGGTGATAACTGCAGCAAATCTTCTCGAAGCTACGACTCTGAATGGATTAGATGAAAGTGAAGCTAAATTTAACGCTTGTAATCATACCAACATCGGATGCTCACAGCTGTTCTGATCAGCGGTTCTGTGTTCTGTTAAGCACTGGACAGAGCAATTATATGATGAAATGAGGCACAGAACGAATCAGTATAAAGCTAACAAAATAAAATTTAAATGAAAAGATACTAATCTTCTGTAAAATATGAATTTCAAGAAATTTTGCGATTCTAATTACTTGAAAAAAATGTATGAAGTTAATTTTATTCTTGAATTTTTTAAAATTAATATAAATATTAGGTTTTGTTATTTTACTACGACACCCTCGGGGGTCGACGCAGAGAACTCTGTGAAGCTACTGGCTAGTACCTGTACCTAGGCAGTCTCGGCCACGGGGGCATACAATTCATGAACTTGGCGGTTCCAGAACCCGGGGTTGGATTGTCTGTGCAGTCTGCCCTCGGGGGAAAGGCAATAAGACGTAGACCAGTAGGTTCTGTAGCTTGGTGTGGACGGTACCGAGTTTGCTAGATAATGTCCTGATGGAACGCGCTGCCCGCGTAGTACTGGCGGGAGCATTTAAACCACCAGTCAGATCTCCAGGCGTGCAGTTCCTCGCCACGGTGAAACCTGAGAATCGGGAGTGGTGACCCCGCGTGCTCGGGAGGTAGCTATGGTTTTAGAGAACAATTTAAAGTCTGCCGTTTCGGATTTGGTGGGCTTCGGAGTGGTAGCATAGGTCAGCTTCTACCTCTATGAGGAACAATGATTGGCGACCCAACCCCTTGCCTAATATGGGGGTTTCTTAGAAGGGGCCAGTTCGTGTAGTGATATTGGTCGGAGCACGTATATAAGTACTTACTTACTTGCAGATTTATTAGATACTTCTTTGCTTACAGATATATTTTATTCTTACAAATTACAAAGTGAAGATAATTGCTTTAATTTATTCAGCTCCTATTTATTATACTATTGCTTGATACATCCTGAATTTTTTTCATTGATATCCTTAAAAGTACTTAATTTTCGCGTGCAGAAGTGTGTACAAACCCCGGATTCCAGAAAAGAGCTTGTAATTCGTATTCATCAACTGAACAATAATAGGTTTAGTTATATATGTATATACACTGGTCATCAAAATCAAAGGATAATGACAAAAATAAAAGAGAACTGATACTTAATGAAAAATTATTAACAGAAATTATTACAAAAGCATTAATTAACATAAATTGCAATGCTTGGTAGTTGATTTTTTGCAAAACGTTGAAATTAAAGACAAATTTATGGAAATTAGGAAATGGTGGAAAAATTATGTCAGCTGTTGTGGAAAAAAATTTACTTTAACATAGTGCATGGTCACTGACACAGCTATGCATACCTTACATCTTGATTTCATAGTCTTTACCAAAGCATTGATCAAGTCTTGTGGAATTAACTCGCCACTCTTGAAGTGCACTTCTCAGTTCCTGTAGGATCTGAGGAGAAATTTGATCCGTTGAATTTCGGTGCCCTACGTCAAGTTTTTTTCAGCCTGAAATAATTTTGTCTAATAAAATCCTTCTGTAATAGTGGTAAAAAATTGAAAGGCCTTGGAATAAAAACAAATCATCTGGAAGGTACTAAGTCACTTTAAAGTCAGAATTTTGCTTTGCCTATCTTTTTATCTTGCCTATTGTCTTATTTTCAGAATATGGTTTAATTTTTTCAGCTAGATTTTGATATCTTTTGGACTTACATAAATCTTCAGTTGTCATACTTTACTAATTTAAACTCTTTTGCTTTAAAAAGTACGCTTGTAATGTTTTTCTAGACATACCCAGAAATTAATTTTGGAAGTGCATATCGCCATTAATCTGAAAGAAGCAATTTCTTTAGAATTACCACTTAGTAAAAATTGAAGACAGTCTTATTTCTCCTATCTGAAAGTTGTTCAAGGATTGATGTAATTTTTATCAAGTTACAAAAATAAAGACCATTTAAGAAAAGTAACAAAAATTCTTAGTTATTAGAATCGGTGGTATTTAAACATTATTGAAATACTGATAAAAATCATCTGATGATTGAAGAAACAGTCAGTTTAAAAAGGTGAGTATATGACTTATAACAAGGTGAATAAAAAGGTTGTAATGAAATGAAAAATTATACAAAGTTTTTACAAAGATATATTTATTCTCCATTTTTGCTTTTGCAAAATACGATATAGATATGTTTTAACTCGGAAGGACGCGGGCTGTATTATGTAAGACGAGAACGCGCATGGGGTGTCAATACACCCCAAGCAAGTAAATGATGTAAAAAGGAAACAACTCAGTAAAAGAATGCATTCTATATTAATTACAACGTTTATTGTATAAAATAGCTTAAAAACAATGTTAATTTTAAAATTAATAACAGATAAATCTGGCCTGTTAAAAAGTACTTACTTTTTTTTTGATGAATCATTGATTTCTATGAGAATTTTTTTTTGTGAATGCAATTATAATCGAAATTATGCAGAATTATTACATTAACAATGAGTTATATAATTAATTTTCAAATCAATTAGGCTCAAGAAGCATTAGGTATTTTGCAGTTTATACATGAAGCTTCTGTTTCACAGTGCTTTGAAGACATGTATTATTTTTACACTTCACGCATACAGTTTGTGATTTTCTGTCTTTTCCCCTTGACCACATGTAACATCTCCGGTAACATAATTGTCTTTTCTTTGTTTATGGTTCATCAAGAGAATCCTTCCTTCTGTTTCTGTCGTTACTTCTGTTTTCCTCATGTTCCTTCTGTTTCTGTCGTGATTTCAAATGATGATCTAAAAGTGCAAAGGCCCAGGTTTCATGCATCGATGGGTGAAGCCACATCTTTAGATATATATGTATTGCCAGGCAATTTTTTATGATATGCGACGCCATGCGTCTTTAAACTCGAAAGGGTTCTTTCTGCCATTTTGTTATTTTATCTTTTAGTATAAAATACTCAATTTGATCACAAGGAATGTCTTCTGAAGAGTCGCACTCTTCTTCTGATTCAGACTGATGATCACTAAATATATCTTCATTATCTGAATCTTCTAATTCTTATTCTATAGAATTGCCATCCGACGAAACCTCCTCTAATAATTTTTGGTCTTTTCATTTCTTTGTTTGAGGAAATTTTGAATCAAATGAGAAAAACACCGAACAGAGTCACTTCAACACGTCATGGCTCACACTGAAAAAGAGCAACATGAAAGCGCGCGTGGGGTGTCAGCACAACCCAGACTATTCTTCAAACCACAATAAATGTTCGGAATTTGCCGTTTTGACTCGAGACTTATTAAACATGACCTTGGAGGCAGCTACTGATGGATCTAACCGTTTCGGAATTATGGGAGAAGATTGGTGGCGACTTTTTTTTTGAGCGTGGGGTGCCAAAACACGCCACGCGCGTTGTCCCGCGTTAATGCACGTATAGCGAACAGAATCTATTTTCACATTTCAGACGTACTGTTTCTTAAAATAGCTTTGTGAGGTTTTGCTCTTTAAAATCTAAAGTTCTAACTCCGAACCCCACGAACACTTAACAAGCGAATAATCGCTTCCGTGTGAACAGAACACGTGAGACTTGAGAAGGGTTTAAAATTCTTTATTATTCAGTATTTTTACAAGTCAGTTCCAACTTGGAACTTTACATAAAGCCGCCACTCGAGCTTGAACTTAAAATAATAATAATTTGAACTAAAATTAGTTTAACTAAAGCTCTTAAAGGATATATCCGAAGCTATCAGAATCTAACTACTTGGCCCTAAGTATTAATTAAATCGGCGAAGCCTAGCAAGGGACTAAGATATGGCCGAGCGTAATAATAACTAAGAGAGACGTAGCCAGAAGGCAAACGCGCGCTAGTCAGGGAATCAGACTCTCTTCCCTGAATTCGGTTAAGTCAGGATTTAAATAGTACGCTTTCTCATTTGCATTATCTGCGTTACTGAATGTACATTCTGGAAGAAAATTGTAAGCTGAAATTAGAATAAGATAGGAAAGATACAGAACTTAAAATAACTGTTAGTGAAAGTGTAATAAACCTTACAGCTTTTTAAGTATTTCATAGTTGTAAATGATCTTTCATCAGTATGTGGCGACTAACGTTTTTAAAAGTTTATGGATATTTGGGAAAATAGCTGAGTTGCACTCATGTAAAGCTTCTATATCAGGTAATCTAGTCTCTCGTGCCAGGAATTTTTTTCCCACAGGTCGATTCTGCAGTCGAAATACCAATACTATAATCTGAGAAATGTGAAGCATGTTTCTTTCGGTATTTTTAATTAATTTCCGTCTGTTATTCTGTTGGAATATTCAAATGGTGAGTTTTTTTTGGGGGGGGGTTAGGAGGGGTCTAGTTTTTATCAATAATTTGTTTTAAAACAGATTCCGATTTTAGGAAAATAGAATTGAAAACCGTTTCTAAGTGATTGTAAATCATTTCAAGTCTTTTACAAATGCTGCAGTATGATCCCCTGCCTTAGATTGCAAAATCTTAGATAAGAGCAACTTAAAGGAAAATAGATTTTCAATCAGAAATAAAGTAATGACAAAATCGGAACTTCTCTACGAATGAATGTAGGCTCCAGCAGACGAATCCTTATCATGCAATTTGTAGTTAATTCAAGGAGTATGAATCAAAATAACTATATATTACGGTACGGGGATAGTGGAGCGATTCCCCTATCACTGCAATAGATTCATGCTATTCTATCCAACGTATAGTGATATTTTTCAATTCTTTCATGGAAGAAGAACACTGTTCTAATATACTATCCTGCAAAACACTTTTTTAGGAGTATTCATGAAATAAATAAGCTACGACGCAATATCATTAATACTTACGAATATCATTAATTTGGCAGGAGTCTGAAATAGCCAAATTTAGAGAATGAGAACCGCAATGTACATACAGTGCTAATGGGAATTTTTCTCTTATTTTATCTTGTATACCGTTGAATGTTCCAGACATGGCAGCAGCCCTATCATGTCCTTGGCCTCTTATGTATCTAACTCAAACCTAGCGATTCAAAACTGTGTTTGTTAGGTCTTCTTCGCATGTTGAAATTAGTGGCATAAACTATAAAACATTTTCAACTAGTAAGGATTTGTAGTCCTTACCTTCTACAAGTCTTTCACGTAGGCTTGCTCTATCGAAGTAATATCTGTAGTTTCATACGCTATAATAGAAAAAAATTTACTTAAATTTACTTTTTCAATCAATTTTTTAAAAATTATTTCATTGCAAACGTAACGAAAGTAAGCGATATGCACGATGCATTGGTAGGTGATATTTAAATGCTCTTTCAGCATTTCATCTTTTACATTAATTCAGAATTTAAGTAATTAACGAAAATTCCTTTGCTGATGATTATGCTCCTTGTTTTTATCTGTTTCGTTAATCTAATCGTACTTAAGATAACCTCTAAAATAAAGTCCGTTCCTGCCACAGGAAGTTACTGTTTTAATTTACAGGATAAGTTTTTTTTTTCTCATGCCTTTCGAACGTTTGGCTGGCATTGTGCCAAAACACATAAACTGGTCCAAAAGGGGTGTTATTACTTGCTGCGACGTGAAAGGTCAGGTGCAAGTCAGCTCTTATCCGGAAAGAGATATGCTGGAAGGAAAGAAAGTCCCCATCCTTCCACTATATTTTGAGAATAATTCGGTCCGAATGGGGCATGCGTGTTTGCGCTGATGGTTGCGGATAAGGCGGTCGAACTATATCAATAATATCTATTACGGCTTGTTTACGCCCTTGTGCAATGCTCCTTAAATTATCAGCTGTAAAAAAATAAACACAATATTTTTTTCCTTGATGCTGACGGAGTTTCTCTACCGATTTAAGCCAGAAACGAAAAGGCTGATTTTTCTGACTGACTGACTGTTTTATAGTTCGACCGTCTCAAACGCAACCTTGGCTGGCATTCTGCCAAAATACATAGATTCGTCCAAAAGGGGAGTTATTACTTGCTACTACGTGAAAGGCCACATGAAGACCTACGGAAAGGGAGAAATTATATGCTCGATGGAAAGAAAGGTCCCCATCCTTCCACTCTATTTTGAGAATAATTCGGTCCGAATAGCGCATGCGTGTTTGCGTTCATGGTTACGGATGAGGCGGTCGAACTATATTTGTCCGCTTATTCCTGGGCAAAAACTACACAATATTCACAGTAAATTCCATCTTTAATTTGGGAATAAGTGAGCCATGGGTATTTCGATATAATTACACCGAAATTTCCTTTTCACGTTTTTATTACCAAAAGAAGAGCATGAAAACACATATGCGGCTGTTGGCATCCAAAATTTTCCAAGAATAACTGTTGTTTCTTCATGAGCGACGTATTTTGATATATATGATATATTTCAAATTGCGGTGTTGTTTTTATATCAATTTGGATAATTTCTAAAGAATATTGAATTTTCGAGCTCCGGTTCGGGTCGATGATTTTCTACTTCTTCGCTGTTATTTAATGTACACTTTTCTGTTATAATCTGGTGTCTGAATTCTTTTCATAAGAGTTAAAGTAATTTAAAAGCGACTGCTGTTTCCTGTTACTCATTATCGAATCGAAAAATTAAGAAAAAGATTCAAGCAAATTTAATGCTATAAAATTATAAACTTTATTTGACGAAAAGAAAGTAGATCGACCTAGATTTCCTGAACGCTGTTCGTTTACTAAAGCCGAGAAAACTGCTCGTGAACCATTCAATTCTGCAAAGGGTGCTGAGGGCACTTTCAGAAGACCTAGAAAACAATGTCTCTTGCAATTCTTTCCCT
>KK114140.1:19054-74808 GCA_000611955.2 Stegodyphus mimosarum | reverse complement strand
TAGTGCAATGCATACAGGGTTAGTGTAGTGTTGGGTAACTGGGATATCTTTCGCATAAAGTGAATAGAGGGCAAGGCAAAGGAGCGAACTTTGGGAGACGCCCGCAAAGATTTGCCTGCGTGTGGAGTGTACGACACAGTGTCTATCTTAAATATAGAAATTAATGATATTGTCTGGAAAACCCAGAGTAATTAATATGCAAATAAGCCCCTGCAACCATACGCGATAAAAGGATTTTTTGATGAATCGAGAAAGAGAGCTCAAGTAGTTTCACGGCTCCTTAATCCTTGGGCTGTAAATTTAATCACACGATAGAGTTGATGCGTTGTGGAATGCGTCCTACTGAACTATGTCAGGTTTTGGTATCTTCTATAAAGCTACTGACACGTTGCAGGATAACAGCTTCGGCAATTTTGCTAAGCGTGAGTAACAAGCTTATAGGACTATATATAGTCGAGTTCACCCCAGGTTTCCGAATCGACGAGATGATAGCCATCTTCCAATTGCTCGGGAAATGCTAAAGCTGAAATCATGAGGTTGATAATTCTGGTGAACTTATAAATCATCTTTGCACCCATTTCCTTGATCATCTTGTTGCCTGTAAGATCCAATTCCAGGCTTTTACGATTTTTTCTCTTTTCGATATACCGAATCACTTACGACATAATTATAGGAATGTTGTTTGTGTGTATTCTGGAGAAAAATTGTTTATTAAGTGATGACACGATGTATTCTGTATGTGGGGGAGATATGTTGTTAATGCAAAACTGAGATGCATATTTCTTTACTAGACACTCAATTTGGGTGTAGGTGATCCCGCTGAGGCCGTTAAGGGGCAGAAAACAGAAACAGCATTCGGGGCAGAGCTATCATGAGCTAAATGGGATTATAAGTATCTAGTGCAGTTAAGTTGTGATTGTTATCTGATAAAGCTTTTGACTTGGTGATGGGATCTATTAATTATTCTCTTTTCGATGTACCGAATCACCGAAACAAATCTGTATAATTATAGGGATATTGTTTGTGGGCATCGTGACCTCTGCCAGGTTTTTTCTGGCGTGATTTAGTGTTTTAATGAGCTCTCGTACAACAGGATTTTGTATCGTTTTTCTTCTACAACTTCTTTGCTATTTTTGCTGAGTGCAATATATAGTTCCCTTGTAAAGTAATTAGTTAGAACATCTAACTCATTTCTCGTTTGTATGTGAGGAATAATGTGGATTTCTAATAACCGTATGAGGGATTTCTAATAAACCACCTGCTCTTAGAGTTTTGTCTAAGAAACGTACAATTTTTTTGAGTTGCAGTCTCAGGGTTGTGTGAACATAACCCTGGCGTAACCTGCCCAGTTAGCAATAAGATCTCTTCTGTATGGTGAACTGTAGTTGCTAACACTGATTTCCACCATAACCAGATTGCGATCGGGAGATAGTTCGCTGATGCTCTCGATATATGTCGGAGAATTAATATTTTTAAACAGAAAAGAATCATAAGTCAATAATGGCGGATTGGCTTTAATTGCAGTGTGTTAGTTTATCAGGAGCTTAAATTAAGATTCTAACCAAGGCATATTCTAACCAAGGCAATATTTTTCTATATTTATTGACTAAATTGCAGTTCCATACGTGATGGTGTGCATTAAAATCTCCATCTAGCACTACTGGATTGTTAGTCTTGAAGGCAGCGTGTAAATCAGAATATACGTCTGCTATTGGTATATTGTGAGGTATGTAGGTGGAGATGAAAGTGGTTAGTCGAGACGCGTTGGACGTAATTGTTATGGCTAGAGCTTTAATAGCTAAGAGCAGCGGTAGTATTGTGAGATAATGAAAAATGAAGCGCTTGACTAAAATAATTAATCCTCATTGCGCATTTCCCCCAGTGCATATCTGCTTTCTGTAGATCTATCTAACCTGTGTATAACATCAGGTTTCGTAGCGGTCTTTACAACTGCTTATAAGTCCTTATATTTGAAAATAAATTATAAAGGCCCTTATAGGTGCTTACGTTTTCTCTAAAGCACTTATTTTTTGTTTTTAGTGTTTTTTTAAAATTATTTTTTTGTAAGAAACACGCATTTTTTTTCGTATCAAAGCCGAAACTAAATAAACAACTTTTGCTCCTTATTTGGAACATCAGAGGGTGAATCATACTCCCGAAAATAGCTTTTCTTCACTTTTTCTGTACTGACGCAACATTTGATTTGCACGAGTACAGACAGGTGCACATCGTTCTATTGGTCAAAGAATTTTGAAAGGCGTAGAAAAATCCGGTACATTCCAGGCATAACTTTTCTTCTCACATACAGACTATAAATGTTTGAATTTCTATCAAGATTTTAATTACAGTTGACAGTTGAGAGCAGAGTTGAACACCCGTGCGGCTCATTTAGACTACTCGGGGCTAGACCAGACTCCATAAAGATTTTAATTACAGTAAGATCCCACTTAACGCTGGTCCGTTTAGTGCTGTTTTGGTTTAACGCGTTTTTATTGGAATAGTGAGATTTCCTGGAAATTGCGCGCAACATTGAGCTTCCCTAAATCGAAAGTAATTTATCTGCATTACTTCTTCTCTGTAGTGTTACACAAACGTATTGTTACGGATTTCATATTTATTTGGCTATTTATTTAGAATTGTAATTAAAATTGCTTTATATTTCCCGTGAAACGCAGAGGATTTTTGAAGAGAAAGCTACGTCAAAAAAAAAGAAAATAAAAATAAAAGAGCACGTGAATTTAATGTTTAATAAATAAATATCTCGTAATTACTGTTGCCATCCAGAAAAATCTAGAAAATCGAGATTGTTCTACTGATAATTAAAAAGCTTATAAAAGCCAAATTGAAACACCGCATCTCAGTCGTTGTTGTAGTTGTAGCTGTAAAAAGCGAACTGCTGTTTGTTTAGTTAATGCTGTTATTGATTGTAGCGATTTCGCTGTGAGATAGAATTATTTTATCTGTTTTGAACTGAGTTTTTGCTAAACGTTTGAGATATTGTGATATTGTGCGAATATCTCTGAAGGAATGTTTCAGCATTTTGATTTATTTCTTGTGGGAAGAATAAATTTTTGTTAACTTTTTACGACTTGTGCATTCAATCCATAACGAACCCGTAGTTACGCAACAGGTTTTGGTGTCAGAAGTGGGATAGAATGCTTTTAACTAGAGCAATGGAAGAACAATTAAGGCAGTTTATGGCAGCCTTTGCTGCATTTAAAGAAGAGATTAAAGATGGCCAAGAATCCGTTAAAGAAGAGATGAGAGCCGTTAAAGCAAGTCAAGAAGAAATGAAAAAGGAAATTACTTGCATAATAGAAAATAAATTTGAGGCTATGGAAGGCAGAAAAGACGCGGTTGAAAATAAAGTTTCTTCTGTCAAAGAATAAATAGAAGAGAGAGTTTCTGCCGTGGAACAACAAATCGATTACAAAGTTTTTGCTGTGAAAGAACACATTCAAGAAAGAGTTTCTTCCGTAAAAGAACAAATAGAAGGAAGAGTTTCTGCTGTGGAGCAACGAATTGAAGGAAGAGTCTCTGCCGTCCAACACCAAATCGAACAACAAATTGATGACAAGGTTTCTGCGGTTGCGAAAGAAGTCGATACTTGAAAGAACTTCGTAGCGACGACAGGAAGCAATTCGAATAGTTTCAAATTTCTACCCATGAGTACTCGTAGGCGAGATGTTCACATAGGCGAGATGGTCACATGAGTATTTAGTGCCGTAATGCTTGTTGTTTATTTCAAAGTTTATGCAGTTGGGGCTATTAGATTTACATTCACTCTCCTGGTGTTTGCCACCGCTGTAGGCGCAGTGTGGATTATAGGTGCAATCCTTAGAGCGGTGGCTAAACGCTTGACAGTGATAACATCTGTGGGCACCTAAGCTTCTGCTAGTGCGGTGCTTACTGCTTCAGCTGTTGTATTCGGCGGGAGTTGGTGGATGGCGCACTTGGGGTTCTTAGCTTTGGAACCTTTGTATGGATTGAATCAGTTGCTTTTTTCGTCTGTTTAAGGATGTTCTCTAGTTTAGCTACGTCATCCTGTGAGGTGCAATGTACCTGTGAGGTGCAAGTCCACCTTGCTTCATCGGAACTATCGTTTTGATTTGAGTTTGAATGTTTTCGATTGGGAAGATGTCTTGCAGTTTTTCTTGGAATTTTGGCACACTTCTGGCGCCCTTTGCATAGATGAGAAGGACTGGCTGTTTTTCCTTTTGCCTTAGAACTTGTGTGTAGGTTTCTTTGATGCTGGGGGCTTCATAATTATCGCAGTTGGTGGTGTCCTTTGAAATTTCAGGGTGTGGATGATTTGAACAGCACTGTAAGTTGTTTACTACTGCTGTTGCTTCAGCGCTGCAGGGCTGTTGTTCGCAGGATTGAGCGATTGCTGGAGTTTCATTTGCTTTGTTGCTGGCTAGGTTATAGATCCTGTAACAGTTTTAAATATTGTTTCCAATCGTTTGTACAATTTAAATAGACGAACATTAATATGTATATGAATGGCAATGTTTTAAACGCACGAAGAATGTAATTATATTTATTTTAAAATAGTTTAGAATTCCTTTTCTCTTCTTGCTTGTATGTCGCCATTTTAAGTGTTAAATAAAGCTTTTGCCGTGTTCCATCAATGGAGTTTGTTTCATTTGCGAAAGGCGTATCACAGTCTTAATTAGTTTTGGAGGCAGTGGCTGACATCGAATAATCGTGCGTATTTTTATTTTATTACTTCATCACTGAACGCAATATTTGTTATACAGATTGTTAACTTTCTGTTAATATTGAATTCCCTTATTTTACTACCGTATTGGATAGTATATTTAACATTCATTTTAGTTGTTCAACAGTAGACATATATAACGTATCCATTGTTCTATGCTGTTATTTTTTAGTCAGAATTAATGTGGCAGAGAGTATGAATTTCATATAATTTAAACATCTCATTTTTGAGGTTTGTGTATTTAAGAGAGCGCATTTAATTCCGTATTCCTGACAGCATTAATTAATTACAGTAATTAAATTGAGCTACTTTAAGGAAGCATAAAGAACAGAGTGTTCATAAATTTTAAAACCAGAAATAATGTCCTGTTTAGGAAGAACTCGTAAGAAAGATTTGCAAATTCTCGCGGCTGAATTGGGAGTTCATGTGACTGCAGATTTAAAAATAGTCGATTTAAAACAGAAAGTTGTTGAAAGCAGAGATTATGATGAACTATTCGTCTAAGGAGTTATAGTTACACGCGTTCAGCTCAATCTGGAAAATATCAGCTTTTCCCACAAGTGCTACGCAAAATAATATGTTTGGGCATTTCACGTCGTTTGCTCACTTGTCCGCTGATTGAGAAATAAATATAAAATATTACTTAGTCCATTTGGATAATAATAATTTCATTAAAGACTTAGAACGTAAAAACACACACTTTATTTTCACTGCCGGTTGAGCACATGGTTATCAGTACATCAGGTTACAGTTGAATTCAGTTAAAAATATAGAGTGGAAAATTAGGAATTTAGACAATTACATAAACAATTAAAAAATTACAAAAAGTACTTTATAAATTAGTTTGCAATCAATTAGTAATTTTCCTTTCCAATTAATAATTATTTTATAAATTATTATCATTTCCTACAATTTTATGCTAGCAGGCAAGCCAACTTCAAAACTGTGAACAAAACTGCTTCCTGCATAGTGCAGCCATCTGGTGGCGGATAATGAAGTGAACGTTGTTCTAACATCACTCCCTCACCAGTAACTAAGTTACGATACAAAGAGAGCATGGTGAGATAAAATTGAGAATGATCATGACTTAAATATGAAATAATGTGGCATTAATTTACAGTATACTATTCATAAAGCATAGAATAAAACAATTATAGTCATATAGCAAATGATAAGTACACATCAATATTGTAGCTCATGTCATATGGTAATTATCTAATATAAAATATGATGAAAACTATTATTTTGATATAATATAGAAACAGATAAATATAGAATTTATCAGTTATTTAAAAAAAATTGCTCAATTTTCATTTGAAGATATGTCGACAACTTATTAAACCATAAATTATGAAAGGAAACTAAAGCTTGCCCTCTTTCACACAATATGTATTCTATAGAAACTGGAAAAAAAAATGCATTAACTAGAACAACATTGGACATCTTATTTGCTACTAGTAAAAGAACTGTCAAGTGTATTCTGAAGTCAATGCTATATGGTTTAACTTTTGCAAACATGACAAATCACTAGAATAAAAATTATCAGAACTTTGTTTCTAAAAATCTCCTAGTAAAGAATGTTTACATATTACTAGTATAAAATGCAATATCAATAAGGTACAGTAATTAGTACTGGCGGTACGGTTCCCGCATACTGTGGCACAGAAGATAGCGCGTTTAGCAAGGTGTAGACAACGTGCTAATTGGACAGACTTCAGTGCAGCATCGTGCTATTTAAAGATAGTGAGATTCATCCTGGACACTGATTCTCTGTGTACCTGCATCTACAGAGAGCCTGGAACAGCCATCCTTCCCTCGTCATAGAAAAGGATCATTCCAGTGGTAGAGGTGTAATTGTTTAGGCAGACATTACCTTGGATGGCCTCACACCACTGCATGTGTGCGAGAAAGGCTTCATGACTGTATGAGGTGCAAAGCGGACATCTTAAAGTCCTAGTTTCCACTTTTCAGAGGCGCAGTTGATCCTGAGTTCCTGTTAATGGATGACAACGCTCGTCCACATAGGACTCAGTCGACGATTACCTGGAAAGTAGGATTATTAGCCGCATGAATTAGTCAGCCAGATCTCCTGATCTCTACGTCTGGTACCCTCCGAGAACCATCTCGTTGAAAACTGCCTTTCTGCAAGAGCGGGATCAGCTGCCATGGGGGAGGGGCTCCTGTCCAATATGCTGTATAGAAGCATGCCCTATATTAGACACACTTTCAGTTAGATACCATAACGTGGATTTTGGATATCCTTGCACTATTTATTGATAATATTATTATATCCTTATTGATAATCATGCGTATATAAAATGACCTTTGAATGGTGTACCTCGTTATCTAGTTTATGACATTTAATTCCTTTTAGAACCTGAACAACGAGTTTCGCACATCCCCCCCCCTTTAAGGAATATTTTTTAAGAAGTCAGATTATTTGTTCATTCCTTCTGTTAAATAAAACGTACTGAAATGTTCTAAAACATCTTTTAGCAAAGAACATTGACTCAAACACATTGGAAAAATATAGTGGAATCTATCTTTAAATTTGCATTACGTAATATTAACAACATTATACATTAAGGCATTAAGATATGATTTATACACTGTTGTTAGACAATACTAAAATCAGAGTTTAAATTATAACACACAAATTCTTCTCGGTTATAACGATCCTTGATATATCACGATTTCAGCCACGATTCAGCGACGCGTTACTCAGATATTGTCAGAAATCAGCTGTGATAAGCAAGTTTATGGAATAACATTCTCAGCAATAAAACGGTAATTATTTAAGAGTCAGAGACGTTTCACGTTCTCCTAACAGCGCGTATAGCCGGCGAGGAATTCGAACTATAGATTCCTTTAAAATTGGCAGGCTCATCAGCAACCGAGCAGTTAAGTCGTTGAAAACTGGTAGTTTGGTCTGGGTTCGATTTCGGGCGAGTGAGGCAGCTGTATAACCAGTTTTTTCGTGGTTTTCCCATGTTGGTACGAACCAATTCTCCTTAGAAAGTCCTCCAAGGAAACATTCCTAGCCTTAGGCAGGTATCCCTCGCGTGTTTTGCCGTTATTAAATATTCCAAACTTAAAATCAGGTAGCTAGCTGTGCAAAATAAAAGAAATTTTTTGATAAACGTAAGGAGCAAATAAATAATAGAAGAAAATTTCTAAAAACAATTTTAAATATATTAAATATGCATTATTATTGCTGGTCTGAAAGTAGGACATTACAAAAATGTTACCGCGAGCTGAATATGAATGTAAGAGAAAACAGATTTCGAACATGAAAGTAGCACAAACATTAACCAAAAGCCCAATATCCTAAATGCAAATAGCGCGCTTAGAAAACAAAGCGCTATGCTTGAGGAAAGCGCGCGTTCCATACAAAGTTACGATCTCTACCTTTTAAAATGATGGCGATCACATGCTGCCTTGTGAACATCAAATCCAATTAAACGCTATTTACTGAAGCAGGAAGAGATGATTCATAGCAACCGACAGCTGCATGCGCGCGCATCCGCCATTAATCGTCATTGCAAACCAGTGTTTAATTTGCTGCTACATTTTTCCAAAGCTGCACAACGTTTTGATTATCTTGTAGATCTCATGACTTTAACCGAGGCATTGCAATAATCTACAATATTAATGGCGAATAAATAATTGTAATATCTTCCTTACAGTTAAATTAAGAAATTAAATGTGGATGCAGAACTGCATTCTTATAACTAATGGTTCATGTATCAAGCTGTTGGTACGAAAAAAAAGTGTTCTATAGCTGCAGAAAAGAAATAAAAGACTGTATGATGTACTCATAGATTGCTAATGCAATACTTTAACGCGGAGGGCTATATTTATCATTTATCAAAGAAACGTCATATTATAAGCACATGATTTTGAAGAATTCAGTCCCTTTAGCAAAAGTCAATAGGGTTCAATGACAAGAAAAAAAAAACTGTGAATTTTGCGTATATACGCTATTTTATTATAAACAGAGCAACCATCGATGCAAACCTGCACGCCTATTTGCAGGTTATTTTATTAATGAGGTAAGGTAACTAACTGGGTGTGAGGGATCATTTTTTGTGTTCTCAGTTTTTCTATGCACATTCAAGGTATAACTTGTAAAATAGAAGGAGAGTGAAAAAGGTCGTTCGTTCTGAGCACACAGTTTTATACTTAACACAAGCTTTTGAGCCAAAATGTTTTGGGCAGGCTGCCAGTCAGGATAATATTTATCTGTAAACAGAAAATATCTTTATTATATGCGGCTAAAGTGTCTGTTTGTCACCAATAGTTTATTGGTTGCTTGCGTAACTGTACTAGCCAATGGGGTGAAGTTGCTGCGACGTTCAAATAGTAAAATAAATTTTATCATAATAGTTATCATTGTTTTAATTAAATTATCATGGCATTTAAATATTTTTAATTCATATAATTGTTACTTATTATGCATTTAACTATATTTATATATGAATTACCTAGAAACTTGCAGAAGTTGAGAAATGAAAGGAGACGAACCAACTAACGAGTTGTGAGTAGTACATCTCATCAGGTAAGTTTACCCAAACTCCTATGCTAAATATCCTTTCGATTCGTAAAGAGATTAAAATTTTCCCCGATTTTATTCCGACATTGTATTTTGAACTGAATTTTCAGCTGAACGCAAATTGAGCGTGTCAGGGAGAACGTGAACATTTGTTTGCATTAGCAATCATCTGTTTTTGAAATGGTTTACAACTGAACGCAAATTGAGCGCGTCAGGGAGAAGGTGAAGATTTGTTTGCATTGGCAGTCATCTGTTTTACACAAAAACTACGTCTTAACGTAATTTCTTTTAAGAATGTCTCCTGGAAAATACAGCACTGAAGAGGAGAGAAAAGGAGCTAAAGCGACACAAAAACGGCTTTCTAGGCAAAAAGAAAGCACTGAGCAAAGAAAGAAATGTACCGCCAATGGTTTCCTTCATTGCACTCTACTTTAAGCAATTAAGCAAGTAGAAGGGGGAAACCCCATGGGGCAGTAAGCAAAGGGGCGTCCTCGCCGCCTGCCCTGGGTAATTCAGTTTGAATTAGCAGACACCTTTGCACAAATCATTTTAATTACATTTTATAATATCTAGAACAGAAGTCATTTCGTATGACTGCCGGGTTTTCTAGTGTAATTATATTTATTTTTAAAATAGTTTAAAATTCGTTTTCTCTTCTTGCTTGTATGTCGCCATTTTAAGTGTTAAATAAAGTTTTTGCTGTGTTCCATCAATGGAGTTTGTTTCATTTGCGAAAGAAGTATCACAGTCTTAATTATTTTTGGAGGCACCGACGAAATCGAATAATCGTGCGTATTTTTATTTTATTAGTTCATCACTAAACGCAATATTAGTTATACAGATTATTACTTCTCGTTACTATTGAAATGCTTCACTTTATCAGTTCATCACTGAACGTAATATTAGTAATACCAGATTATTACTTCCTATTAATATTGAATTGCTTTACTTTATTAGTTCATCACTGAATAATATTAGTGATACGAGGTTATTACTCGTATTTTCTGTTAATATTGAATTGCCTTATTTTACTACCGTATTGGATCGTGTATTTAATATTCCTTTTAGTTGTTCAACAGTAGACATATATAACGCAATTATTGTTCTATGTTGTTATTTTTATTTTAGTCGGAATTAATGTGGCAGAGAGTATGAATTTCATATAATTTTAAATATCTCATTTTTGAGGTTTGTGTATTTAAGAGAGTGCATTTAATTCCGTGATTCCTGATGGCGTTAATTAATTACAGTAATTAAATTGAGCTACTTTAAGGAAGCATAAAGAACAGAGTGTTCATAAGTTTTAAAAACAGAAATAATGCCCTATTTAGGAAGAGCTCGTAAGAAAGATTTGCAAAATCTCGCGGCTGAATTGGGAGTTCATCCGACTGCAGATTTAAAAATAGTCGATTTAAAATAGAAAATTGTTGAAAGCAGAGGTTATGATGAACTATTCGTCAAAGGAGTTTCAGACACAATAATAGAAGAACGGAAAGAGAGGGAAAGGAAAAGAGAAGAACGGAAAGAGAGGGAGGAAAGCGAAAGAGAAGAACGGAAAGAAAGAAAGGAAAGAGAAGAACGGAAAGAGGGAGGAAAGTGAAGAACGGAAAGAGAGGGAGAAAAGGGAAAGAGAAGAACGTAGGAGGCAGAAAGAAGCAGAAGAGCGGAGGAGGAAAGAACAATACGAATTAGAGAGATTAAGATTTGAAGCAGAGACAAAGTCTCGAACTAACGGACAGGTCCGGCCAAAAATGGAGCTGCGTCATGCAGAAATTCGGTGACAAGAAAGGAGATATCAGTCTATATTTGCTACTGTTTGAAAGGCAAGCAGAATGAGCTCTGATTTATAAAGCATTTGTATCTCATTTACTAAGACTACTTCTTTACGAAGTAACACAGTTAATGGCTAGAGAACCCTCCGATAAAGTTAAAGTCTATGAGCATGTGAAGAATTTATTGTTTAAGCTAAGCCCGGAAAAATTCAGGCAGAAATTCATGAAACATAAAAAGAGTACAGGATCCACATGGATGGATTTCAACTACGAAATAGAAAATTATTGCAAAGAATGGGTGACTGGCTTGGGAGTTGAGACTTTTGATCAGTTGCTAGACTTGGTAGTGATTGACCGACTTAAACGTCGAGTCCCTCCCGAAATTCGAGATCATTTTCTTGACGAGTGGGTAGAGATTATTTCATCCAAGAAATTAACTGAAAAACTTGATGCCTATGAAAACGTGCGCGGAAACTTTTCAAAAAGGCCTGTAGTAGAACGGCAGAAAGAAAGATATAATTCACAAACTCAAAGCAAAGTGAGTTCGGATAATAAAAATAAAACTGAAAATAAATGGTCATCAGGGTTTAATTCGCAAAGCTGATTCAGCCGACCTAGAAGTCTAAGTCTGGATGATAAATAGGAAAAACGAAAGACTCCACAATGCTATCAGTGTGGATCCTATCAACATTTAAGACCTCAATGTCCAAAATTTAAGAATAACACTGAATCCCCTGCTATTTTTAACAGAATTAGTGCAAAAACAGAAGATAGATTTATATTACCTTATACTAGTACGGGTTACGTAAATGTTTATATAATTCCTATATTAAGAGATTTAGGTGCGCAAATATATCACGCCGGAAATGCTGACAGGTGAAAATGTGTGGGTGCAGCAACCATTAGACTTGAAGCCAACCTGTTTACCATTGGCTGAGGTCGAACTAAATTGCGATCTCGGGCAAGTAATAACCAAGGCTGCCGTTATTAGAAATGAATATTAGGAAGATATTTATTAGGCAATCGAACTTTTGCGCTCTTGAATGAAGAAAGAAAGGAACCTTAGAGTCATCCTCACCAGATTAATGCGTTCTCTACTAGAGATCAAACGAAAAGAGAAATAGCTGACCGCGATGAAGAGATCTTGGAACCGATGAACGTAGAAAATGAAGCATCCAGAGATGTCCTTGAAGAAGAAGTTAAATTACCGGAATTAAATATGGAAGATGAAGCTCTCATGAAATTACTAAACATTAACTCAAAAGAAGTTGTACGACTTCAGCATAGTGATAAAGAACTATCTAAAATCATCCAAGAAGTTAAAGAAGGAACATGCAAAAATGAGAACTATAGTCTGACAGGAAAAGCTCTTTTAGTTAAAAAAACGATAGATAAAATGGGCTTTGAAAAACAGCTTCTAGTTAACCTGAAAAACTCAAGCCGTCAATTATAAAGATGTGCCACGAAAGAACTTACGGTCATTTGGGTGTCAAAAAGACCAAAGACAAGCTGGCTAGACATTTTTATTGAATTAGGCGTTACAAAGAAACCGAAGATTTTGTAAAAACCTGTGATGCTTATCAGCGCGCTGGGAAGGGAAATGACAAAAAGAAGGCCCCAATGACGTTAGTACCAGTCATTTCCGAAAAGTTCACTAAAATAAAACTTGATACTGTTGGTCTGCTACCTATTTCAAGGACTGAAAAAAATATTACGAGAGATCTGTGTATTGTCGCCGAATATCCAGATGCTGTTGAGGTGACTGATATTTCTTTGCCTTCTTTTAATGTAAATGAGATAGCTAAGTTCATAAACTTTCTAATTTTACAGAACTTTTCTCTTCGGAAAAAGTCTCTCCGTTGGAGGAGAGGTTGTAACAGTTTTAAACATTGTTGCTAATCGTCTGTACAATTTAAATAGACGAACATTAATATGTATCTGAATGGCAACGTTTTAAACGCACGAAGAATTTAATTATATTTATTTTAAAATAGTTTAGGTTTCGTTTTCTCTTCTTGCTTGTATGCCGCCATTTTAGGTGTTAAATAAAGTTTGTGCTGTGTTCCATCAATGGAGTTTGCTTCATTTGCAAAAGAAGTATCACAATCATTGATAATAGAAATATTAGCTCTTCCCGGATAGCATTGGGAACTGCAGCTGCAACGTGAGTTTATGAGTTCCATGCAACGACAGCAGATACCAGAGACATATGTAGGTACTGACATGTGCGAGTTTGCTTATTGGGATGCTGCTGGAGAGATAATGATGGAGGTGTTTTGGGCGGGGAGGTGTGTGCCTTCAGTGTCGTCACTGGGTTTCTATGTGTGCGATGTAGTGTTTGGTATAATTATACAGTTGCAAAAGAATTGGATACTGACATACTATATAATACAGTAAACACTGCTTTGGTTAGAGAGCCAGAGTTCCTGACTAGCGCACGTTTGCCTTTGGCTACGTCTCTTTCTAAGCTATTAGTAGCCTGGGCAGTACTTTAGACCCTTGATAGCTTCGTTGACTTAATTGAGATTTAGCGGCCAACTACTTAGAATCCTGATAGCTTCGGCTATATCTTTTAGTTAAGGACTAGTTAAATTCTTATTAATTTGAGTTCAAGCCCAAGTGGAGGCTTTGCTGTACACTCCAAGATAGGAGCAGACTGTGTTCATATTTATTTTGAGAAATAAAGGGTAATTAACTCTTCTTGAGTCTTACATCTCTATTCACACACTTAAGCGATTATTCGCTTATCGGTGTATAGGTTTCCTCACAGCGAACTGTGAAATAAAAGGGTGGAACCCCACAACATGACAGTCTCATTTTGATGGAAGGGAAAAGTATCTTAGTTAAGTTTCCTTTATTTGAAGTAATATATTCTTGATTCCACGACTTTACACTACTATCATTCATGATCTCCCCATAAAAAGGATAAGTGATATTAACACTAAAAGATAAAGGTGCTCTTGAAGAAGATGTGTAGACCTGGACCTCTCGAATATGGTCCGCGTGTGCTAACCGTTACACCATGAAGGCAGGCAGAAAGGAGGGAGAAAACACCTTATAAGATGAAGAAGCTTTGAAGAATGTGAACATTGTTGATACTGAAAATAATAAGCAGAAATCAGATTAGGTTGGAAATCTGAAAGTGAAAATAATAATAAAAACACGTGGAAAATAATAAGAGAAACTAGATTATAGGCCATACGAAGAACCTGAATATGATAAATTTGGAATTCTGAAGAAAAAGAATGTGGTGTCTAAATGTGATGAAGAAATATAATTCTTCATCGCATTAGACAGCATAAGGCAAGAAAAAAAAAACTTTTCTTACCTTATATTTAATCTAAACTTTTTCTTACCTTATAAAATAATAAATTTTCTTCCATAACTTGATACTGTTAATAGAACGCCATATGTTGGCAAAGAACAGGTGTAATTCAAAGCGCCAAAGTTGAAGAGAAAAGATGTGGAAGTCCTCCATACTGAAAACAGGTTATCTTCTATGAGATGTGACGAATGATGGAAACCAGAAGAGATAGCTAAAGGCACAAGAACTGAAATACTATATTCCTTGAAGAAGAGAAAATGCATGTTTCTTTGAATGTAGTAACAGATGAAAATTTAGCTGAAAAAGTGTTGAGCAATGCCTTCAATAAAGCTAGAAAACTTTAAGAAAGAAAAATTGTGTCAATTGCACTTGAAAAGGTTATTGAGATTCTTAAGAATGTTAATGGAAGTGGCATGAATTCACAAGAAGATTCTAAAATTGAAAATACTGAATTAAATTTTGTAGCTGAATTTTTAGAACTCTTGGTGAAATAAAAGAATAAATTGAATGCACGTATAAGTGCTAACGATTGGTAGAGTTGATTTCAAAATAAAATGCCTTAAAGGCATCATTTAGAGTCTTTCTGTATTACATAAAATGCGTATTTAAATTTTATGACATTGATATTAATGGTTGTCATATACATGACGATTATTGCTTTAAAATGAATGGTTAATTTTATAACAAAATACTGGATAAAATAACCTTTAACAGATGCAAGACTTTACAAATTTTCAAAGTTTAGAGTTAATTTGATGATAATTTCAATTCGCAAATTTCATTTCACTGAATTTTGCATTAACTTATAGGAATGAACCATTACAAATTATTTTCAAACTGCTTTTCATTTTAGTCCAGGGCTATTTGTCTCGAAATGAAAATTTTATATCGTCCGCTGTAAACTTGTTTCACTTTTCATTCAAGTCTGTGACCATTTGGCAAAATAATCCTTCAAATTTAATGTGTTATTTAAGTTATTACAAAGCAATACAGGCAGTTTCTTAGAATATTATTTTTTATACTTTTTAATCTGATTGATTTAAACAAAACACATTTAATTCACGATATATCTAATTAAAATTAAATTTTTTATGTCATTATATATTTCTTCACGTTTTAAAAAATATACAGAAGATAGTAGGATTTTGTAGTATCCTACAAATTGTTTCGCTATTTCCTCTTGGCCATCTCTTTTGATAATCTTCCCTGAGAAACAGTATATTAAACTGAGTCCTTTTGAGCGATTATCAAAACCTGAAACATTTGAGTTTTTTTAAATGTTCGAGCTGAATAGTGCCAAATAAGAACAGATTTTTAGAAAGCTTCTTGTGTTACCTTTCTAATAATACAGAGGATTATTAGAATGCCATCAACATAATTTTTAGTTAAAAATATTAAAAATACTTATTTATTCTCTGGCTAAAAATTGATTTAGGTTTATTAATAAAAATTAATTTTAACAATTTTCCAACAAAGTCTCACCAAAGGACTACAAATTCTTTAATTTGTAGTCCTTTGGTGAGAATTAAAATAGAAAAAAATTACAAAGAAACGTAAGAAGGGGTTGAAGCCTCTTTTATTTTATCTTTAAAATGACAAATGCATAATGGACCTTTAATTGTTTAAATGGACCTTCCAATTGTTTAAATGGACCTTACAATTGTTGGGAACTTGAATCCTGAAGAAACTTTGGAGCACTTCAAAATCATTCTTCTCGTAATACATTTTTACCTGGTCGGGACTTGCTTTACAGGTTTCCCCTCTCTCGTTCTTAAGGTTTGGCTCCCTTGATTTCCTGAATAACATAGGGAGCTTCAAATCGCGGAGCCAATTTTGCAATGAAGTTCTCTGGGGCATTTGATAAACAAAATTTTCTTTTTAAAACTTTGTCCCCCACTTTAAAATCTGCTTCACGGCGTTTTCGATCGTAGTATACTTTTTGTCTGTTTCTTGCCGTATCCGAATTTTTAACCGCCTCATGAATAAGTTATTGCCTGAATTCTTGTTCCCTTTGTTGAACAAAGAATAATTTATCTAGTGGTGTGATTAACTTACGCCCTAAAAATAATTCCGCTGGAGGTTTTCCAGTGGTGTCATGACTGTCTGTTCTTAACGCATAAGCTAACTCATCTATGTAGCCATCCCAGCGCTTGTGCTAACATAACTTCGAATTATTTTTACAATATTTTTATTAACTCTTTCTGCGATGTTTGCCTGTGGTCTATACGGAACCATCTTGATATGGCGTATGCCAAGTCCAGATCAAATGTTCTGAAAAATTTGGCTAACGAATTGTTTGCCGTTATCGCTAATGACTTTTATCGGTGCACCGTATTTGAAAATATACCTGTGTAAGAATGCATTTGCAACTGTTTTGGCTGATGCACGTTTAAGTGCAACAATTTCTGTCCACTTTGAAAAATTATCTACAGTTACTAAAAGATAACGATTTTTATTTAACTCACTCCGGGGAAAAGGACCAAGGAGATCTATGCTTAATATTTCATTCGGAAATGTAGCGCGAATGCTATTTAAAAACCCGGTCGGGCTGTAATTAATATCATTAATTAACTGACATTGATTGCAGGACCTGACATACGCAGTTACTATTTTGTATAATTGCGGGAAATATACCGCCTCGAGTACCTTTTTTATAGTTTTTCTGACCCCCAAGTGATCCGATGTTGGCGCAACGTGTAATCCTTTCAAAATGCTCAATCGAAGCGAGGCTGGGATGACTGGCCTACACTCGAAGTTTTCGTTTGTTGATTTAGTATAAAACAATAAATTATCTATTATCTCATAGTTCTGTGCTTTACTTCTTATTACGGCTAGATCTGTGTGTTGAAAATTTTCAGGGTACGCATAACTACTTCCAAATTCAAGATCAGCTTTCAATTCAGCAATAATTGTTTCTCTAGAATCTAAAATTTTAGAAGTCAACACAGCGCATTTGAGTTCATTCCCTTCATCGTCCAGATTTATTCGGGATAGTGCGTCTGCGACATTATTTTCCTTTCCTGGTTTGTACTAAATTATTAGGTTATATTCTTGAAGTTTTAAAGCCCATCTTATTAACCTGGGCGTTAGATTTTTTCCCGAGTAAAGTCTACCAACGGCCGCATGATCCGAAAAGACTGTTACTGGTACTTTCCCGAAATAAACTCGAAACTTCTGTACAGCCATTAATACGGCTAATGTTTCTCTCTCCGTCGCAGTATAATTCCGTTAGGTAGCTTTTAATGTTTTACTAAAAATGCTAAAGGATGCCCTTTCTGCATGAGAACCGCACCTATGGCATACTCCGAAGCGTCGGCTGCATTTTCTGAATTTCGTCACCTTCCGGGAATTTCAAAACAGGGGCATTGATGAACGCTTCTTTTAACATTTCAAACGCTGTATTCGCCTCTGCTGTCCATCTAAACTTACTTTTCTTTCTTTTAAGTACTAACAACGGTTCTACAATATTAGCGAAATCCTTTATGAATGATCGATAAGAGCATAACCCGAGGAAAGAAGACAATTTCTTTGCGGTTTTAGGAGGGGAGAAACTTTCGATAGCCTTCATCTTTGAATCTTGAGTTTCTATGCCCTTTTGCGAAATTTTATATCCTAAGTATTTAAGTTCTTTTGTCACGAACTTGCATTTCGATGAGTTAATTGTTAGACAGTTAATTGTTAGGTGAGTTAATTGTCTCTTTTAATAACGAAAAAACTTCCTGCAAGTCTTTAATATGCTGCTCCAACGAGCTTGTTGTTATAATTATGTCATCTAGATAAATTAAAGTCGATTTTCCTAGGACAGACTTTAGAGCAATGTGCATAGCTCTCTGAAATGTCGACGGGGCCCCACACAGCCCAAAGGGCATGCGTAAAAATGCAAAAGTGCCTGATTTGGTGATAAACGCGTTTTTAATCTTCTGGTTTCATAGCTATCTTATAGTAGCCCGATGTTAGATCCAAAGTAGTCATATATCTCGTAGATTTAATCTTTCTAATAATTTTCTCAATCACCGGCAGAGGGTAAACTGGGAACTTCGTAATGCTATTTAATTTCCTATAATCAATAGCAAACCTCCAAGCTTTTTTATCTGAGGGCGGGAAATCATTCTTTTTCTTACATAGTACCACTGGACTCGCGTAATCACTATTTATGGGCGAAATAATCTGATTTTGCAGCATTTCTTTTATGCGTTCCTCAATAATGAGCTCTTTCTGTTTATCATACCTGTAGGGCTTGGCCTTACAGGGTTTATTGCATGTTAGTTGTAAATGACTTAAATCCAATTCAGGTTCTTTCACCGGCTCCACCACCCGCTGTTGCATCTCCAGCGCAATTGCATTTTCCTGAAAATCCAATCTGGCTTTAGCGGACTTCAAGAAATCCATTCCTAAAATCACTGGGTTTTGTAAATTTTTCACCACAAAAAATAATATTTTAAGGTTTCCTTCCTTTATCCGCATTTTTAATGATAATTTCCCGACACATTGACAGGTTTTTCCTTGGGCCGCTATAATTTCTGTGTTTCTATTTTTAAATAAACGTAGTCTACGAAAGTTTTCATTGTAGAATTTGTAGCTCAAGAAGTTTCCTTGAGCTCCTGTATCCACGAGCGCTTCTACCGGTACCTCGTCGACCAGGACCTGGATGACTGGTAACTGGGAATTCTTTACCACGACCGTGTTTAGGTATCTTCTTGAGGGATTTTGCAAAATTTCAGGGGTTTGGACCCTCGTTTTTACAAGCCCCTCTAATCATTTAAAGCTTTCCCCTGACCTTCAGTCTTCTGGGTACGCGGACGGTTTTTTTCGCGCTTTGACCTTCGTTCTTCGGTGAATTGGCATGATAGCTCTTTCCTCCATAAAAGTGTTCCGTTTTAGCGGTCGCTTGGTTTGAGAACTGTTTTCGGGAACCTTAAAGATACGCTGCCCTCTAGACTTTTCCGCCATTCGTCGGTTTTGGAACTTGACTGCCAACTCGAACAGTTCCTGCAAGGAGCTTGGATTTCTGATTTCCATGAAGTGTTGGACAGCAGGTAGTAATCTGGGTAAAATTATTTCAATTACCTCGCTGTCGGGTTTCTTCCCATACAGCATATTTACCAACTTGACTTTTCTCAAAATAAACTACGTTAAATCTTCGATGTTACGCTGATAAAAACTGTGAAGTTCAGCTTCCAGCTTTACTCGGTCTTTCACTATGGGAAATGCTTTTAATAATGATGCTTTAAAATTTTCAAACGTGTATGCTTGGCCTCCAAATTCTCCTAATAAAAACTTTCCAATGTTTTTCCACCATAGAGCGGCCTGTCCTCTTAACGCAGACGTCGCGATGGCAACTGTTTGCCTTTCGGGCACAGGATACAACTGAAAATGGTTCTCTAGGCCTTCTAAAAATATTGCCACAGAATTTTTTCCGTCAAAACGGACGGCTGGCTTGATAGATGCCCTCATAGTTTGGATTAAATATCCAAACTCTTCCAACTGGTTGGCCATAACTTGCTCTTGAAATTCTACAGGAGCTCCCACCAAATTATCGGCCATTTGAGTTCGTGAGATGTTCGGGCGCCAGTGTAAGATCTCGTGGCCCCAACTTGTCAGAAACTGGGGTAGTGACTGCTACTATGTGTGAATTTACACAGAAACGTAAGAAGGAGTTGAAGCCCTTTTTATTTTATCTTTAAAATGACAAATGCGTCTACTTGACGCTCACAAACTGCGCCAACCCGGCGGTTCAACTCAAATAGAACGTAAAACTGAAAGTAATGACTAGATGAACAAATATCAAAACACTACCGACGAGGCTCTGAGATCCTAACTAGCATTTCTGCAAAGCTAGGCACGCAGGCCGACACGCACCGATCTAAATTCTACCGAGCAACCTCACTAGCGTAACTTTAAAGCAAGACTCTCACACTCTGGTTTCGTCTACTATTTAATTCAACTAGCTTCCGCTAAATTTGAATAAACTGCGCGTGCTACTACAATTTATATACTATGGCACGGGCATTTCTAGGGGAAAATGAAGGCTAAATAGGAAAGATAACTTAAAATAAATGTTAGTTAAAATAAATATAAACCTTACAGGGTAATTGACTGAGTTTAGCTGCAGTAAATAGTACTTCATATCCTGATAACATCCTGTACGCTGACGATGGGACTTAGGATATCCTAAGGATATACTAGGATGTGATCTTAAGTTCTCTGAAGAATGTGTTAGGGGGATATTACGGGATGTCCTGATTATGTGGGCCTATCCTGTGAGCAACATCCTCAGGAGATCCCGAGGATGCTTTTGTGTTAAGTGATAGAGATGCTTTATTTTTGGGTTTTCTAAATGTTGAAAAACAGTTAGTAAAAGGACGTTTCTTAAGATGATGCTAAGTAAAAAACGTCACGTCTGTAGTCAATGGTGAGCTACACAAACAAAACAAAATTTAAAAATTAAACTTTACAATTAAGAAAAAGTCATTAAATAGCACAAAAAATTACATAAAATAGAGAGTAATGGCAGGAAGCTGCCATAGATTATTTTCTTTTCCTCTCGCATCAGTTGAATTTTCAAAAGGTTGTAAAGTCGAGCAGCGATTTTTTAGACATGTTTTTGCATAAGGCTTAAGATTAGCTTTTCTTAAAATTTTCCCATTTAAAGAGATTGTCATTAAGTCTGAAGTATAATATCAAAAAAGTTCAAAAAGTCAAAAAATATCTTTTCATAACCTTCAATCTTTTATACAAATCTAAGCGACAGAACTTCTTCTCATCGTTATATTAAATCATTTAGAATCTAACCATAAATTTATTGAAACAAACTGGCAGTTTCCAGTGCCCGTTTAAATTTTGGATTATCGACAACATATTTCACGGCACTTGCATGAAATAAAACGAGACCCTAATTCCCTAGAAGAGAAAGACTGTGAGGATTAATTTAATTCATCTAACAGTTAATTTTATTTTAAAGCAACTTCCTTTTATTCTCGTTTTCAACCCGCGCTTTCTTACCAGAATGTTAATGAGCTAGCGCGCGTGTATTCAAATGATTTAGGAAGCAGTATTTGAGGGAAGGTGTCAGAAGGAGATTTTAGAGCGTATCATGCCTGCCTGAAGGCCACGTTGTTTTCTTTGATTTACTAACGATTCCATGCCGTTGAGCGCTTCTAGCTGTAAGGCTTGTTTGCGCCGACTTTAACGAGTTAGAGCCTGCCTGCGCATTAAGTAACCTGCGAAAGGACGTTAGGCGAATTGAACTCTACTTTTATTTTAAGTTACTTATTACCTTTTGAGTTAAGACAGAAGTGTTGGCTTCTGTAAGCACGAGTCGGTTCCATTTGGGAAATTTATATTGAGTTAATAAAGAGTTCTTTACACCCTTCTCTGGAATTTGTCATACTTGAGGTAATTTTTTACACAGTCTTCTAGCATTTCGTTAGTTTACGTTTCCAAAGAATTAGACACATTATAAGACAAGCAATTATGGCAAACGAAACATGCGTTTTGCTTGAAATAAATAAACAAACAAACGAAATAAAAGAGTCCTCAAACTAAAGACAAATTTATTACAGAATTCGCGCAAGACCCTTCGACCTTCTTAAAGCCTATCATTGCTGCAGTATTAAAAAGAATGACCCGAACAGACTGTTTCGTAATTACAAAATGTTGTAAAATGTAGAATTCAATGCAAAATCTTAAATTTGAAAAGAAAAAAAATATCCAGTAGCTTCTCTTATTCTGAAGAAGAGACTCAATCTTAAAACTCTCAACCAGTCTACATACATTACTGCACATTTTAATCCTTAAACTTCCTACTTTCTTGTCAAGTGTTTCATTCAGTTAGAGTGAATTTCGGATATAGTGAAAGAAATACGAGAGTCCACAGAGGTTCATTGTAGACGAAACTTGTATCTGTAAGTTTGTAAGTTCCTTTTTTTGAAACTCAGTTCCGCTAACTTCGCTTTCGTTTTTAAAATTAATTTCAATTTCCTTAGTGAAGAATGGGAATTGAGAACTTCAAGGCTTTATACAGTTTTGGATGACTTGAGAAAATTTTTAAAATTGCTGAGTTAATATATCTAAAACCACTATTCATGCAACATAATTAATTGCCTTTGCATTCATCACACAGTGAAAACAAACTTAAATACAGATGCTTAAATGTAGATGCTTAAAATGTATAAGTTCATCATATGTAATTTTGGCAGCAGGTTTAGAAATGGCAAAACATTTTCCGAAAAAAATGGTATTAAACTGCTCTCAAGAAACTATCAAGTTTTAAATTCAGTATTTACTCGCATACATCTTTTTACACTTTTTCTTTCATGCAGATTGAGCGGCGAAATTATGCGGTGCATACGATTTATGAGAAAAGTCTTAAATGAAGAACACATGATATTAAAGAGCACATACAAGTAAACATGCTAATATTTGTTTCCTGAATCTCGAAATCAGTTAAAGTAATTACAAAAAGTTACAAAAGTTACTTCCTTACTTATGGAATAATTATTTGTTGTTCTGAATCAAAAGTTTTTAAAGCTGTTTAAATACTAGAGGGAAAATACGCAAAGGACTGTGAAAAAGATACTTCAATCAAAATTTGGTTGAGATATCTTTTTCCTTTAACCTGACACACTAATTTTATAAAATATACTAACCTCTAGAAATTATAGAACATCGATATTCTAATTTTAATGGTAAGATAAACAAGATAAAAATATAAAATTTAGCGCAGGTTTAGGTAATACAATTGTTTATAATATGTTTCAATACCTGCTTCACATTTCTGGAAGCGGATAAAAGTTCATGTTTTGAAAATGACGTGAATGTGTAGGGTTTCCTTTAGTTTGAATAACCAATTCTAATTTAGTTGTCTTTTCTGAACTAATAAACTTCCTCTCGCATCTCCTAGCCAGGATGCAAATTAAGTAAAGAAGAGTAAGATCTGTCTTAACAGGCTCAAGCGTCACTTAAATGCACACGAACTAATTTGCATTTTGGCTGGAAAAAGGAAAGAGAGAAGTGACAGTACAGATTCAACATATAAAATAACTAGTTATTTTAATTAAAGAACCCTCTCAGCCTTCATCGATTTTTCTTTACTTGATGATTTATTGCTTTTGAATTGGAATGCTAGTTCGCTGAAAGCAGACGACGTTCGCGTATCGCGCATCGCTTTTTTTAAGAGCATTTGTGCTAACGTATCAAAATGATTCCTCTCAGAATCATGAACAATATAAAATCTTCTTTTCAGATATAAATGAAAAATCGCATGTATTTATTGCGGTTACTCTTTTTCTTCGAATGGTATAAGACATGATGTAAAACTGTAGTCACTTGAACGATATGTTATAGAAAAGCAACTTTCAGCTGCTATTTTCAGAAACCGAAATCACTATAATGGAGTTCTATTAAATGTTCTCACGATTTTCGAATATGCTATTGTAGTAGTTTAATGGCTTGAACCTTTGCTGTGAAAATTTTATTCGCTGAGTAATTTAGCCTTTCCTTTTGATGTCTGCCAAAGAAGACTGTTCTCCCCTTATTATTTGGACATCTGTTTTTTAATATCCCAACAAGTTCTTATGCCTTTCTACTGTATTTTTATTTTCTAGCATAGTGATTTTATGTGCTCTTTTTATAAATATTCTACGTAAAATATTTCTACAACAGACTTATTCCCAAATTTAAATAGGGAGAAGCTCTCAAGAACTATCTGATTGTAAGGAAAAATGATTTAGTGAAAAATTCCTTAAGAAAAATTGGCTTGTACTGATCTTACATATGAGTAACATATCTTGTTCTCAGGTTTTGAAGATATGTTTTAGGATTCAAGTGGTCTTAACTCCTTCACTAGAAATTGTTCATCGGATTCAAATTCTGTTAAGCACTGAGACGATACCTTACATTTATTTCGCATCTTCAGTTAAGAATGCCAGAATGAGTTTTGCAAATTTTTTGAGATTATTAAAACTTTTTACAGCGTGATAAGCGCTAAATCTGTTGTAGATTTTCAAACGAATAAATTCTAACAAATTTTGGCAGATGTTCATTTATATAAATTACACGCACGTACTTATTATTGATTAACTAAGATCAGAGTATTTGACATGTTTCTAGCTTTCCGTTATATTTTTCAATCATAATTTTTAACAATTTTATGCTTAATATTTGTGTAGGCTCACTTGCTTGTCAATATTGTGAGAAAATGCAGATTTCGAATTTTCGTTTTCCACATTCAGCGACTCTGAAGACTGCATAATTTATTTGAATGGACATTTTATCTCAAAATTCTATATTATCTTTACTAATTTCGACTTCTTCTCTTAGTTTATTGTCACGTACAGAGGACAATGATAGCATGTTTATTAAATTTACGCTTTTCTATACTATATATACGTGTAATTATGTTCACAGGAGTAATTCTAATTTTGTAAAGAAGAGTTATCATTCTGCTTGCAATGAAACGAATTATTTCTAAAAAATTATGAATTACCGAACAAAGTTTTGTATACGTAATGAATATTTCAAAGGAATTTAATATAAGCAAAGTTCTCACTGTCAGCGTCGGAAGAGAGAGTGGCTTTAAACATTTTTCAGCCTCTCGCAGTCATTCCAATTAATGGCTCAAGAATTCTCTGAGGGAAAAAGAAAAAGATTCTTCCCAGATACTTGCTATGTCGCTTCCCTTGCCTGTTGTCGAGAGCACACTTAATGGTCATATTCCTTCTCAGTAAGTTGTAGAATTCTTTGAATTTTAACCTGATTGGTATAGCTCTCTGTCTTGGTATGGCTCTCCTGTTGTGAGGACGCCTTATAAATTTAAGAGATTTCATGACCTTTGTCTGCAGCATTTAATGGTAACTTCAACTGTGTGTTAAATAGGTTTCAGAGTTCAAACATAACAAAAAGTGCCAATGTTTCCCAGTTCAAGCATAGGATGTGAAAATACGTTGGATCTTTTTGTGAAGAATAAGAGATAAGGTCATTAACTTTTCATTGCAGGCGAATTCAGGTTGGGTTCTCTTCTTCTAGCTCTTTAGCTTACCGAACAAAATTTAGTTTACGGAATTATCAGAAAACTACAACGCAGCCGAATGAAATCTAAGAAAATGCAATTACGTTATCAAGATTCTCACTCTACTGTGCAAATTCTAATTTTGCTTCTGAAATTTGAAATTCTCCTTAGTTTAGGATTCACAAAAGTCTTCAAAATAACGAATGTTAAAATCCTTTCTAGAACTTCAGTTATTTTGTTCATAAATTGCTTTTAAATAATAAAATTTCGTGCTTCGATATTTTGAACCTTTTATTGTTGCTTCAGAAGTAATTTTCAGAGAAGATATAAATTATAAAATTATTTAAATTTTATAGAACTATAGTTTCTATTCTACTGACACGTTTTTTACAGATTTATATTAAAAAATAAGGTAGATTTTTAGCTCTCTATTAAACTAATAAATATATGTTCCTACCTTTCTCGATATTTTGCATTTCAATGTACTGTCGGAATTCTGCAAATGTCTCAGATTTTACTTCCTTGTACCACCGTCAGCGCTAATTTATGAAAGACGGCTTATTTACAGCGAACTAATTATTTACAACATACTAGCCACGCAAACGTATTCCATTCTGCTTCTTTCTAAGTGAAAGGAAATGCTGATCGAATGGAAGACTATTTTTCGGTTTCTTCAATCCCCAAAACTTTGAGATTTAGTATAGAATGATCGACAGAAAGCATTGATATCATGTTTAAATATAACATCACCAGGAAAAGATACTATTTTGTTTTAAATGTTTGCATTTATTTAATTTTTTTTCAGCATATTGAACTTAAATTATTTATTTAGCTAGTTACCAAAATCTGATATATTTTAGCAGAAACTGAAATGAAATGGAAAGAAACCAACTATCATTCTAAGAATATCGGTTATGTTTCTTCAGTTAACATTTTGTTCCCCGTGTTTGCGCGTTTTTATGTGCAAAGAATAGTGTAGTCATCGAAATTAACGACGAAGTAATTTTAGATTTTGTAAATTAATGACAAAGCAGTATCTGAAGCTATATGAATAAAAGAAAATTCTTTAACTAAGATTCATTTGCGACATCTAAGTTGAAAGTTATTTGCTATGTCTTCCGCTTGCCATTTTTCGTGTTTGATTTCGCTACGTAAACAAACCCTTACTGAGATTTTATGCAAGTAACTACGCAACAGAGTAAAGTAAGTTCACTGATTTTTTGTAAAAGTTCAGTTAAGTGATTTTCACATTTGGTACAGTTAATAAGACATCAGTATAGAAGGAAAGATGAATTTCATAGCCAAACGTGAAATTTGAATCGAAAGGCGACTTTGTAGAGTTTTCGAATGTTTCTTTTTCGTCATTCACTAAATAATTCACTAAATAGTGTTTATATATTCGACACTGAAATGATTGTAATATTCCTTTATTAAATTTTAGAATAACGATTTTTAGAAAAGTGTTAATATTCAGCTTAAATGCATTAAACACACTCAGACACATATTTAAAGATCATGCAGATTTAAAATGTCAAAACCAAATCTAATAAAAATAAAACTACTCCCAGAAGATACTGCTCTCCTTATACTTCATTCAGCAGCAAGATTCAGATCAATCAGCTTCAAGCAGATTTCCTGTTAATGTCTGAAGTTTGTATTAAATCAAATCATTATGCAGGCTTCTCCTAGCAGGAAAGACAGATACGATAATTCGTTCGCAAAATATAAGAAATACACACGATGTAACCTTTATTAAACAATTTTTTTTAAATATCAAAATCATAATTAGCAAACTGAAATATAATTCACCATCAATTAAAGATTAACGTACATTGATCTAGAAATTCTTCCAATGTATAGTTTGTAGAATAATGTGATTTCAGGGAGACGTATTAAAATTTCTGAAAATAAGACCAAAATAAATAAATAAATAAAAAATCTGAAGGGTTTCAGATTTTAACAGCAGTCCAAAGTGTTTTTTAAGGTTTCCTACGCTTTCACTGAAATCGCAGTCGACCAGCCCGCTGGTGCACTCACTCCTGCTAACCTACTTTCTTTTTAGCTTTATTATTAAGCATCGTTTTCTTCGCAGTTACGGCATATATAGTTCAACAGCAAAATCATAAAATTTTTCAAAGCTGTGTAGCAGAATATGTTTAGAATTCCCGATGCGGTGTTATGTGTCGGAATAGACATTTTTTCTTCTTTTTTTTTTTTCAGTTTTTTCTCAGTTCATCATATTTAGTTCAGTTTTCTTAGTAAGATGTCTTTGCAAAACGTTTTTTGCGTCCTTTTGTTATTAATGGTTTGTGTGTTAACTTTACTTATTAAATATCACGGTCTTTGCACTTACGCCACATAAAGTTCAATTCAACAGGAAAATTACAAAATATTTAAAAACAGCATATCTTTAGATAATCTAGCACGCTGGAGTTAAAAATATTTTATTCCATTGCTCACTTTCAAATCGTTGAATTTGTTAATCAAAAATTATTAAGGTTTTACAAAATATGAAATAAGTAATAAAAATATATAACATCATTCTGCGAAATTACTGAATATTTTTAATTAGATAGATCATGAGGTAAATGCATTTTTACTACTTAAATCAATACGATTCAAAAGTAAGAAAAGAATATTCTTAAGAACTTCATCTTTCTATTGCTTTCAAACAGCATGGTTTATGTTTGTCGAATGGCAACAAACTCGAATGGAAGGAGAAACGACGCATTTATAATGATTCCACGAAAAATCTTATTTCGAGAATAACAGCTTTTTCGGCTAAAAATATATTTTTACAGGGTTATATATTTTATATATATTACAGGTGGAAAAATAAAAAATAAAAAATCTGAAAGGGCTCGGAATTTAATTGCCGATCAAAATGATTCTTTTAAATTTTAGTATGGGTTATCTGTATAGATTACCAATAGGGATTACCTAGGTAGAATCTAGCGAAACATTTATGGGATATTAGATAAATATGCATTTAGACTAACATGGAAATGTTACTTATCTTCTGTGTATTTCAAAAAATGAAAAAATACATAACGTAAAATTATTTAATATTTTTAATTTAATATTCTTAATATTTGATGTTTTTAATCACGAATTAATTGCACTTTTATTTAAATCAATCAGATTTAAAAAAGTAATATTCTTAAGAACCGCATCTATTGCTATTAAATAACCGTTTGTTAATGAACCACATGCAAATAAATTTGAAAGATAAATATCTTATATTTTCAGTCTCGAATGAAAAGTGAAACAACGTAAATCGTGTTTCGAGACTGATAGCCCTTTTGGGCTACCCCCCAAAAAAACTGAAATTTTTCAGATTTTAAATTACGTACAAAGGAGCGTTTTTTTAACATTTTGTGTGTTACCTCTATTTATTAAATATCATGTTCTCATTTAAACCATAAAATTCATTTCAAGAGCAATACCGCAAAATAATTTTAAATTGAACATATCTTTAGAATTTCCGATACACAGTCTCACGCGCTGGAGATAAAAATATTTTTTCTGTGCCATTGAACATTGCCATTGAACGTTGCCAACGCTTTGAAATCCTCGAGTTTGTTAATAAAAAATTCATTAAAGTTTTACAAAATATAAAATCGATAATAAAGCAAATTCCAAATTTCAAATTTGTGCTTCCAGATGCCCTATTCGCAGTATAATTACTGTTCAAAATTGGATACCTCTAGGTAGCTCTAGGTATCGTCGTTTTATCACAATGCTAGAAACATGCATACATTTATGCAGATTCTTCATTATTTAATTTCTGCAACTATAATACAGCGGCAATATTTGGTGGCAACAATTTGAAAAGTGAAACGGACATTCAGAGTGATTCAACTCAAAATCGCAAAGCGAAAACTATAGCCCTTAAGGAACAAAGCCCCTTTGGACTAAAAAATAAGGCTTCGGAAAGGATTCAGATTTTAATGAACCCCTAAAGAACTGTCTCAAGTTTAATATAGTTTATCAGTGGAAATTATCAGTAGAGATGACTCAGATATGATAGTAAAACATTTTAGAAAGTGCTAGATTTTATAGATACATTTAAGACTAACATGGGAATGTTATATATATAAGTTCTGTGTATTTGAAAAAGGAAAAAAACATTTAATTCTGTAAATACTTAATTAAAAATTAAGAGTAATAATATAGTCTATTCAAAAGGCTATCGTAGCAGCAGAGGTAATGATACAGCATTGGATTTCTAGGTTTGGAGTCTCTCTTCAGTTACATTCCGTTCAAGGAAGGAATTTTATCTTGGCTGTAATTAAAGAAACTAGTCGGCATACATAAATCCAGATCTTCTTCTCCGTGACCTTCTTCTGCCTTGTTATCTGTTGTTTGCTTGTCATCAGGATGCGCCTTTATCACCTGAGGAATGCATTCATTATCTTCAGTCACGGTTTGAAGTGATGCACAATTTCGCACGAGAACAAGTCTAGTTAGGCGTCAGAGAAGGTGAAGACCTGATATGTCACTAACGCTCTAGAACATGAGTGGACAGAAAGACTTTCTTTTAATCTACAGTCACTTTGGGATGGTCCTAACGCATTCCTAAACGGGCTGAACAACGTCGTAGTTCGTTTCCGTAAGTCCTCGTATTCTAAGCTTGAAGTCTTTCATTACGACAGGCTATCTCCTTACCATAGTACGGATAGTACGTTGTTCCCATACTGTACCAGTATGTAATGCAAATAGTATACGAAACCATGGTCCTATGTGTATATACATTTGTAAATTCATGCATTTATTTAGTATTTTATTATTTGTCTGTTATTTATTGAAATTTTATTTTAGTATTGCATTTAGTATTAACTTATTGGTTTTCCTTAGCTGTAAGTATGTCTTCCTGTGCATTGATTGCACTTCCTCGGACGTGCAGTCTTCGGGAAGGAGACAATGTTACACTTTCATAAATAATTTTTGCGAAATTATATGTCGAATATAGTATCTCTTGTATAAGTATCATGAAGAGCATCAGAATGGAAAGTATTGACGCAAAAATAAGGTTACAGCGGAAGTCCAATTAACATTGAGTTAAATGGCTATCTCTCCAGTTTGGTGAGATAGAGAAAACTGGCGGTGGTCATCTTCCCAAGTACTGACCTCCCCCGATGCTTTTGGCGACTGATTTTTGTCACATAATTTGGCAAGAAATCACCAAAGTTAGCAAGCTATATTTTACTCCGATGCCTGCGTAACTGTAACTTGTTCGAAGAGCCCTGTTCCAGGTCTGATGTTGTTCATTTGAGCGTCGACCATCGAACATGCTGCATCGCTGCCTCACTTTACAGATTATTTTCTTATAACTGCTAATAATTTCTCTGTCGTTTCTCACGTTTCTGTCCATATTTTCTATAGCTTTAACCACCTCTTTACGAATATATTATCATTTTTACTTATTGTTTTAAACTGTTGCACTGGGTTTATTTCCGAATCGCATTTCTCACATCTATGCTTGTTAGAAAAAGCTATGTGCCAACAATCTACGTGAGCAATGGATTGAATTATGTTCAATATTCTCAGTAGTTTGAAATGATAACTACCGATTCTGCTTGTCGATGTTACTGAAAAGAGATGTACGAGTACTTTTTTTTTAAAGTTCCTGGACTATAAAGCGTTTTTATTATTTCCTGGAAAATTAAATTTCATCAAGTTGTCATGTGTTCTGTGTGCATTCAGTTCATTAGGAACCCGTACTCCCGTAATATTATCGTTGTTTACATATCTTTTGAAAAGTATTCAACAAGTAAAATTTAAAATTTAGTTCAATTTTGTTTAGTTTTGTTAAAAGTTTTTAAAACTTTTGTTAAAAAGTATTCTGTTTTGTAAACTGCTTTCATATCAAGCATTCGGGTCCGTGCAATTTCAGTTTGAGAGTATAATGTATGTACTACATGCTGTAGCCAATTAAAATATCTCCACTACCTGCTCGCCGGTGGCAAGATTAACAAAGTTTATTAGGCAATCTTAGTGCCTTATTGTTTAGAAATTTAGCCTCGAATTATTGGAGGAGTACATAAATCGTGTGCTGCTGCGATCTTGATTACGATTTTGATGCTTGTCGACTTAGCGCAGATGCACAGAGCACATTTCTTACTTTTTTAATATATAATGTGTTACACATTTTCTTAGCAAAATAGCATAGCATAGAAAAGTAACCGCATTTTAAATAGCAAACATCTTATTAATAACGTTATTAAGAATGAAAAAAATTAATATTTGTAATAAGCATACTGGTTTGCAGTCATTAAATATTATATTGTTAATTTGAATGATTCAAAATAACATGGATTGGCAATAAATCAAAGATTTCAAAGATTCGCAATAAATCAAACATTTTAATTTTCATAATACCTAAAAAATCTGATGGTGATTTTAAATAATATATATATATATATATATATATACCTATCTGTCTATCTGTCTATCTACCTACCTATTTATCTAACTCTCTCTCTCTATATATATATCTGTATATATATCTGTATATATATAGAGAGAAAATAGATGTATGCAAATGCATTTAATACATACGCAATGAACATAATCAAATGTGTTTCCTAATATTGGCTAAAGAAAACATGTGCACCATACGCCTTAAGGCATCTAGTCCTGATGTACAGCATAAAGTGATTAGTTGTGCATTAATATTGTATCATATTGTTCTCCCAAGGGATATGCTATTTCTAGTACTTTAATCTGTGCTGTGAGCTCATATTCTAAGCCAGGGGTTCCCAAATGTTTTCAATACGTGGCAGTTTAGTTATTTTTTTCACGGCGCCCCTTTTGCAATATTTCTACAATAACGATAATCAGGGACAGAAATAAAAACAACATTTTAGTGAAAAAGTTCAATAATATTAAATAACAAGAAAACATACAAATAAAAGAAACTTTCAGTAACAAATTAGAAACTCGTTGTGACAGGTGAGCTTCTTGATGCCCGTACAGTTTTTCAAATCGCGGAAGATGACTGGAGAGAGTTATTGCCATTTTTTGCTCCACCCTGATTTTCGAACGATATTTAGTTTTTATTAGTGCGACAGTTGAAAATCAAGATTCTCACAGATAGGATGTCGCAAACTGAATGAGGATCCTTAAAGCTTTAGAATTTAAAGTTAGAAAATAAATTTTGATTGAAATCCAAAACTTCTAATTAAACTCTATTCATCTTCGCAACAAAGTTAGAGCATTAAGGAAGCACTTCTAAAGACAACAGGGTGACACAAGCTTGCAATATAGAGTCAGGTACAAAATCGATGCCGCCACCAAATACAGAAAACTTATTCTAAAAGAAAAAAGAAGTTTATGGGACGCCATATGGGAAAGTATCACAATTAATTCCCCCTTTAGCACCTACTTTGATATAGTCAAAGGTAAAAATCTCGGACCTTTGCATCTTAGCACAATCTTCAAAACAGACGGTACAAGCACTCAATCTGCAGAAGACTCAGTACATGAAATTATGGACTATCACTTTCCACTTGACGACCCATCGACAGATAAACAAAGTGAACAAAAAAGTGAACTCAAGGTTTATTAGAATACTCCCCCGAACACGGAGGACTATCTTCCATCTACAGCAACAGACATCAAAAGTCTGATATAGACTACAAAGCGTGGCAAGGCCTCTGACTTAGACAACATCACCTTGCATATTGTAGAACTTTATCTGATTAATTAAAATAAAATGGCAGACATTTTTAATAAATACTTAGAAAAAGGCTACATCCCAAACCTCTGGAAAGACGCCGAATTAGTCTTGTTCTACTTAGACGGCAAGGTCAGACAGCATCCCGCATCGTGCAGACCGATATCTGTCTTCTGTCTGCCTGGAGCAAGATCTTAGACAACGTTACCACACAGAGGCTCACGCATTTGCTTACAAGCAGCAATGTTCTTAGTAACAATCAATATGGGTTCAGAAAATGTAAAAGCACAATAGGCGCCCTTGACAAAGTTCAAGATACTAAGTAACAAACAAAGAGGGCTGCATTCCTGTATTATTTCCCTCTACAACACTTCCGCGTTCAGCGAATTGTGGTGGCCGGGACTTAAAGCAAGACTTAAGACATTGGTTGCCTTAGAAATCTCTTTAAGTCAACAACTATCTAGACAAAAAAGCATCACTTATAAAAGAGATGCGCTCAATATCACCAAAGAACACAGCAAGGGCGCCCCTCAGGGTCGAATATAGGGCCTTTTCATAGTCAATGCTAGCGAACACTGCCCTGACATTGACTTTGAGGCCGAAGCCTTGATACAGACTTACGCAGATGACATAATTATAGACTGGAAAAATTGCTGACTCATAGAAAGAAAGGCTACCAAAGCCCTAGGTAAACTCACCAAATGTAGCAAGCACTACAAACGAAACTTCAGCATTGAGTAAACTCAACTAATACTGTTTCCTAAGTGTACCAACATAGATAAGAAAACCCTCGCATAAAATACAAGTGGTTCCCCTTAGAAGACAGGATGCTATGAAATATCTCGGATTTCTCTTGGATAAAAAGCTAACATGGGTTTTCCATTTAGTTCATATCAGAGGAAAGACCAACAATATTATTAATAAACTCAAAGAGGACCGTAGACAGTAAATAGGACCTCAAGTGTAAACTTCTTAAAGAATTATACCTTAGAGCAATAGAACGAATTATACTGTATGGATGTCCTGTTTGGATGACAAATACCGTCAGAATCAGTCAGAAACTACAACAAATCCAAAGGATTACCTTATTATAAATCACCACCGCCTACTACACTACCTCGACAGCCACTTTGAAAATTTTGGTGGCTATTCTCCTTCTAGACTTAAAAACACAAATGGAAAAAATGATCTACAGACTCATTCACTACAGAGAAAACGCCACATATAATGGCATCACGCTGCTGCAGAACACCTGGATAGAGTACATGTAAAGTAGCGGTAAGACCCACCCAGCCCTCATAAAACACTTTCCAAGGACCAAAATTCAACCAGTAGACACTACGGGGAATTTTTCACAGATGGGTCCAAAATAAATGAAAAAGACGGGTCCGCCTTTGTAGCTTATAATGGAAATCAAGAAACATTTTCTAACATCTTCCGCCTCAGCGAGCATGCCACTGTATTTCAAGCAAAGTACTACGCACTTGAACAAAGCTGCCTTCTGAGCAGGCACAAAGATTTCTTCGAAGATCTACTTTCCTGCAATGAAAGAAGATCTAGATGATCACGCACCGATTCCAGAAGAGGTTGCCAAAAAGATCCTAAGAAATTTAGTATTCTCTGCTTATTTTCTTTTTATTGCTGAGGCATCCCTGCTAGACGATGGCGACATCAATGTTTTTTGCGCACTACCAGGATCCTGCAATAGATCTTTTAGAATTTGAAAATCCGTTCGACTATAGTACGGCTTGATCTGATCAACATTAGCAGTTATTTGTTGGCCATTTTCCGCCTTTAAATAAAACGTTGAGAATTTGATCTTTTCGATGATCATCAAACCCGGGCTCGAATTTGGCCGCCCTATTTTCGGGTGCAGACGATAAGGAATGTTTGATTTTTAATCCTTTTTTTCAATAGTATATACTACATCGCTTCTATTTATATAATAATACAATTTTTGTTTCGACCTTGCCGCAACAGAATTTTTGATGGCCTCATTAATAATTTTCTGGGTATCTTTCAATTTAAACTCTTCCTGTCTTGGTTAAAGTTAAAATGACTTAAAATTTTTCGTTAAATGGCTTTCGTTCTTTTATGGCTTAAAATTTTCTAGAGGCGTTAAAATTCTTCCTAAGAATAATTCTGCCGGGCTTTTTTGTGTGGTATTTTTGCTGTTCTCAGGGCAAAGCCTAACGCATTGGCACAGCTGTTCTAACGGTCATCATAATTCTCTATGGCTGGTTCATAGGATATAGCGTGAATCCAGCTGCTCCAGGAATGTCATTATGGATGCTTTTCTATCAAACGTTTCTGCTGGCTTCATTGCCACTCTCATTGTTTCAATGATAAACCCGAATCCCTTCGTTGGGTTTGGTTGTGGTTGAGGGAATTGAAAAGTGGGAGGAGTCAACGAGAAATCTTCACTATCTAGCGGCATGGTTCGTTGCGAACACAATCGGGCGAAAAATGTGGGGTTTCACTATTCTAATTCAGTGCTCAATCTTTGAACCCCGCAAACACTAACAAGCGAATAATCGCTTTAGTGTATGAACAAATACGTAAGACTTAAGAAGGGTTAACTACCCTTTATTTCTCAGAATAAATACAATCAGTTCCTAACTCGGAAGAATGTAAGAAGTCTTCTTAATGTCTAGAAGGAGAAATGTACAGCAAAGCCTCCACTTAGGCTTGAAATTAAATAATTACGAAATTAAACTAAACTAAGCTTAGCTAAAGCTGACTGAAGATATAGCCGAAGCTATCAAGATTATAAGTAGTTGGGCCCCTGAATCTAAATTAAATCGGCGAAGACAAATAAGGGCCTAAAGTATGGCCGAGTATAGCAAAGCTAAGAGAGACATAGTCAAAAGGCAAGCGAGCGCTAGCCAGAAACTCAGACTCTCTCTCTCGAAGTCGGAGAAAAAGATCGACTTAAATACTCCTCCTTACTCATTTGCATTCACTGCGTTTCTGAAATTACATTCTGGTAGGAAATTGTAAGCCGAAACTAGAAGTTATAGGAAAGATGCATAACTTAAAGTAACTGTTATAGGAAAGATGCATAACTTAAATAAAATTAGAATAAACCTTACAAATTTTTAAACTGAAGATAATGCATTTTGTAGACCATCTTAAAATTTGCAAAATAAACTATCATCATGTCCTTAGTATGGCAACTGCTTTTAAGAACTGTAGGAGAGCACTGTAGGAGGTCATGAAATTCAAATTGATATACTGCTATGATATTGTTACTTTTGGTGCAATGATTGACACGACAAATTTAAACTACTTTAGAAATGTTGCTTATATTTGGCATAATGCCTAGCAATCGATAAATTGTCTAAGAAACGCTCAAAATACAAAATCTACTTCAAAAATAAGCTACAGCTCGAATTACTTAATAGCTCAAGTTACAGTTCATAGCTTTTAGCAGTAAGATATTTTTGGAATTACTTCATTAATAGTTATGAAAGCATCATAAAATGTTCGGATATTATCATCATATTTAAGAATTAGGTTTAGTACAATTATGAAAAATGTAGAATGCTTTGTAGTGATTCAGAGATTACATAGGAAAGATTTTTAATTAAATTTTCGAAGAAATTTCGTAATTTATACATACCGAAGCATAGTAGTACACACTGAAAACTCACAGTATGGGAGATTTAATTACTATTTTTATAACAGTGGCTATAATGAAACAAAGTATTTCAAAATTTAAATGCATTAGACAATTTTTTTAAACTTAATTTTTAAATGCATCGTGTGAAACAAGATTGCTAATGTTGGAATTCATAAATTTTATTTTATGGCGAAAATCAAATTTAGGCCTTTTAGGATTTTATGAAAAATAAATCATAAGAAGTTTCACTTGAAATGGATAAATAAGAAACTGAATGGTTCAGTTCCATATTAGGTAAAACTGTCAAGCAGATTTAATACTTTACTTGACCTGTAACTATAACGACAAATTTATAAATTATTAAATTTAGAATTCGTGTTCATGTTACTAAAACAAGTATTCGACTATTTTGTTTTTTCACATTAATAATTTTTTACTTCTTTTACCATATATTGAAAATTTAAAAAAGTGTGTATAAAACTATTTGAAGTGCTTGGTTTTCAATTGAGAATATTGTGAATCTGTCTTTATAAGGCTTTTCATGTCATATATTATTCTTTTAGATTTATAAGAAAGAGGTGTGCTTCTAACAAAGTTCACACATTTGAACATAAAGATGAAGTACGTGCTTGGAGTCTCTATATTGTTCTTACGTGTCGTGTACTTGACTGCCGCCAGGGAGAATTTCCAACCTCCGAATATTATTATTATTTATGCTGATGATTTGGTAAGTTTTATCTTAAAATAAAATTAACGCTTATTCATAATACGTTATGTAACGCTTTTAAATTAGTCAATAAACTTGATCTGAAAAAATATTTATGGATATTCAAGTTTGGAATGAATATTGTTGTTTTCATGCGATGAATAAAATCTTCGTAGGTTATTTCTAGATGTGTTGCTTTATCAGCTTCATAACTGATTTAGAATATAGGAGTAACATCCCTCGATTAGGAGGCATTGAATTCACGACCGTATGAAATTTAAACCGGTTTGAAATTATTTAAAAGTCAAAGGAGAAATATTTTACAAATTCATGAGTAAAATGAAATCGAATTATGTTTTCTTAATGAACATGCTGGTAAACGACGCAAGCTGGTAAATAAAAAAATACTAAAATAATAAGTATAAAATAAAAAAATTGTAATTTAAGAATACTTTCGCATTGAGTAATCATGTCCATAGCTGTGTAAAACAATTTAACAGAAATATAAACGTAAAATTCTGAATAAATAAAGAAAAAAATATTAATCGAGTTTGATTGTTAAACTCGTACCGAGCCCTCTGAAATATTATTATATTAAACAAAAAATATCATTTGAATATTACCTAGTCATTACTTGATTTTATTTCCAAATTTAAATTACCATTTTGCATTACTTATCACTTAAAAATTAAAAAAACAAATTGCTTTATTGTTTTGTATCATGTTAATTAGACAGTCATTGAACAGATTTCATAAGTTATTTCATATGTCTGAAAGAAGTCTTAAAAGTGCCTACACGTGATGTAGTAAAAAGCCCAAATTTTTATTCGTTTCTTATAATCACAGGTCTTCTACAAAATCTATAAATGATGTTACAATTATGATAGTCGTATATGCAATGTACTGGAGAGTACACTATACATTAAACGGGATAATGCCGATCAAAAAACGGATATTAACTTTCATGCATATTATATTTATTTATTTCTTTAAGAAATGAGTAATTTTACTTTGTTTTTGAGAACTTTTATATATATTTGCCGAATTTCATTGCGTATTTTCCAAAATGCTGTTATTTTACTACTGTATTCGAATCCTATTTTGCCGACGATGTCAATGCCAATTCAACAGATTTATTGTCGATTCGTGATGTTCAAATCTTTCGTTTGATGTAAGTTTTTGTTTTAATATTAAAACAACTTCTTTGCGTTTAGTCCTTGTAGCATTTTCTTTATTCATTTTTTAGTTCTAGAATTTTTGAAAAAATAAGAAGAAAATAGGCACAAAACAATAAAATTCTCAGTGGACAACCGAAACGAGGTAACTAATTGCACGAGTTGAAACTAAACCTAAAAAATTCGGAGATTTCTAGGGTATGCCCATGTTTGCTTTTTACACAGTCTCGCGCATAGCGTTAGAGTGCGCGTGTTTATGCAAAACGAATAATCGAGAGTACCTTGTATTTGTTTTGTAAGTATGTATGCAATGTCTATGCAGTAGCACAGTATAAAAATGTATTTATGCTTTCATGTTGTGTTTTCAGGAGTAAGTCGTTGTCTGACAAAAACTAGAGGTACAATATTTTGTAAATTTTCGACAATCTGTAAAATCTGGGAAAGTGCTTTAGTACGCATTTGCTATTTTTGCTTAATACGTTATCTCTCACCTTCAAACTTATTTTACTCACAGAAATTTAGGCATAGCTGGTTGTGCGTGATGCTTACAACTTGTCAATACTTACATCTTACCAAATAGAGTGCCACAAGAAGCAACTGATCCAAGACATAAACTTTTAAATACCACGTACTATACCACGTATAGAATTAATACAAATTTAATTATACAAATCTAATTTTGACAGTCTACTTGATTGTTCTTAATGAAAAATGGAAATTATTAGTTGTAGCTTTCAAAGCAGACGACAACAGGCAAGACTCACTCACGGTTAATACAAGGTTTTTTAATGTTAGAAATTGGGATAAGTAACAAGGCAGTAAATGGAATGACTTTTTTCTATATTAAACATTTCGAGGTTTCATAATAATTCTTAATAGGCACATTGATGGTTATTCCAGATCCACATGTTAGCCGGGAGTACGTTGCTTTGAATTAATTTAATCGACCTTTCCTACTTGCAGATCTTTAAAACATTGCTAAACAGTCTTAGAATTAACTGCGATTCACATTCAGCTTGTTTTCAAGGGAGGTGACCTATGGGAACACAGCATTTGTTTCAGTAAAGATAATATTTTTTCTTGTTTTTCTACAGGGCTGGAATGATGTCAGTTTTCATGGATCACCCCAAATAAAAACTCCGAATTTGGATGCTTTGGCAGCATCAGGTATTATACTCAACGGTTACTATGGAGAATACATGTGCACGCCATCAAGAGCAGCACTAATGACTGGAAAATATCCTATGCGTTTAGGTGAGCAAACATACTTGTGAATTTCGTCTGCAAAATTCGTAACTGGGATTGGATGATTATAGTTGAAACTGCCACGGCTCTATGCCTGCTAATCCCTCCTACTACATCACGGAAGATGGACTGCTGAAATAAGAGGTGTTATTCCTCCTCACCTGGATTTCATAAAGCCGATTTTGATAACTAATGTTCTAATTAAGGAAACATATTATTAAGAATGTTTAAGTCACTTTTACCAACATTCTCATTTCCTTTTTTTTATCACTTCTTTCTGAACAGAGAGTCCAATGGAGAACCTCTTTGCAAAAAGAATTGTGCCAGTCCATAATTGGATAGATATTACACGTAACACAAAACTCTTCAGAAGCCTTGTAATCCGGCATTTCATATTTACGAGCTGAATGTGGCTAATGTCATCAAAGACATATTTTCATTTCTGAATTGTTCATGATTCCAGAATCTAGAAGTTAGATATTGGTGTTTGAAAATCATGAAGTTCTAGGAGAAGCTATTTACATCTATCTGTTTTAGACCATAGATGACGTAACATCCTGCCATGCTTTATCGAAGGACATCATACATTTTTTGCCTTCCAAATGATTAAAATATACCAATCATATTGCAGCACATGTCTATGTTCACCATCTTTTCAAAGCTTTATGGCGCTTCCAAAAAATATACAGTAATCATTAGCAACTTCTTCAAGAGAGAATGTATCGATATATCTTCAAAGATCTACATGGTCTCAATACTCCAGAATTCTCATTGTAGAATCGTTGCCGAAAACTTTGTTGGTAAAAGAACTGAAAAAAGGGATTATTGTTGCAATTGGCGATGTCTGTGATACTAAACTGTGTCCCACATTCGAAGCGATTAACCATCAGGTTGTCAGGTGCTAGCAGGGAGCAGAACCCAGTTTCAGCAACTGTGATATGCCAATTTGGATACCTCTCAAAGCATGTACTGTATAATTATTTTTGTCTATGGCTACATTATGGTTGCTCTAACAAAAACTCAAGGCCTTATGGAATTAAACACCTTATATAATTGACTATGAGTACTTCGAAATCTGTTCAAGCTCATCATTTTCTTACGTTATCTCACTTTTGTGTCAATAATTAATTATAAGTGCCTTGAGAAAATATCATGCGCATATATTCTGCCATCTTTTAACCTTGTATGTGGTAAATATAGACTTTTATTCTATTTAAGATAGCCCTTATAGGAGTAAAATAAAGAGAAGCACGATTTAGGACTAGTTTAAAATTACTTCATGAGTTTATTAAGTAACGATTAGCTAGTAATTTCCTATAAAAATCTTGTTAATATGTTTCTCACAAATGATGTGAATTTTTACGAGTGTAAGATGCCTGAATTAGTTTTTTTTATATTATAGTTTTAATTCCATTAAATCTATACTTGTTCTTATTTTTATTTAAATTAAAACATTTTAAATCCTTCATGTTACCACTTTTTATCCTGAATTTGGTTACACACCTAATTATTAGTGTTATTTGTTTTAATTTAAAAGCGAATCCTCTATCTGACATCAAATTTTTTCTTACTGTAAATAATAGTCACTTGATCAGAAGAAAGGTATAAATATAAAAAATAAGCTGTGAAAAGAGAATGAATAATTAAATTTACACTATTTATAAACTAATAAGGTATTTTCTCCCTCCTTTCTGCATGCCTTCATTGTGTAACGGTACCACACTCGGCGCATATTCGAGAGGTCCAGGTTAGAATTTCGGCGAACATTGCACATTTTCTGCTTCCTGATGTCGAATAAAACCTAATGACTCTAAAAACGTCCCATTTGAAAACTTTAATAATATGATTCACCCAAATAAATTGTTTTAAACTGACTGTAGTATTGCTTACTTTCATAAATTTAATTTAATTTACTCATTTCATTGTTTTTCATAAGAAACTGTGTATTTAGTGTATTATAAACCTGTAATGCAGCAAATAATAATGATTAATATTAAAATTCTTAAATGAAGGATAATTTGTTATTGTTAATGGCTCAACTGGGAGAAGGGTGAAGCAAGTGAGGCACTTGCCACAGTTAAAAGAGATTTAAGGGTGCCACATTAGAGTTAGAAATTTACTAAAACACTGTTGTTAATTTCCAATTTTGAAACACTTCAAGAAGCTCTGTTTTAAAGCATTGTACGACAAGTAAAAAAAATCTTTAATTAACACTATTTATGACAATTTTTGATTGCTCTTTCATTCTCTGTGTTACATAACTAATTGCCTAATTTTTATTAATTCGTAAGTTTACATTTGACAAGTTTAAATATAGTAAAAAACATAACTGCTTATATATGAGTTTCTTTCTTCATTTTTTGTGTACAGTTTGGTTTTCTTTCCCCCCTTTTTTTTGGTAAGTTACCGTTCTATGAATGTTTAATTTTTATCCTGGTATATCGTTAATTAACTTTTGTCGTTTTATTTACGATTATTCCTACCATAAAATATTCTAACTAGACAGACTTCATTTTAAAAGGAGGAGTTAGACGACTCCTTTCCCAGATTCCTTTATTATTTCCAATAAAATAATAGGCCGCTTGTTTGAATTATTTAGTTAGGAAAAGAAATTTTAATGTTATACAAGAATTATGAGAAACTATTACGGTTAAGTGTAAGGTTAATAAAAAACAGCGATTTTTGCCTGTATCAATAATACAAAAATATTTTTAATACCAGTATTAACGGCATTAAAATTATCACATGGAAAATGTTTTTTTTGTAAATATTTTTATTAAAATAGGAATTTAATGAGAAAATGTTGGTAGTAACTAAAGTTCTTAGGAAATAATCTTAGTCAAATCTGTAGCTGAGTGGACCTGGATTCGACCCTGGCATAAATCCTGGCGAAAAGACGAGGTGCATCGGTCTTTTCATGCCTTTGCTTATGTGTTCTAACGCAAATCATTTTTCATTATTAGGTATTACCGTTTATGTTTTTTTAACCTAAAGCAAACAGATAAATGCATGGCCCATTATATAAAATTGCGTATTTATCTCTTTGTTTGAGGTGAAACATAAATTTAGGAAATTAATTTGTGTTTTTAATAGCTAATGAATAACATTAAGAACTACATTGAATTTTATTTACTGGCATGATTTTATTGACTGGTGGCAAGGAATTTTAGTTGTATTGCCATCAAATTAAGAAATGAATTTACAATTCACGAAACAAATAATTAAGATTTGTTTGATATTTTGATTCAATAGTTGTACTGAATTTATATGAATTTATCATCTTATTATCCCTACTAAATTGAATTTATTTGAATTTTGGGAAACTTATCAAAACTTACTATTTAATAACAGTAGAAAATCAAACTTATTTTTAATGTTTATACCAGGTATTCTGAAGTTACTAATTGAATAAATAACATGCATTTATTTTCAGCTTTAAATATTAAATTACTATTGGCAAAACTACATTGACATGCAAGTTTGGAAATATTGTTCAATTTTTTAATTATTTTTAATGTTAACTAATCGGATTTTTAATAATTGTAAGAATTTCCTTACGCAGCGTTACAAACATACACAAAAACTCTTAACGCATATTTACAGGCCTCCAACACCACATCATAGCAGCGGGGGAAGCATCTGCGTTACCCCTACATGTGATGACTATGCCAGAACATTTTAGGAAGCTCGGATATGCTACCCATATGGTGGGAAAAGTAAGCAATAATTTTAGTAAAACTAAATTAAAATCTCTTTTAAATATATTTATTGAAAACTGTATATAAAATATTTGATTTTCAGTAGTGTAGTTTTATTTCGGTATGAACTGTCTTGCACATTTTATACTTAGTTAATAGTATTTATTTTCCCTCGTAGCTACATAGTAGCAATTTATTCTTTTTTAAGTTGTAGCTTTTACCAAATAATATAAACTGATGCTTAAGTTTAGACTATACTTATTTCTATAAAATAATGTACAAAATTTATAGTTTATACATGGAAGAGTAAGTGAGATCTATTAACATGAAATCAATACAAGTTGTTCATATAATTAAAATAATAATTTCCAAGCTAATTCTTTTTTCCACAACATCAATATTTATCAAATTAATTTATTTGCATTGTACGTTAGAAGAAAATATCTGTTGGAAAGAGCAATAAATAATATAAAAAGGCGCATGTTACTCCATAAAAATATTGATTAAATTTGTGTATTCTGATTTATAATCTGCGTTTTTCTTCTGAAAATGTTTATTACCTTCGAGCATTTCATATTGATTTTACAATTTCTTCATTTTTAGTGGCATTTGGGATACATGAAAAGAAATTACACTCCAATTTACAGAGGATTCGATACATTCTTGGGTTACTACAATGGTTTGATAGATTATTATGATTATGAGACCTTTGAAACAATGACCTCCATGAAGGTAATTTTTTTATGCATTCTTGAAATGACAATATTGTAACACTGTAATACAGTCTGAAATGCCACTACAACAGAAGTAGAAATGTGACAAATCTTCGAAGAAAAATCAACTTTATAAGTATATGCCTTTGCACAAGGGACAAAAGGAAAAATTACATAATCATGTACTTCAGTTGATTTAGAATATTAATTATAAATTTTATCATAAATTATAGTTTGCAACTTTTATGTACTGAAGACTAAACAGTGTTTATATACCTCGCGTACCGTAAGTACTGCAGTTGAATGTAGACCTTTTCAATTAATTCGCAAGTTAAAAATCAGTATATACTAAATATTTTTTATTACAAAAGCACTTGATTGTACGTCATTGGCAGAAATTACAAAAAGATAAAACAATAATTAACCTCCTTACTGTAACAAAAATAACAAATATATTCACCAACCGGATGATTACGACCTATTAATCTTTTCAAAGTTCCTTCACCTCTCTTCATTTCTGTAGTCCTTTTCTGTTTGTCTGCATAAAATTTCACAAAAGCTTCCATAATTACTTACCACAGCCCTTTGACAAAATTTGGCTTATTACCTCGTGGACTATATAATGAATAAATCTTAAAATGTTTATCATTTTTTCAATCATCGTTTTTTACAATTTCGGTCTTATCTTCCGCACTTTCAATTTTTTTAAGACTGCAGATTTCGATGTTAGTGTAAACTTGATTCCCACCAGGATTTGACTTAAAACCTGTCTGTTCTTTTCCAGATGGAACAAACTACAGTGGATAAAAAAAGTATTGGCAATTGCCTATAAATGATCACATTTGCTAACAAAGTATGTTTACAAATTTTATTTTAACATAGTGATTACAGAAGGAGAAAAAACAAACAAATATAACAACATTTTCATTTAAATATTATTTTAATCAAAATCTACAGAAAATCCAAAATTTACATGATAAAAAAAGTATTGGCCAAATTATGAAATTGACAAAATTTTGAGCAAAAACAAAATCAGTATATGTTTAGTACTTTGTATGCATATCTTTTACATCTATAACAGCTTGTAATCTATTTCTCATAGAGGAAACTGAGGTCTTTGTTGTACTGTTGGAAATTTTGTGCCACTCTTGCAAGAGTAAACGTTTCAGGTCGTCTTTACTTGAAATTTTATGTTTCCTGATTTCTAGATCCAGCAGGTGCCATAAATTTTCAATTGGATTGATGTCAGGCGATTGAGGTGGGGTTTTTAACTGGCGAGGAGCATTGTAGAGTAGCCATTCACGGGTGAAATTTGCTGTATGTTTGGGGTCATTGTCTTGTTGAAAAACGAATGATGTTCCCAAGCCAAGAATTTAGGCACTGATTTTTAAGTTACGGCGCAAAATGTCAATGTATGTACGTGCTGTCATAATACCATCAATAAAATACAGGTTGCCAACTCCATTAGCTGCCATACAGCCCTAAACTAAGACGCTGCCTCCACCATGTCTTACAGTAGCAGTTAAATGTTTTTTTTCCAATTCAGTATTTGGCCTCCTCCACACATATCGTCGTCCATCACTGTCGAAAATGTTAAACTTTGATTCATCGGAAAAAATAACTGTGTTCCAAAACTCTTCAGATAAATCAACGTGGGATTTTGGGAAATCTAACCTCTTTCTTCTATTTATTTCCGAGCTGAATGGTTTCTTTCTAGCTGCCCTTCTATAATAACTTCTCTCGTGTAAAACATTCCGTACAGTCTGTACGCTGAAAGTCTTTTGCGAAGTGAAAGCAACATCTCTAGCTATCTGGGGTGCACTTATTTTCGGATTTTTCTTAACCTTGTTAATAATGGCACGTTCTTCTCTTGTAGAAAATATTCGAGGTCGTCCACTTCTAGTCTTATTTTCGGTTGATCCTGTTTCCTTGAACTTTTTTACAACACTTCTGACAGTAAATAAACTTATATTCAACTGCACTCCTATAACACGATAAGTTAAACTTTCATTTCTGAGCCTAATAATCGTGTTTTTAACACTAACGTCCAACTCCTTCGATTTCGAAGTCATTTTACTGCAGTAATCGCAAAATAATGCATAGATACTTTTGGAGTAGTTTTGCAGATTTTATCCGGTAGAGTTCCTTATCAATCGAAACACGTGACTTCAATTTAACAAAATTTGCATAGCAGTTAAAACTTTGCCAATACTTTTTTGACATGCAAATTTTCGTTTTCGAAAGAAAAAATCGTAGAAAATGCAAATTAAAATAAAATTTTTACTATTTTTATAGATATAAGATGTCTTGTATTTAATTACGACAGCTAAAATTGCATAACATTTTATTTATTTGTCAGTATGAATAAATTAAGGCAATTGCCAATACTTTTTTTACCCACTGTATATGCCTTAAGTTTAAATTTTCTCGAAGTTGCAGCTTAGAATTTTCCCAAAATTCGTTAGTGATATTAGCTTCGAACAGATAGAAGATAGCGACATTCCTTTCACAACAAATATTCTCAAGTTCTACCTCATCTGCCTGTGACATCGCCCCCAGGATTCCAATGCACAACACATAGATCTTCCATAGTTGTAAGCATAGTTCCAATCTTGCAGGAGTTGTTACTCATTTAAGCACTATCCAGGGGGCTCGTGTAACTTTAAAGTACGCTAAAGCGAACGCGAGTAACATTACACCCCCCGTTTATACTAAATTCACCTTTTCGTTAGTAATTTTTATATATTGTTACTAAATATACAAGTTAATAGAAAGCTACGGGTATCCCATTAAATAAGTAGAAAGCAGTTGATAATTAACAAAACTAAAGGCAATAATTAACACACACAGTACACTAAGCTGGAAATAATTCAAAGATAACGCGGCAATTTCTCCTTTATACAGAAAAAAATACTGTCAGGGTAAATAATAAATCGCGATTCAGCTAACTACTAAATCTCACAGCTGAATGTCATTTGAACTCTCTAGATCTTGTACCAGTGTTTATATACTGTAGCACGGGCTCTGGAAGCTTTCCGAAGAATCGGTCGCCCTTATATCTTCCATATCTATATTATACACTCACGTTTGTGAAAATTGCAACACCATGAAGGACTTACGCGAGTGAGCTGAAATTTTCAGGAAATGCAAAGTAGCGCATGATATGCAAATGATTAGAATTGCAAATCCGTAGCGCATGCGTATGCTGAGCAGCGCCCTCTCAACGGCTGATGGATCCGAATAAATAGACGGCTGTAGCGAGGCGTGTATGGTTATCGGTGGTTATCTGCTAGTGGTAAACGTTAACTCAATCTGTACTTATGCCTCGTCGACGAAAGAGAGCGAGATTTGAACAACTTACAGAGTTTGAACGAGGGAGAATCATCGGCCTTCGTGAAGCTGGATTGTCGTATCGTGCAGTAGCCTCTCGTGTGCAGCGTAACAGCAGCACAGTGATGCGCGTTTGGAAGCAGTGGACGGACGAGTGTCGGACAACTCGGAAATCCGGGAGTGGACCCCGAAATGTGACGTCAGCTCGCGATGATAGACACCTGGTCCGCATGGCGCGGACGGACCGTACAGCTTCCTCTAGACAATTGGCAGCACTGTGGTCAATAGCTACAGGTGTTTCATTGTGTGCTTCATCAATTCGTAGACGTCTGCTGCAGTGTGGACTGCGCGCACGGACTCCTTTATACAGGATCCCCCTAACGCACGACCATCGCCGCCTGCGGCTACAATGGGCCAATCAGCATAGAGACTGGCGTGCTGATTGGCAGCATGTCGTGTTTTCTGACGAATCCCGCTTTAATTTGTGGTACCATGATGGCCGCATTCGTGTCAGACGCTATGCCGGTGAACGCCACCTTCCGGAGTGCATTATCGAACGCCACAGTGGACGAACACCCGGAGTTATGGTCTGGGGCGCCATAGCATATCATAGACGATCTCAATTGCTACGAATTGTGGGCAATCTGAACAGCAACCGGTATATCCGTGAAGTTCTACAGCCCGAAGCTGTTCCCTTCCTTCAAAGCTTGCCAGGCGCTGTATTTCAACAGGACAATGCCCGCCCTCATACTGCTCGGATTGTTAAATCCTTCTTTGCAGCGCAGCAGGTACAGCTTCTTCCTTGGCCTGCGTGTTCCCCGGATATGTCGCCAATTGAACATGTGTGGGATGTCATTGGTCGGCGTCTTGCTCGTGATCCTCGTCCTGTTGCGTCTGCAGACGAACTTTGGGTACGCGTACAAACGATATGGAATGCTCTTCCTCAGTCAGACATTCAAACTTTGTTTGACTCCATGCCACGTCGTGCAGCAGCACTTATTGCGGCGCGTGGTGGCCACACAAAATACTGATTCTGATCTCTTGTTCTTGTTTGTTTGCTTTGAACATTTAATCATTTATTTGTACCACTACCACTCAACTGTGTATTAAATTGCATTCAATTATGACGATTCCTTCTTGGTGTTGCAATTTTTACAAACGTGAGTGTATATCAAGTTATTTATTCCCGCATCTATCGTTCTTCGAATTATCGTTTTAACTTATTGATCACTTGTAAATCACGCTCTCAGCATAGTATTTCCCATGTGGAAGGGATTGGAAGTAGGTATTTATCATTTGCGTTACCTTCATTTTCAGTTATAAATCTAAGCTAAAACAGAAAAGCAGTAATATTTCTTACAACGGCTTAGCTCGGTGTTTGCATTATTAGCGCCGTTTATGTAGCCTGCTTCGTTGAGGGTTGTAGTGAGTTCTTCTGTTTTCATTATTTTATTTCTGTTAATTTTTAGTTTATGTCTAAGAAAAGTACCCAGAAAGAGGATAAACGAACGATAATTGGTGACGAGACTTGACAGAAAGTTGTTTATGCACAAAAGCAAAAGCGACGAGGATCATGAAGATATTTTAAGTTTGAAAAAGTAGTATTTTCAGGGCGAGCAAAGTTGCGCTAGAACACAAAAGAAAATGCACGACTTTTTGTTAAAAAAATAATTTTTTTGATATTGAGTTTCTATGTTGAAACTAAAAAATTATAACATATATCTTATTTACAAGATTTTTTTGGATTAATGTTTTCCGGCATTCATCATTTATATCTTCCATCCCATTAAAAGCGATAAATAGAGATTCTCCCGTACGTAATTGTGCTAGCAAGCCGGCATCTATCATCAAACTATCGCTTGAAGAATCGTCATCGTTTCGTCCAAGCCCTTGGTGGCAGTTGTTGGACCGGTTTCTGCTCTTTTTGCTGCTGGGAGTTCAATGGTGAAGGACGGGCTTCGGCCTGTCTCTTCTCCGACTGTCTCTTCACCTACCACCTCGTTTTCATGATGCACGTTTAACTCTCCTGAAAAATCCGATGATATGTTTCCTGATTTATAGAAAGCCAACTGTAATTTTTTTATTGAATATATTCATTCTACATGCAGTTTCTGAAAATTCATCCAGCATGGAATGATATTTTTTAAGCAAGAATCATGAACGATCTCATTGTGCAATTTAAGACTCATCCATTGTTTATCGCCACGTGGTGCACTGCTCAAAATTAATTCACTGGTAGAAGCCTCAAAATCAGAAGAAATTTCAAGATAAGTTTATTGCTGCTCTACATATATTTTCGATACAAGGTTTTTTGTGATTTATAGAAAGCGATGCAAATCGATTTGCTCTCCAAGTGTATCGTTAAACGAATGGACGTTCTGTATTTATAGTAGGACTATAGTTATGATCTGATTATTTAATTTTCTTGTTTTATTTGTGTGAGCTCAGCAGTAAAATTTTTGATAGGAAAAATAAATATAGTAAATTGTAGATGATTAACTTACATTTTCTTCTTCAACTATTACAACGTCTGGGGTGAGTACATTATTTTGCTATCCTCTGTAGGTCACATATTTTATCCCTATCATTCGGGTTACTGCGGAAACAACGTGATGTACTCTTAATCACATGTCTTAATCCTATACTGGGTAGTTGGGTTTCTTCATTCTTACTCGCGGTTCATCGCTGATAAAATTAATATTCAAAATTTTGGTTACCACTTGTACACCAGAATAATATAATTAATATTTCTCATAACCTACAGAAATTAACACAATTTTAATTACATAAGAAATTAAAATATTTAAGTATTTTTACTACATATAAATAATTTCACTACAGTAATCACAAAAAATACGAATTTTCGTTCATCTAAATATATTCTATTTATATTTCCATATGTAATTTATTTACATTTCATTGTTTATGCATAAAATAAACTTTGAGACTAAATTAGATATTTTCATAAGCTTATTTTAATATAAACTCATAATTAATCAAAATTAAAACAGTTCATAACACTTGAGTCTCAGAAACAATGGTGCCAGCAAATCTTAAATATTCTCTGCATTCTAATATCGTACCACAATATGTATAAAAAAACAAAACTGCTCAGCGGTCATGGTTTCAGCTTCAAACAAGGAAAGAAAATGCCAATTAATTTCGAACCATAAACAAAAATTAAATTATTAAAAGAATGGTGCATCATCTCATGTACACTAAGGCATGGGGTTCATTGTATTATGCGTATTAATAGGTAAAGTTTCTTCATTTTTGTTAATTAGTTATGCTATGTTTTGGGATTTTATGGTACTTTATTCCCTCCATTTTTAAGCTAGAATGCAAATCTAGTTACGGTGAATTTAGGGTGAGGTTTTTAGATTGTAAGACAAAGTGTGGTCTAATTCTCGAGGCCATGTTAGTAGGCTGATAGATAAGATTATATTTGCATTATAATTGTCGATAGTGGATATCCACACCGGTTGAGGTTTGAGTCAACTCCACTTTTAAATTGATTTGTGAAGTCTTCAGCACTAACTTAGTTGAATTTAAATTTTACATTTGACTTACGTTTACCTAAAGTTATTTCGCCACAAGTGGCTGGCTGAGATGTAAGCCCAAAAGTGTGCCTTCTGCTCTTAGTTACTTTTAAATAAAGGGCCAGTTACGCACTTTTCAAGTTTCAGTTCTTACTTAGCGATAATTCGCTTCGCCTACCAAAAATTTGGAAAATTTGGATGATTGCAAACAGCACTAAACTGTACAGTGTTGCCTGAATGAAAGTAATTATCATGACTCAGGAAAGTTCAACGTTTATTCTGTCCCATCAACATCACAGGCTCCATCGGCATTAGAGTCCCATTGAGGGATTTGGATACGATGAGAGCGTCTGTGAAACCTGCAGTGACTTTTGTCGACAGAATTGCCGTAATCACATTTTTCGAACACCTGAACTCCTATTGTTTGCTTATCCAGTTGGTGAAATACAAGAAGTCACCATAGCAAGCACAGTACTGAGCTTGTACAAATGCATCAGAAAATTTAGCAATCAGTGATTTAACCTCTTGCAGAAGGTGGGAGCACGCATACGTCAAGATATTTTCACAGTTCGAACGAGCAGTTTTGTACGAAAATAGCACAAGGAACGCCACGGTTTGATGTTGATAAAAGTTTTGAGATTAGAAAGAAATTATTTATTATTTTCAACCGCAAGTGGTGATCGTCAAGAAAAGGCGCAAAACAAAAAATATGGTGAATAATCAATAAGAATTTAAAGTAATCAGGAGTACTGAAAGAAAGTGTACAGGAGTACTGTACAAAATTAAAATTACCAGACCACGTGGAAAGCGAAAAAAAGTCTCATTGGAGAGTGAAAATCCAACAACCTGATGCTTATCAAACGTGGAACGATTTTCACGCGGACGGATGAGCGAGTGCCAGAGAAGCAAAAGATAAGTGAAATTTAATGTCTTCAAGTGCTCAGTTTTTAGTTTATATCTAAAGTGCAATACTTGGTTTTTATCTTAAGTTTTGTCTCGAAGGAGGACTTTCCAGTTTTGTTATGTAGCAAGAAGGTTTTAATTTAACTATGCATTGATCGCAATGATCCTAAATTTAGTATAAGAATAGGAGCTCTGATTTTAGTCCAAGCGATTGAGTTTTGAGGAAGTTAAGCGTATTTGTAGAGTAATTTTAAGCATCTTCTGTACCTGTGATGTAAAATGCAAACTGAACAGATTTTTCTCAATGGAAATTAATTGTAAGTGATTCAAGAAGCTTATAAGGTATTTCTCCCGCCTTCTTCCCAAGCCTTTGTGGTGTAGTGGTCAGCGCGCTCGACGCGTAACCGAGAGGTCCGTGTTTCGATTCCCGGCGAAGGCGTTGCTTATTTTTTCATGTCTCTTGCTTCGAAATAACCTAATGTCTCTAGAAGTTTCTTAAACATAAAAGTTTCTGTTAAAATATGTTAAGTAATAGAAAATTTTTGCATACTTATAAAAGTTGATATCTTTGTGCATGAAAGAAATGTTTGAGTGCAAGCTAGCGAAGTAAGATAAAATAAGTTAAATTAAACGCTAGAGGGGTGTATGAAATTAAAAGTTACGCTTTCCAGCCAAAACTAAAATTAATGAATTATTTTGCTTAATACATTAGGTATAGTTTTGAATTGAAGGTGTTTTTGAGGTCTAAAGTTATTAACATGTAGGATTTCGGTCAGATGGTAGTGTTCAAATGCTTGTACGATAACACACGCTCTTCAACTCAGTACATTGAGAGGGTGAAAAATTAATTGCAGAATGTTAGAGTATTTTTCTTTTAAATTTCAATAATTCATTACACATGGGAGTCAAGAGAATAAGTAAAGCATCATTAAATCATATCAATACAATACATTTTGTATGGGTGAAATTTGTGTGCCAACATTTTAAACTACATCTCAGTATGTTAAATCAGTATGTTTGAATATAACAGTAAATACCACAACGATAATACTCCAACAAGAAAGTATAAACAAGAGTTGTTTTTCTCGCAATAACCCGTTCAAGTTTTAATTAAATTTATTGGGTCCAATGTTCTAAATTATGGGTGAAAACAAACAAGTTAAAGTTAAATTAAATTTTCATTTATTAGAGTTTAACAAAACTAGCAACACTATAATATTATATGGTGGTGGTGGTACAAGAGTCGAAGTGAGAAAACATTGAAAACATACCGACAGGGGTATCCAAAAGAAATTCACAATTTCTTGTCCATTCCATGGAAGTCGTCCATTACATAGAAGCTTCTACCGAGGGTGGGAGGAAACATGTTTTCAGCCATGTAAAGTCTAGAAGATAAAAAAGAAAAAAAACAAGTTAATAGTGGAACATTTTAGAGCCATCCGCCCCTTTTCTATCTGGGCTCCCTCCTTCTTGCGTCGGCGACCATCGGTGGTTTTCTCTCCTCAAATTCAGCCATCATTCCACTCTTCCGCAGACAGAGTACTCGAGACGGAGCAACTGCTTTCTGATCTGGCGAAAAACTTCAAAAACAATTTTCCTTCTCTCCCTCGTAGATCGTTGCAGGCTCTTTTTCTTCTCCTCGCCAGCCCCTCGTTTGGCGATGCGTGAGAGTCCAAAAGCTGCCAGTTGCACGGCAGCCCTACCGAAAGAACTCGAACAGAAAGTTGAAGGCATGGGGTTGGTAAGACGGAAGTTGGCGGATAATTGCCGTTTTTCATAAGTTACAAGCGACCCACCCGGGTGGTTGAACTCAATACCAGGAGTTAGACTCGCTCAGAGTCCCATTTGACATGGTGAACGCCTGTCAGAGTGCGAATCACCCAGACCCCAAAACCATGGCGTGGCGTAGCTGCATACAAGACAAGCTAATTCAGCAGGGTGCGGATTCGCACTTGGAGAAATAAATTTTTCAGACCACTGTCTGGCAGAGATAACATTCGGAGAATTCTTTTCCAAGTAAACGTCAAAACAAAGCCACATCCCAACACAACGTATAAGTTTTACGTATAAGAATTAAGGATTTGTTTTTAAATACGAAATTAATAAAAAACCGGAGAAAATTTCCTTCAATTGAAATATAGTAGTTACATAGAAGAAAGAAAAAAATTATGTTTTCTACATAAACGACTTTACCACCAGAGTCAGAAAATATGTATTCAAACTTTACTAGAAAGAGGAGTATGTTAACAAAACTTATTAAACTTTATACACCAACTTGTGTAAAACAAATAACTTTAAAATTAAAAATGAGAATGACCTTAAGAGTCAACTTAACCAGAAATTAAACATTAAGCAAACAAGTTAAGATTAAGCGTTAACCAAACATTACAGAAACCCAGTTAAGATTAAGGGTTAAAGAACAAAAAAATTAAATGGTTAGCCAAACTACCTTAAGGAAAAAGAGAGAAAAATATTTACTCAAGCAACTTAAATTCAGAGTTAACCAAAACTGCCAAAATTAAATGACAACAATTACTTTTCAACAACGCAAAAATTTAAGATCAACTAAATAAAAAGCAAATTAATAACTTTTAAGTCTGATAAAGGAATTATGATAAATCATTACAATTAAGATAGCTATACCTCAGTTACTGAATTAAAATAAGTATGTATTACATAACAAGAATAACAGAAAAATTTACGAAAGATTCTGAGGAAAAGTGATTTCTTTTTGTGTGTGAACTCTAAATTTAACTCTTCGTTTTCCACAGCAAGACTTACGCAAGTAAGTTACACCACTAACAAGATAAACTAATGCACAATAGCACTGTAAATAGGTAAAAATTATTAAAAAATATAAATTAATTAAAATAATAAATAAATAAAAAATAAGAAAAGAAAATAAAAATAATAAAACTCAATAATCTAATTAAGAAGGAAATTTCGAAAAGTAGAAATTGTCTTTTTAGTCCGAAAAAATTGGTGGCCAAGATACAGACAGGTTCTTCACAGTTGCCCGAAGTGTCTTCCTCTGTTGGACGTGAGGAATGTACTTAAGAAGAATATGCTTAAGACAAAGAACCTCTATGTAAAGAAGGAAAGGCTCCATAGACGTAATGTAAATCACTTTGTCTGCAACGCCGCTACAAAGAAAGGGGAACATTCGCCAAGGGATTTGGTGACGGAATCTGTTGGCGAGAATTTCCCCTCTGTGATGTGCCGGTTCTTTGGTACCTAGCCGACATTTTCGCCGTCTGCGACGTGTATAGTAAATTGAGGAACACGGGTTAAGATGAATCGTTCTTTGACTTGTCGCGATAATTTAAACTCGGAAATGATGAAATATTAGGTGAAGTTTCACTTTCACTGGCTGTTGAAGTTCCATTGTCCATATCGCTACTTGAAACCAAAGAACCTATTCTTTGTTTAAACTCTTGCTAAACGTAACGGTCGAACCTGTTCAAACCAACTTCGACATTCAGCCTCGAGCTTTGGCGCTTTTTGGCGGCAGATATTTCACGCATGCTCAGTTGTTTCCCCTTTCGTTGGAAGGGAGCCACTTCTGCTTCTGCGAAGTTTTCCTTCTTAACAGTACATATTCTTTGCTTAAGACTCTCTCGCCGATACCGCAGCTTCACAAAGCACTTGAGGTAAGTCCAAATCGCTTTAAATAGCTTTTAAAATTGCCATGTCTAGCCAAAAATTGAGTTAATTTAAAAATCTGTTGAAAACTGATCAACTTTTATCCTGTGAAAAATTGTAGGAAAA
>KK114140.1:0-18976 GCA_000611955.2 Stegodyphus mimosarum | reverse complement strand
AATATCGTTTGGTCCATTATACTTTTGGTGAGGCTAGATATTCTCTATTCTAAATACAGATAGCATCATTTCTATAAAAGCGCTTTCAGCGAGAAAAAGGAATACGGAGATTTAAATCAATGGACATTTTGTGGTTAACTTTGGTAGAGTATTAGCTTTCTCATTTCCAAAATTTCCACATTGTCCACGAACGTAAGCAAAACGAATGTTGATATCAAAGTCTTGCATGGTCTTAATAATAACTTGAATTTAAACAAAAAGATTCTCCGAAACACTAGTTTATTGTAATGCTTTACTACAGTATTTTTCCTTCCAGATGACTGGAAGAAGAGCAGATGATGATAAAAATTAAAATGTATTACGAAGAGTAATCTGTAATGTAATTAGTTTTAAACTTAGATTATTAGGTTTTCCTGCTTGTAAAAACTCGGTACTTGTTTAGTTTAAAATTTAAGAACTCTCCAAGGTCGTTAAAGACAATCGTTGCAATTACTTAAATTTTGACGGGGAAAAATGTAATGTTCCTTTATTTTCATTAACCAGTTCTTTTATGTTTTGGATCTTTACCGCCACTTCTCCTTTCGCTTTCTCGCCAGGACGCACATTTAGTTCGCTTGCATTAAAGATGGGGTTTTTAGACTGCAAGAGTTCTGCCTCTCTACGCCACGTTATTACGTTTCTAGATAAGATAAGATAAGATAAGATTTATAGTATTCGGCCTTGCATTATAATTGCCGATTGTTGATATCCACGACAGTTAAGTTTAGAGACAAATTCGGGATTAACTGATTTCTGTAGCCTTCAGCTACTAGCTTAGTTGAATTTAAATTTTCCCTTTTACTTACTGTTACTTAAAGTATCTTCCCGCAAGTGATTGGCTGACTTGTAAGCACAAAATGTGACTTCTATTACTATTCATTTTAAATAAAGGGCATATTATACCCTTTTCAAGTTTCAGTTGTTACTCTAGACTTACCTGAATTGGAAATTCTTCCTCTTGTAATTTTTGCATTAATAATGTGCAATCCTATCATGTTGTAATTAAAATCTTTTAAAATGTAATTATTTTTTAAGATTCTAGCCGAAAAACATTGTTTATAATAAACTCGGGAATATAAAACTATTTTATCAAATATTTTTCAAATGTGAAAGAAAAATGTGTACAATTGTAACACAAAAAATTAATATATTATTTACCCAGTAGCAGTTCATTGGTGTAGACCTCCATAATGGAACAACTCTTATTAAACATTTGAGGGGAGAATACGCTACGCATCTCTTCACAAGGACGGCAACTAATATTATTTATAATCATGATACGTCCAAGGTAAGTTAGAAACAATTGATTTAGATTTCATTTACTACATGTACATGAAAGTTCAGTTGATATTGCAAATGAAAATGTAATTTCACAAGTGAGACATATTTTATTTAAACCTTAATCCTAAAAAATACAGTGGCCAACTTTTTTCCCTTCTCAGTACTTCTAACGAAAACTATCGTTATGTGCTTGATCTAATAATAAAAGATCAGTCTCTGGTTATCTGCAAAGATACATAATTTTGTTAAAGAAATTACAGATTAGGAGACTATATAAATGAAGAGTACTCTGCAGCGCTGGTCATTGACACAGAATTTGAATAATTTCATTTGAAATGATAATTATATAAATTGATACCGAAACTTTAAGAAGAATCAGTTTCAGGACAATGGAAATTAATTCAGGCTATAAACAAAGCGAAAAAAGTTCACATGATTCTTCTTTTTCAATATCTTTGGTTTACTACTTCCAAACTTCTCCTTCTACATTTTTTACTAATTATACCCTGCTTTCAATTAATGTTTTTAGCTATTATTTAAACCAAGAAATAATTAAAAGAAGTATTAACACTCATCATGGAAATTTTAATTTCATTTACTCATAATCGATTCCTCCGTATCGAAAGGAGGTCCACGAAGTAAAGTTTTCTAAATCTGCGTCACCATGAATCCTAACTGATTTCCCATCGTTTTCAATAAAAAATTCTTTGCTTACAACAAGACTAAAAAGCAGCAATCAATGTAGAATTTATCAGCTATAAATGTGAGGTAGTACTTGATGATCGAAATGATTTCAGAAAATTCCAGGACTAAATGGAGTATTCCCATTCAGCGCCACCCAGGTGGTATAGTGGTTAGCAGAGCCTACTGCGGGATCAAAGGAGCCGGGCTCAAGTCCCAGAAAAGGCATCGTTGTAACTGCCCGTCTCTTCATCGGAGGCAACAGTAGTCCCCTTAATAGATACAATAGCCACCATTTCTGGCCTAGGAGTGACCATTGCTGAACAGGCAAGTGCCCGCTATTGGATTAAAAATACTTTTTCCGTTCAGAGCTTGTACGCTAAATGAAAATAAATGATTCATAAAAAAAGTTAATTGCCGTAATTTAATACACCTTTGTTGAAACTGCAAAGAATTACTCTATCTTACGTAGTGATCTTAAGGAAACGTCTTATCAATTAGTACTTTAAGAGTCCTGATCTACTAAATTTTGCAGCTCTCTTAGCCTTCAGAGGACATTCAGCCACTTTCTAATTAACATAGTAAAATGAAAACATTGAATAAGAACATATCATATGCGCATGTTTCTTAAATATGCTTATATTTAAGACTTACTAGCAGAAAAATGGACATAAAAAGTCGACATACTATACTGGTGTCCAAAAGTTAAACAGAACTATAGGGCAATAACCAAACTGGAGGCGTAGAAATTTGCATAAAGATTATCCACTTGCGTAAACAAATTTGTGTGTATATGCAAATTAATCAGCTGATGACACAATTACGACTTTTGTGCATATATAAATAATTTGAGTGAAATTTTATGTGAAATTATCGTACTTTTTGTATAATGTAACATGACAATATAAAGAAGCGATGCTTTGCCAGAAAAGCTAGAATACAGAGACAGTCTATTTAACGTTGAGTAAATGGCTAACTCGTTAAATTTGGGAAATATCGCCAAACTGGCAAGGTTTTAACGACATTTTTTGTCGTTAAATTTGTCAAGAAATTGGCAAAGTAGCCGACCTAGGCGACCATTTGGAGATAATTTGGTACGATCCCTGTGCTACTGTAATGGATATTGCAATTCAATAACTGTAATTGATGCTCTATGTAGCTGTAACCGTATCCGTCCTCGTATGACTTCCTATAATTTCGAGAAGTACTAGAGTTTTCTCAGCGGTCGGGGAAATCTATGTTAGACCGGAGAGAGAATCAGTTAGTAGTAGTTATTATTTCAGAGCTGAAGTCGGAAAATTAAGATATCCGAGAAACCTTCACCTTTTAGATGCGTTTAGCACTGAGTTCTGTTAAAGTTCTTGTTATTTGGAAGTGTAGTTACTGAGTGTACTATGTGAAGAGTCTTAAAATTATTTTTGTGGAAAGTACCACAGTCGTAAAGTGTTCCTTTTGTAAAAAATAAATTTTATTAAGTTCTCATCGGTTCTGTGTGCATTCAGTCTATTCATAACCTGTACGCACGCAACAATTTTTGGTGTGAGGAGTGGGGTTAAATGCCGGGGTAAAGAGTGATAGATAAGCAGCTAAGACAGCTCGTGGCAGCTTTTGCTGCGTTCAAAGGGAGCCGTCAACTCCGTTAAAGAAGAGATAAGAGCTGGCCAAGAATTTATTAAAGAGGTGAAAACAGGTCAAGAGGAAATGAAAAGAGAAATTACTGCCGTAATAAGAATAATATTCGAGACTATTGAAAGCAGAATAGACACGATTGAAGATAAAAGTGGAAGCATTGAAGAAATGGTTTCTCCTGTTGAATAACAAATCGAAGACAGAGTTTCTGCTGCTGTAGCCAAGAAAGTTAACAGTTTAAAGAAGTCCATAACGATAGCTGGTCACAATTCTAAACCCTTCAGATCTGAAGGTATCTCGTTCCAACCTTCTCTAAAACTATCCACGTAGAAAGGAAAGACTTCCTGGCAAGTGTGCATGATGCAGTTCACTATAGCGGCAAATGCAAGTGGCTGGGATTCCAAAGCATGCCGTTTAGCCACTTCTGTGAGAGTAAGATGCAGTAGATATTTTTCAAACTCTTCCCGAATACCAGAGGTTTGACTTCGAAGGTCTGTTCGGCTCACTGGAGTTGCGCTTTGGGGAGAAGAGTTTAAAAGACTATAGCAGACTTCAGTTAAAATCTCACCAACAGAAGCCTACGGAAACATTCCAGGAGCTCACTACGGCTGAAAGGCTATCCGCAATCAACCAGAGTTGGTCATGTCAGGAGCTGGTGAATCATCTAACTGCTCGTCTAGACAATAAAGCCAAGGAAGTCCATGTCTTGACGTGGAACAAGCGTGGCAACAAACTGAACCTAAATTGCTGAAACTGCAGTGATGAAAGACACGTACGAAATAACTGCAGAAGATCCCGAGGAACGAAAAATAAGACTCCTCTCCAGAAAGGACGCAATAAACAAATTAATGATCATCTCGCAGAGCGGACGTCGCCAGATACTGAGAAGACCTTTTTCAAAGCACTTCCGAGTCCTGCAATAAGTAGCAGCAGTAGTAATCTTCATCATGAGGCATATGAATGGAGTTCCTTGGAATATGACTGTCGATACTGGAGCCAATATTACCATCTTCCGGAAAGATTTAGCAGAACTGCTGGAAGGTAAACTCATCCGGACGTCTCCTTGAGTTACTATGGAGACAGTGTCCGGCGATAGAATACACATCGATGGAACGTTAAACGTTGGCATAGTGCTTGGAAGTGCCGCGTACGATCACACGGTATATGTAGCAAATATTACCGTCCCTTGCATACTCGTATTAAATTTTGTAAGGAAATATAACTTTTCTTTGGCCTTTATAAATAACTAACTGCATTCTACCTCTGAAGACATAACCCTGTTTGGAATTAAAGATGAAGGACTTAAGCACGTCCACCAAATAGTACCTCATGACGATAACAAAATAGCAGCAAGAACATAAATTTTATTTCCTGGATCCATAACTGAAAACAGAAATTTTCGGTACGGCACCGTGGAATATCACAAGAGCTGTAACACTCCAAAAAGGAACACTATTTGCCTCAGCACTCGACCACCTATCGAGGACCGTTTTTCCGATGAGAGTTGCTAATGTACCTGTTAAGACGAAAGTCATTAGGAAAGGTGAAGTATTTGCAGCACGTATTCCAGTGATTGCGTTAACAGTAAACCTCTGGAACCGTTGCTTTGGAGAGCCCTATATCGGACTTTTTGCAGAATGCTCAACAAGCGATTAGAAGAGAAATAGTTCAGAATGTGTCATTCATTCATTTCAACATGTTTCTTCCCGCTAACGCAGGAGACCATCCACCAATCAAGCAACATCTCAGATGGCTAGCGATTGCTAAACAAGAAGAGATAAAAAACGTGTAAAAGATACACAAGAAGACCTTACCAAACCTTCAGGAGGTCTATGGACATGTCCCGTGGTCCCTGTCAGAACGAAAGAGGGCTTAACTACACTTTGCGTTGATTATTGCCGATTGTATGAGGTTACGAAGAAAGACAGCTACCATCTTCCTAGATTCATATTCTACATATTCACTGGATAAAAGCACATGCTGGAAATCTGGGAAATGAGAGGGCGGATGTTCTAGCTAAGGCAGCGGCTCTGGGTGAGGGTGATTGCCTCGACGTTATACCCTCTAGACGCATTATGGTTACAAGACTGAAATCCATTTTATTTAAAAATTGGGCCAATGATTGGGATAATTGTACAAAAAAGATTGGATTTTTAGCGGATTTTAAGGTTTTTAACCAGATAAATCTTAGTTGTGATAGCGATTTTAATTAGATTTTAACAGGACATTGACGTTTTCCTTACTATTTGAAACAATTTGGAATTCAAGAATCCGATTTGTGCCTCTATTGTAATAAAACAGGAGATTCTAAGCATTTCATAGAAGATTGTGCACTCACTGAGAATTTAAGAAAATTGTATGGTACTTCTCTTTTTGGTAACCAGAAGAAACTTGCTGTAAAAAAGGAGATTGCGAAAAATTTGATGGAAATAATTAATACAAATAGAGACCAGATAGGCATAGGTTAGGGGATGCAGTTTCTATTGTGGTGTGTGTATATGAGTTTGTTCTTTTATGTGACGTTCATTTTTGTCTATAACAATTACTTTTATCTTTTTATGTTCGCTTATGTGCATGTCTGGGTCTGGAGGTTTTTCTTCCAGTCGTTGTTACTATTTTGTTCTGTTTCAATTTTTCTTTTGGTTGCTCGGTGCCCGGACTTGGTCTTTCGGTGTTTTTAATTGCTAGTTTAAATTTTCTCTTGGGTTTAGTGTTAGTTTTGCTGGGATATAGCCGGGTTGCTGGGTGACCGTTTGTTGTGAAACGGGCGGGTCCTGCTATGTGATTATGACCAGCGTATGCTGGCTAGGTGGACTGGGGCTGCGCCCCTTTTCAACCAACCAACAATCTTCCTAGAAGTTTTTATGATATACTGGACAATCGTTCTAGAAGTAACTGGTTTTCAACGCTTGATTTAAAGAACGGATAATGGCAGGCAGAGATACACCCGGATGACTAAGAAAAGATGATACTTACTACCTGACAAGGATTTTGGCAGTTCAAGGTGATGCCATTTGGATTATGTAGTGCACTACCAACCTTTGAAAGCTTCATGGAAACGTATTGAGAGGTCTTTCTTAGGAAGCCTATCTGATGTACTTGGACTAAATCCTCATCGTTGGGAAGAGTTTCGAAGAGCATATAGAAAATCTTAGAATGGTGCTTCAGAAATTGAAGGAAGGCAATCTAGAATTAAGTCACGCAAATGTAAAGTGTTTGGGCAGGAAGTAACCAACTTTGTACGTGTCATTTCTCCCGAAGGTGTGTGCACGATCCAGAGAAAAGTATCAGCACTTAAAAACTGGAGATACGCTGAAAATGTACATCAGCTGAAAAGTTTCTTGGGCTTTTCATCTGCTATAGGAAATTTGTGAAAAACCTTTCTTCCATCGTAAGATCCTTTCACAAACTGACAGAATACAAGCAAAATTTCTTGTGGACAAAAGAATGGTGTGATGCATTTAACAAACTGAAGGAAGCTTTTTTATCTGCGACAAACCTGAAGTATTCTCAGTCGAAAAATTTTTTCTTGACGCAGATGCGAGTATCTGTGCTGCTTCGTCCCAAGAAACAAACTGTCAATAACGTGCCGTAGCATACTTTAGCACGTGTCTATCTAACTGGAGAGGAAATACTGTGCCACCAGGAAAGTGTTGCTGACTATAGTTAAAGGCCTAGAACATTTCAATTATTATCTCTACGGCAGAAATTTCCTATTCCGTACAGATCATGCATCATTAATCTGGCTATTAAATTTCAAGAATCTCGAAAGCAAAATAGCCAGATGGATATAGAGACTCCGGGAATATGACATAACGATCCCTCATCGGAAGGGATCATCACAATAAAATGCCGACACCCTGTCTAGAAGACCCCGCTCAGGAAGCTGGCGATATTCTTATAAGGTCGAAGCGAAATACAAAGCACTTAATCCGGTCACACGACAAGTTACAAATTCGACATTTTCTGGTCGAGACCCATGCAGTGACGAAGAAGTCAGAAAAGACCAGTTGGAAGACGGCGATATTAAACATATTACTGATTTAATGGAGTCATCAAACAGGAGACTACCTTGTAGGACATTTCGATCTACAGTCCAAAAACAAAACAGTATTGGGCTGTATGGGACTCACTCCATTTTCGAAGCAATGTCTTCATGACACTTAAATTCGAATCGAATGATGGAAAGAGTTTCCAATGGTGCTGATACTGCTAAATCCCAGATGTCCTTAAAAATACATAGTATCCCTACAGGAGTCCCCTTCGGAATAGTGAAGACTTTGCATAAAGTTCTACAGCTCTTCTACTGGAGTAATGCAAGGGCTGACTTGCAAAAGTGGTACTAATCATGCCATGCCTATGCGGGTCGGAAAAGGACCAAAGAAACTCATCCGAGGGAAGCTGCAACGTTACAATGTTGGAGAGCATTTTGAACATATCGCCTTTGACATCCTGGGACCTCTCCCACGAACTCCTGATGGCAGCAATAATCGTTAAGGTTGATTAATTCATCATGGGGCCTGAAGCGTATCTTATTTCTGATCAAGAGGCTGTCATGGTAGCAGAGCTAGTGATACAACATTTGATTTCCTGGTTCGCAATACCTCTTTAGTTGCATAGTTTACCTCGGCTGTAATTAAAGCTGCAATTGGCATTGACAAAAACCAGATGACACCTTTACATCTCCAGTCAGACGGCAGGGTTGAGAGGTTTAATCGAACCATCCTTAATAACTCCTTGCTTATAGTTTTCAGAAACCAACAAGATTGGAACCAAAAGTTACCTTTTGTTGTTTGGCAGTGCTGTCCACCTATAGCCGTGCTGTCAACGAGACTACTGGCTATTCCCCATCCCAGGTGTCTTAGGCCATGACCTTCGTCTGCCTTGTTGTTTGGTCGCCCTCCTGACGCGCCTTCACTGCCTAAGAAGTACATTCAGGAACTCCAGGTACGGCTTGAAGCGATATATAATTTTGCAAGAGAGCGAGTCAGTTTGGCGACAGGGAAGATGAAGACCCGATACCACATGACAGCTAGAGGACATTGATTGAAGGAAGGGGACAAGGTATTGTTATGGAATTCGATTCGACGGAAAAACGTTCCTCTTAAACTATAGTCGTTTTGATACTGTCCTAGTACGATAAATAGGCTGAACTACGTCGTAGTTCGGATCCGTAAGTCATCAAATTCTAGGCCTAAAGTGGTTCATTACAATAGGTTAGCCTCTTACTATGGTATTAGTACGTAGTCCGTATAGTGTGATGTAAATTGTATACTAAGATCATAGTCTTGTTTGCATATAAATTTGTAAATTTATGCATTTAACCGTTGACATGTTATTTATTGAAATGATTGTTTTAGTATTCACTGATTTTCCTTATTTGTAAATAGAGTTTCCTGTTCTGGGATTGTACTGCCCGAACAGGATGAGCAGTCATTTGGAAGGGGAAAATATTACGAAGTTTGTATATATTATAAGGTATTTCTCCTGCCTTCGTGGTATGTTTGGTCAGCCCACTAGACGCGTATTCCAGAGGTCCGTGGTTCGAGTCCCGCCAAGAGCGCGGCTCATTTTTTTCTTCTCTTGCTTTCAAAAAAATCCTAATGACTCTACAATATGTAAATAATTTTAGTGAAATTATGTGTGCAATTGTAGCCTTTTTTTGTATAATGTAACATGAAAAACTAAAGAAGCGAAGATTTGTCGCGAAAGTAAGAAAGACGGTCGTACCTATTTAATATTGAGCAAATGGCTATCTCTGTAAATTGTCGAGATACGGCCAAGCTAGCGACGGTTTGGCGATAAAGCTTTTTTGGCGAGAAATTGGGAAATATCGCCGGAATTGGCGATCATCTGTCAGCCTTTTAGTGCGGTCCCTGCAAAACTTTGATGGGTATTGCAATTGAATAGCTGTAATTGATGCTCTATGTAGCTGTAACCGTATCCGGCAATTACATGACTTTCTGCAATTTCAAAAATTCTAGAAATTTTTCGGCGGTCGCGGAAAACTATGTAAGCCTGGAGAGAGTATCAGTTAGTAGTGGTTGTTAGTCCAGAGGTGAAGTCGGAATATTGAGATATCTGAAAGAGAGCTTCGCCTTTTAGAAGCGCTTAGCACTCCTTTTTTATCATTCTTAATTGTTTAAAGCGTAATTACTGATTTTATTCTGTGAAACTGAAGAAATGTGCGATTATTTTTTGGGGAAAGTTCCAGAACTGTAAGGTGTTCCTTTGGTAAAAAAATAAATTTTATCAAGCTCTCATGAGTTCTGTATGTATTCAGTCTATTAATAACCCGTACGCATGCAGAAATATGATATGCAGTATGGAATTTTGTAAATAAGTAGTGAGTATGTCTGGCATTTTTATATTTCACATGAAAGGTAAAAATTGAACTTTTTACAAAAAATTGAGAAAGGACCAAGATACTAAACTCTGATTATAAGTAGTGAGTATGTCTGGCATTTTTATATTTCACATGAAAGGTAAAAATTGAACTTTTTACAAAAAATTGAGAAAGGACCAAGATACTAAACTCTGATTTTGGCGAAGGGTACCCTACAATGTTGATCAAATAAGCGCAGTTACTTACAGAACTGCCAAAACTTTAAATATATTACATTGAATAATTTCTAGTTTGTGCAGATGATTAAACAAAAAACGTAGATGCCAATAAACGCCAGCGCAAGATTGTTCAATAATGATAACCTATTGGCAAGACCAAGACCTGGCTTTAACTGTGCAGTCCCTCGACATATGTCTCTCGAGTGCTATAGCCTCACCAGGTGCAAATATTTTGATATATAGGAAACTCAGGAAAATTAGTCCGGATGTTAGCTTATCAGGACTTAGTGTTCTGTGTGTATTCTTTGAGAACATGGTAAATTCTGTAAAGGGTTCTTATCCTTACGTTCTAAGTCCTGAACTGGAACAGGGAGCGGAAGGTACGCTATGTTCTGATGTAACTGCTGGGCTGGAGAATAACTGCACGTAACGGGATTTGAAATCCTCTTTTATTAATTCACTATTAATAACAAACCTCCCAATTCGGGAGAGATACAGAACGTAACAGACCACACTTTGGTCGAACTTAACAATCAAATAAATTTAAATAAATTAAAATAGAACTTAAATTAAACGTTGCTTCGCAGAGCAATTCGCGGAAGTTGGCCTCTACCGAAAAGGGTGCCTAGCAAGGTATACTAAATACTACCGCACTTTAATTTATTTTACAATGCAATCACGTAGTAAGCACTATGGCTTATAAATTTAAACTGCTAGCTGGTCAGGCAAACGTTGAGAAGCGTGACCGTGATCTGAGGCAAAGCTCTCACACACCGAGAGGTTTCTACCTCTGTCTTAAATAGTCTTGGCTGAACTTCAAAAATTAGCATAAGCTAAAAACGCGCGCTTCTTCTGACAGGAAGTTGAAGCAGAGAGGAGATAGAAAAGATTTAAATTAAAATAAACTTGGTTAGTTTAACTAAAACCTTACAAGCTATTCAACGATTTGCTTTCCGCTCATCCTCATACAACATCAAAATGGGTATTCGAATCAGTGGAACAAAATGCTTTGCAGATTAACGTTATGCTACCACGCTGAGAAAATCGATAGTGTTGTACCAATTTATTAGCATTGGAAAAAGAATTTTCACAATATGGTATTTTCTTCTTCCCCTGCGTTATAATAACTCATCCAATTCGAAATCTCAGTTACTTGACAGGAAATTTGAATATAGCATCTTTTTAAATTCAATCTAGCTGCCAAGTTAAGAAAGGATAGCTGACTATTACTGACAATGAAATGCAGAATCTTTATTTATAACTAGAGAACTTGAATTAAGTCTGAGGTTTTGGGCAACAATGAAAGTTACATTTATCGAAATAATGAGGGCTTTCATAAGTACGAATTTTGGTAGTATTTGATTAAATGCTTAGCTTGTATTTTGGTTGTTGTATTGCTTAATATTTAAGTAGCGATGTTTACGTTCCAGCCACTATTTCTGTACCTTGCTGAAATATCCCCTCATATTGGTAATAGCTATGATCCTCTCCAAGCACCTTTAGAAATTATTGAAAAATTTAGCTATATAAAGCACGAACCAAGAAGGATTCATGCTGGTAAGAATTTTCTCTCTCAAATAAATAAATAATTTTCTGTGAAACAAATTCTTCATCGGGGTCAGCAAATAAATATGAGACGCTCCAACCGTCGACTTTCGTGAAGTCACACAATTGCTTATGCATCTTGCGATTCAGAACATTAACATACAAAGTATTCATGATGAGCCAATTAACGGAAATTAGAGGTAGTACACTGATGATCCGATTGACTTGTTGTCGCTTATGGACAAGAAATTTCAAACATCTAAATTACGAAAGAATGCAGAACTTTCTAAAAATATTATGAGATAAATGAAAATACTACATTAACATTATTCAAAAGAGTGTTGAGCAGCCTTTTTCAACCTTTTGGTCTTTAAGAAATAAATGAATTAATTTTAGTAATTGTTCACTATCAGGGTAATAAATAAATGATCTATTAAAATAATTAAAAATATTATTTTTTTGTTATATGTTTTATTTCATTTTTAATTATTTATTTGAGGGAGGGGAGGCAAATTTATTAGACTACATTTGCATGTTTCCTTCTTTCAGTGAAGAAGCATGTTACAGCAGTCAGTACAAGGGGATGAAATATTTTGCAGTTTTTGCTTTCTCATTTTTTAAATTAGTTTTTTTAACATTGACTACACAAAAAAATGAGGTGCATTAGAAATTAATAAAAATTTCGTATTTCAAACTTGTACTTATTTTAAAATTTCAGACTTGTTAAAAACGCTAAAACATCCAAGATTCTCATTCGTTAGTTACGTTAGTTTTCAATATTTGCTCCCTGGTCTACATCCAAAGTGTAAGAAAAGATTTCGTGAAAGTCATGTCTTGTGCTCGCTGCAATAACCCGCTGTGCAAGCGTTATCCGTTCTTGGATGGTTATACGGAAATCTTTAAACGAACTCTCAAGATGTGTCGATGATGCATTTTTAAGTAATTTCTTATAACTCGCACTACATTAATGATAGATCTAGATACCTGACAGCTTATTCCTGTTTCGATGTTATCTTGGACTCCAGAATAAACATAAGAAGTAAACTACTAACAACACATCAGAAACTTAAACATTTGGCCGTTGTTGATGGCATGGATTATGGCTGCGCGTGAAAGAAAACTTTGAAACATTAACTTTTGAAGCTGCACCATTTTTAAAGGGTACGTAATGTATAAGGTATGGTACGTACATGGGGGATTTTTAATTTTACAATTAAATAAATAAAATTATCTTATTATCCAGCTTTATTGGCAGAATCAAAAGTTAAAGTTAATCAGACATTCTTAAAAATTGCATTTTTTCTTTTCCTTTCGTAAATTTTGTAAACATGTAACAATAAACTTATGAAAACGAGTTAATAAACGGTTCAGAGAAATTTGAGATTTTTATTTTAGCATTATTTAACTTTGCTTTGATTTCAATGAAAATTTACTGAGAAACACGCAACAAAGTCCCAAGGAAACCCAACATTCAGTGGAACTACTGTTGAAGAGTTCCCTATGAAACGATAATATTGCGTTAATACTTAATACTGAACGAAAGTAAAAGACCGAACGCTGCTGGAGTTGGCCTCCGTCCTGTGTGTTGGTCGTACGGAGTTTAGATGCCAATTCGTCGAAAGATAAAATGCTGGGGAAGATCAGAGTCGTCAAAATCTGGAAGAAGCCCTTTGGTTAAATGTAAGAATTAAAAAAATATGTAGGATTAAATCTAATTTATATTTAGTTTACAGATGCTTAAACTTTCTAGATTAAAGATGAGCTATTTGTCTCACCTTAATAATTCAAGATGCTTTTAAATTAAACTGGTAATTTATTTAATAATTTGTACAATTCTAAAATTTAAGAAACAATTTTTATACAATTTAAAATTTATTAAAATTGAAGAAAAAACAAATCTTGCGCTTTGAGGGGTCCTTAGAATACAATAAGTGTTATGTAGAAAAATCAAATTGTAAATTAAATAACTAATAACCAGATTCATGATTAAGCACGATTTCTAAGTGCTCTGTGTTACTTTAAAGAAGGACTTCAAAGCCTCTCCAACCCTCTCTCATTTCAACCCTACACACCATTTATTTTCCCCAACTCCACTGTAGTTGAAGTCATCTACGCGTCCGTGCGGTTCTGAGGAATCGAAACACGCTAAACGGAAATAAATTGGGAAACACAGTTAGGGAACTCAATCATCTGCCGCAACAATTGTTACCATGATTACGAGACAAGCCGGGCGGGAGAAAATGGACTAAAGCGGGAAGTAACAGACTGTTGCGAAAGCTAGAACTCACCGAACCTAGCTCAGATGAGTTATGGGAATTACAGCATCATTGACCGAGTTGCCATAAAAGGTAACGTATTAATTAAAATAAAGCTTACAAATATTTTTTTAAAAAGTTATGCTAAGACTAGCATCAGATTCAGAAGTTTATTCTTCAATTTTAATGATAGTGACTGAATATGAGTTTAGAAATTGTTCTATTTCCATTCTATAACAAACGGCGATCGATCTTGGCTCTTTCGAAAGCTCAAGTTTCCAATCTAGCTATACTTACCCTTACTCATTTTCTCAATTAGTCAGGGAATGACATATTTTAATGAACAGTGTAAATGCATAACAGCACATATTATTCGTGAACAAGATAACATTCATCTTATTCCTAAACTTCATACCTTATAAAACCATTCCTTAATGATATTAAATAATATTAAAAGCTAAGTTACACTAATACATTTAAAATGTTCTTTTGGCATTTTATTCAATGTATTCTACAGTTTACTGAAATATATGAAGATGTAATTTCTGATTTGAGGAATGACATAGTGGTCGACTATTATCTTCTAACTGTTTTTTCCTTTTTTCCCACAGCTATGGTTTCTGCTATGGATGATTCAGTAGGAAATGTATTCAAAGCTTTATATGAAAAAGGAATACTGGAAAATAGCATTATAGTTTTCGCATCTGACAATGGCGGCGAAACTGATCCTAACAGATATGGCTATTCTTCTAACTATCCGCTTCGAGGCAGAAAAATGACTTCTTTCGAAGGTGGCGTTCGACTGCCAGCAGTCATATGGAGTCCATTATTGTTACTCAAAGAACATAGAACTTCAACTCAACTTATGCATGTAACGGACTGGTTACCTACTCTTTATGCAGCTGCTGGTGAGTACATGACTGGAAAATCACATTAATTAAAAAAGCAGTTCAAATGATACCGAAAAAGGATGTTAATATTACTATGTACCAGTGGAATGGCAATGCTAAGCGAGAGTAATATTTACATATTGATACGGATTTCATATTTATTTGGCTATTTATTAAGAATTGTAATTAAAATTACTTTATACTTCCCGTGCAACGCAGACGATTTTTGAAGAGAATGCTAAGTCGGAAAAAAAAAGAAAGAAAGAAAATAAAAATAAAAGAGTGCGTGCATTTAATGTTTAATAAATAAATATCTCGTAATTACTGTTGCCATCCAGAAAAATCTAGAAAAAACGAGATTGTTCTATTGAAAATTAAAAAGCTTATAAAAGCCGAATTGAAACACCTCATCTCAGTTGTAAAATCGAGATTGTTCTACTGATAATTAAAAAGCTTATAAAAGCCGCATTGAAACACCTCATCTCGTTGTAGTTGCTGTTGTAGTGGTAGCTGGTTAAAGCGAACTACTGTTTGTTTACTTTATGCTGTAGCGATTTCGCTGTGGATATAATTAGTTTATCTGTTTTGAATTGAGTTTTGGTAAACGTTTGAGATATTGTGACATTGTGCGAATATCTCTGAAGAAATATTTCAGCATTTTGATTTATTTCTTGTGGAAAGAATAAATTTTTGTTAACTTTTTAACGACTTGTGCATTCAATCCATAACGAACCCGTACGCACGCAACGATAGTTTTCAATTTCGAGGATGCTTTCGATAATGTAATTATATGCAGTACATATTAAGGCGAGTGATCAGTGAAATTTCAGGTGAAAAATCGAATTTAGTAGTTAAATGATCACTTAAAGAAGAATCTCTTCGAGCAATGGTTTCTTTAGTTGCGTTGAAGTAAATTGTGTACTCAAAAAATTATTACAAACTACGATAAAACTGGGCCAAAATTCAATACTCCAAGAAGATGAAAGAAGCGAATCGTTAATAATGGAGCAAAAGGAACCAATAATTTCAAAATCTAGCTGAAAGGAACTTCGAACATTATTAGTCCGAAGGGGCTTTGTCCCTGAAGGACTATTATTTTCATTTCGGCATTTTGCATCGGAAACATCAAATGTCGGTTCACTTTTCAAACTGTTGCCACCAAATATTGCAGTCTTGTGTTATATTTAAAGAAAGTAAATAATGAAGGATGTGCATACATGTATGCATGTTTCTCGCATTGTGATAAAACGACGGTACCTAGAAACATCGAATTTTGAATGACGTAATACTGCTGCGATTATGGGCATCTGGAAGGCTAAATTTGAAATTTGGAATTTGTTTTAGTATCGATTTCCTATTTTGTAAAACTTTAACGAATTTTTGACTAACAAACTGAAGAATTTCAAAGCAAGCAATGGCAACATGATACAGAAACAACATTTTTATCTCCAGCGCGTGAGACTGTGTATAGGAAATTCTATAGATATGCTCAGTTTAAAATTATTTTGCGATATTATATTTTAACTGCATTTCGCGGTTTAAGGGCAAAACACATCATATTTAATAAATAAAGGTAACACACACGAAATGTTAAAAAAATGCCCTTTTGGACGTAATGTAAAATCTGAAACCTTTCGTTTTTTTATTTATCTTTTATTAATATTTTCAGCGTTGATGAAAAATGCTTCTATTAAAATTGTTGACAAACCTTTGAAAAAATAAAATTATAGCAGCCACGTTCAAGGGCATTTTTAATGAAGTCAACTTGAACATATGGCTTGTTTGTTCTGAATAATGTCCTATGTCTCAGGCTAACTAGAACTTTGTCATTTTTTAAAATTATAATAGCAAACTCAACATTAATGGAAGAAACGAAAAATGTGGTATATTAGGCTATAGCCAAATATGCATCTGGTTAAAATGCTTCATACGAAAGATGTAAAAAAAGTTCATACGCAAACAATTGCATACAGTAGTAACGAAAATAGAACACAACCACACAAAACTGGAACAGGATTGAATAATATTTAACCTTTCTAGCAGTAAGTTGTTCTACACTAGGAATACTGTCGCTATGTTAGACAAGCCGAACTGAGTAAGCTTACATTTCCGATGCAAAATCAGTGGTAGGGGCAAGGGGAGTCATCTGTTTCCGAGCGCAGTATCCAAAGGGCGCCAATCTGATGCTACGAAATTTTTAATGAAATATCTTCCATTCTTGGCACACAGTTCTTCAGTTGCCCTGGGGCGCTGGAAACCCTAGCTACGCCACTGTGCAAAATATACCGAATACAGCTGAAATAATTTTGTGGAGAGCTCTTAAATAGCAGAAAAGCCAAAAGATGCCGCTACTAGCTTTCCCCTCTCATCTCGTAGGGATGAAATTTGTGACTGGACTGAACGGTCCCTCTCTGGCAGACATCGGTAGACCGTACACCGTAGACATCATTGAAGGATCGTAGTGACCTTGCCCATGTGACGTGATACTGGCTAACTTCCGAGCTATCATACTTGCTACTTCTGTGGAATTTCGCCTGTGATTCTCCTTTGATTGTGTTGAATGTCTTACATGTAATGTTTCTCATTTATGCGTATGTGCTAAATTAATATACTGTCTAATCTATCTAAACTAAAATAGATGTAAAACCAGGCATATAATCTTCATCCGTACATTAACACATATCTCTATGGGATGCTGACTCTAATCTAGACTAAGGTAAAACGTGACAGTTTGAAAGCCTAAATTACGAAACTTTGAAAAAGGTATTTATTTCATTGCATAGCTAAAGAATAACATAATAACTACATTATAACACATTAACTAGATAAAGAAAGAATGTCCTAAATTGTCTAAAATTATGAGTAGTCGTCTTGAGACTCTATAACGTTTCAGAGCTTTAATTTTAATTTCGATATTATCAAAGACCAAAATTATTTAATTCATATATATTTATTTAATGCTCAAAATAAGCAATTAATATTAGTTTCTCCATCTACAAAGAAAATTTTCAAATTTGGGATTTCCTTCAATTATATTATCACAATCCACTGAATCACTTTGATTTTTGGCAACAGATTGCGGATCGTTTGGTTTTTCTTGTTTTAAAAAATTACATTATTTAGAAGAAAAAAAATCAATTAAAAAAAAAGAAAGTCTGAAAGGTTTCAGATTTTAGACTACGCCCAAAGGGGCCTTTATTTATTCAATATCGTGTTCTTCGCACTGAAATTATAAAATTCAGTTCAAAAGCAATATCACAAAATGATTTTAAAATGAGCTTATCTTTACAATTTCCGATACACACTCTCACGCGCTGGACATAAAAATGTTTTTTCTGTATAATGTTGCCATGGCTCGCTTTGAAATCCTTGAGTTTGTTAATCAAAAATTCGTTAAAGTTTTACAAAATATGAAATCGATTATAAAATAAATTCCGAATTTCAAATTTGGGCTTCCAGATGCCCATATTCGCAGTAGGATTACGTCATTCAAAATTCGATAGCTCTAGGTACTGTCGTTTTATCACAATGCGAGAAACATGCATACATTTATGCACATTCTTCATTATTTAATTTCTTTAAATATAATACAGGGCTGCAATATTTAGTGGCAAGAGTTTAAAAAGTGAACCGACATTTAATGTTTCCGACGCAAAATGCCGCAAAGAAAACAATAGTTCTTCAGGGACAAAGCCCATTTGGACTAAAAATGGTTATGTTTGAGCTTTTCTTGTTCATTAACGTCAGATTTTCTGCAAATGCTTGTAATAAGTATTACGTAGCATTAATAAATACTTAACTAAGTTTATTTAATTGCTCTATATTTGATTTCACTTTGAGCATTGCATTTATCTACGTATAATTTATTCGAACGGCAGAAGACAAATTCAAATTTATTGAAGCTTAAAAAAATAAAAACCGAAGATACACCTGAAACAGAGCTGACTTCTGGCTGCAGAAAACGGCAAGACGATCCAAATCTGTTTTCAAATAAGGAGGTTAGTAGTGTGAAACGGCCGGTTCACCAACGTAGTAGTGTGAAACGGCCGGTTCACCAACAGGATCTCAAACTCGCAGGCGGTGCGCGGTGCA
>KK114139.1:33575-47641 GCA_000611955.2 Stegodyphus mimosarum | reverse complement strand
ACACCCATCACAGGGATGTTTCGGCCTTCAGTCGCATTGCGCTCCATGCTACTTTTTCAATAAAGCTTCTTTTTATCCCTCTGATTTCTCTTTTAGTAAGTGTTGCTTACATTACTCATGTCCTTACGTATTGGGGATCTTACGGTATTAAATGTGTTTATTTGGAAAGCTTTTGTACAAAGTTATATTGAAAAAACCGTCTCGTCCTTAATTTTTGCACACTAGTGTATGTGATGTAATATTAAAAGCATCAGTCTTAACTATCAAATTCTGGCTTTTTTAAAAGTGATATTTTAAAAGTTTTGTTTTTATATTGTGCTTTCCTAACACAAAAGTAACTTAAATAGTAACAAAACAAAAGTAAGAAAAATTTGTAATTTATCCATCCCGCCAACAAAACTCTGATACCTATGAAATTCATTAACGTTATGTGGACAGAAATGGCGGCATGTGTTTCAGCTCAGTATTTAGGATTATCATGAGTTTTCATTTATCCTTCCCAATAATTGTTCCCAACAGTTGCCAAAAAATTTCTAGCCAAAAAAGACTATTATTAAAGCTGTGCTAAAATGTTTTTGTCAAATTTTGTAATAAGCAATATTTTAAATTATTAAAACGTTTTACAATTCATGACATGATCAAGTGCAATGTGCTTGAAAAGCCAGAGCGCAAAAACGAACTCAGTTTTGTAGATGATCATAAAATATTTTATTATATGATTATGCTAACTAAAAAATGTGATACAGTATTAAAAAATCACAGAAAACTTACATGTTAAATTTCAACTAAATCGGGCACAATCAGCCTATTAGATCATTTCACCTGTAAACTGGAAATGAAGAAATACATTCATTGATTTACCTTATAACTGCCGGTGGCACTAGAAGATGGGAAGCTAACTGAATGATGATGTTTGAAAGAGGCAGGGCAAACAAAAGTGCTCGAGGTGTGCCTAGCAGATCAAATGTACCCAACGGAGTGTTAATTTTTCATAAGAATTTTTTAATGTGTCCATTTCTCTTAATGCAAAAATGATGCCAGATGAAAATAATACAAAGTAAAGAGCAGCGTATCAAACCATATTTTTTCATTGTATGGAATGAAGCGCATTTTGAAAAGATTAAAAAAAGTGTACATAAAATAATAAAAACCTTGCCTAAATAGAGTTTGCTTATGAAGAAAATGTACTGGCGGAATTTCATATTTTGCTTGCCAGAAATATGATTTGTAATGCAGTGGCAACTTCAATATTTATAGCAGTACTCAACCAGGTAAGTATGCAGTTTAGAATATTTTGAAGTTTCAAAAAGTATTAATAAGGAATTTAATCAAGTATGTTATGAGATTTTAATTGTATCTTCCTAAAAGAATTATCATAATAAAATTTGCTAGGGAAATAGTTTCAAGTTTATTTTGGAGTTTGATGCAGTTTATGATATTAAGCAAACAGAAACAAAAATTAAATGTGGGCTTATGTATTATTGCAACTACCTTAGTAGAAGTTGCCAAACTCTGGCAACTATGCACATAACAGTTCTTTAGGTAAATAAAATTATAAATTTGTAAGTTGCAATCTCACCGAATCACCTTTTTCTTCTGTAAAAAATTGCCAAACTGCACGAAAGTGACTGTGCTAATTTGTAAGTACCATAAAAATGATTAAAATATATAATTAAATGATTAATAATGTTGGTAAATTGTGCATTTTTTGCTTCAAAAGTGACTGAATTATGTTGTTCTTATGTTTTGGTTAAGGGTTTTTAGCCTTTAGTTAATCAGCGTGCAATAGTTGTAGAATTATCAACAATTTAAAAGTTGTTTAAGTGCAACTAACCCTAATGGAGCAGCCATTTGTTTACAGTTGAAACTTAGCAGAATAGTGAATTAAGTCAGTTTCTGCACCTTCGGTGTCTTTTTGCAAAGTGGTACCAAATGTAAACTTTCAGTTTTGGGCACCGAAGAAACTACTGCCTTCTTACCTGCTGGCTGAATTGCTTGTTTTTGCATAGAAATTCTAATTTTAATCATAAAAATTGCTTTTTAAACTGTTTAACTCTATTTGGTGTTTTATGTTTGTGTTTTTTCTTTAGTTTTCAATTTTTAATGAAGACGTTTTTGAGTTTTTATGTATTTCCCCTTGCAGCGAAGTGAGAACTGGATTAATTGAATGAGAAATATATCTCTAATGAAATTTGAGGAAATAAGTTTAAATAAATTGCAGTGAAAAATTGTGTATTATTTAATAGGTTGTCCAAAAAGTCACGTGTTGTTCACATCAGTTTTTTTAAAAATTATATAGAAAGTCTTCGTTGTCTGTCAGTGGCTGAAACGATTTTTACTGCCTTGTACAAAGTAAAGGAAGTATTGTAATCGCGGAGAATTTCAGGTATAATATTCCAACGAAAATATCTATTTTGAGTACTGAATCCATTTCAGTGATATTTTTGTGTGACATCTGTACATGCGAATAGAATAAAGGATTCTTTCTTTTTCTTTTTTTTTTCCAAAACGGATTGGAAAATAGATTTAAAATGGTGGATTCAGAAGATATTTTTTCCCCGTAGGTATAGATAACAGGAAATGTAACATATGTATCTCAAATAATTCAAAAATGAGTAGCCTCAGGTCTTTGAAATTTTGAGCATGGGACTGTTATGACATGTAGATGCACACTTCTTTTTTGTTTGCAATCGGCCGCACCAAACATTTATATATTATGTACCCAGTTTGTTACTTGGCTCAGTGAGCTCAATTTTTTTATTCTTATGTGTTGGTAAATTGTGCATTTTTTTATTCAAAAGTGACTGAATTATGTTATGTTCCATTAAGGTTTTTTGCCTTTAAAATGCAATAGTTTTTGCTTTTAAAATGCAATAATTGTAGCTGCATGCAGTAGTTGTAGAATTATCAACAATTTAAAAGTTGTTTAAATAGTACTAAGACTTAATATGTTTGTTCAGAGAAAACAGGGAAAGTTTTTCTAAAGCTTTTATGGTTATTACTGAATTCTCTTATAACAGAAAATTTAAAATAAAGAAGGTAGAAAAAAATGTTAAAATTAATTCGGAGTACTCTCAGAAATATGTTTTAACATCAGTTTTCAAAGAAGAAATTCCATCTGTTTATCCAAACAATCTTCACTGTGTTAAGTTCCATCAAGATAAGGCTCCAAGCCATGCCTCTAAATGTACTGCTCTGTTTTTTGGAGGGGGAGGGAGAATTGAAACTAGTCCCTTTAAATGCATCCCACCCAAGTCCCCTGATGTGTCTCCTACGGATTACTGTTAATTTGGACTTTAAAAACAACCTCTTTATAAGCATCATCACAAAACTTTGGATGGACATCTGGAAGATTCTGGAATAAAATCAACCTTGATGTTTTAAGAAAAGGACTTTTATCTTGTACTCAAAATGTAATATGATAGTTCAACAAAAGGGCTATTAGGCTGAACATATTAGAAAATTCTAAGGTTTGCTTATATATAAATCTTTGCAAAATCGTTAAAAAAAATGGGTGAACACCCTGTATAATATTGGTTGATATTTAAGTAATTTCTGTTTTAAAGTATAAAAGACTATAATTTTATATTAAAATATAAAAGACTGTAATTTGTATAATTTTATATTAAAATACTAGCCGCTGCGCGGCCAGCCTTCGTCTGGCTTTTAAGTGTACCAGAAAAATGCCTAAAGAAAACACCAAACATTAAATTTGAAAACTGCACAGAATTTTATTCTGCAGAACAATTTTATCGAAAAAGAAACAAATAACAACGGAAAAAAAATTCAGTTAAAAATGCATTACATATAAAAAGCATACAACGAAATAAGCAATATCCCTTAATACAAATATTAATTATCCTAATAAATAAATTAACCAACTTCCCTTTGCAAAATCTTAAGAACTCAAATGGTATAAACAGATTAAGAACTTAAACAGATTAAAAAATATCATGCAAAACTTTTTTATAATTAAAATTATATATAATTAAAACATAATATTACAATGAAATAAGCAATATCCCTTGATACAAATGTTAATTATCCTAATAAAGTAATTAAACAATTTACCGTTGCAAAAAGAAACAACTTTTTAATTTCTTAAACTTTTCAGTCTCTTAAAAACAGTAACATAAGAAATACGATGAAAAATTGTTGCCAAACCGAAATTTTTAAAAGAATGAAACTATTCAAAATGATGCAATTTCATCAAAAATCTATCAACAACAATAAGAAAGGAAAATTGTTGCCAAAACTACATTTTAAAATATCTGAGATGTGAGAAGTGTATTCGGAAGCTTCATTTAAAAAATTTTAAAAAAATACAAAATATTATTATTTTTCCAAAATTCTTTTTTTAAAAGGAGTCGAAAGGATTAAAGTTCAACGTGTCCAAAAATCAAAGGAAAATAAACGGCACATTTTTTAAAATAAGTTTTTCTTAAAAAAATTCCGCTGAAAAGGTGTTAAGTCACCTTCCTAAATAAATTCGTATTTAATCGATTTATTGAAATACGAAATTTATTTTAAGTTCGTAAAATAGCTAAGTGTCTACGCTTCACGACGATGTAAAAATGAATTGTATAGAGTGAAATCTCACTTTCCTGTAGCCCATTATGTCTCAAAATGACGCGATTTGGTCACAAAACATAAAATAAAAAAAATTCGAATTCGAATTTCGAAAAAATCGCTTCGAGGTGCACTGGCTCTTGTGTAGATACACCTATGTACCAAATTTCGTGGCCCTGGGTCTATTAGCTTACTCGTACCACGAACGAAAGACACACACACACACAGACTCTTTGTTTTATTATATGTAGAGATAAAAGACTGTATATTAATAAATTCTAATTTGAAAGATTTTTAGCAGTATAAATAGAAGTTATAAAAATATATATATAACCAAAAATTTAATATTATAGTGGTTACACTATGCATACATTTAAAATGAAATACAGGTGGATATTTGTTTGTTAAAAGTGGCCACTGCATTTAGTTGGCAAAATTGCCAGACTTATTGCCCAGCGTGTAATGTGGAGATTTTGGATGTCATCAAAGGCATATGTAATGGTTGCTTAACAAGGAAGTGCCAGTTTAAAGATATAAATATAATGAAAGTACCATCAAAAGTAATTTGAATTGTTAGTTAAGTAACAACCATCGCAACCCAATCCTTGCCTTGTGAAATTTTTTTTTTTTCTTACTAAAGAAGAACTAAGTTTTCAGCAGCCAATATATTTTATTATAAGTATTGAAAGAGAATGCACATATAAATAGTTTATGTTTGAGAAGAAGAAAAATTGCCCTCATGCTGTACAATGACGTCCTCTTTATTATTTTGACTTTTAAAATATGTTTTTATATTTTGATTGTAGCCTGTGGATTTAGAAATAGGGGAATATCAAGACTAATGTTCTGACTTAGTTAAGAAGCTGTTACGGTTATAAAATCAAAGAGGACAAATGACCAAGTTTTGGAAAAAAATTCTTAAAATATAATTTTTAAAAAAAAATAGTGGCCTGAAATGTGCCCTTTCTCTATAAATAAATATATTTTATATCAGTGGTGTTCATAACCAGCATGCATGCTAGAAGTGTTCTTCAGTTTATGTGCCTGCTGTAAATAGCTATAATTTTGTACATTCAGTTGTGTTTCATTTTTTATAACTCTTCCCAGCAGGTAACATGAAATGCTTTGAAATTTTTTACATTATGTGTAAAAATGTCTGCTATTACAACCTCTTTATATAATCTATATAAAGAGGCTGCTATATTTCGGACCCCTTTATATAATTCTGAAATCATCTTTTATAAGAAATGCTATTAAAAAAAAAGTCTCCCAAAAAATGAAATTTTGAGACATGACAAGAAAAAATAGTACTAAAAAGAGCAAAAACAAATGTGTTTGAATTAAAATGAAATCTAAAATAATGTTTTAAGATATTGAGCAAATCTTTAGCATTAGAAGATAGTTAAGTTACATCAGTTTTTTAATTTATGGATTGTAATATTTCTTTCAGTTTAAAAATAAAAATGAATTTTTTACTAACTTTAAAATTAACTAACAAAAGATATTTTTTAATTTTTCAAACTTTAAAATTAACTTAGGAAAATTAAAAAATATCTTTTGTTATAATTTCGTGTTCTCCTTAAAATAAAGCAGTAAAAATTTATAGTTATTCTGAAGTATTTTTGGGAATGAGGAAAGAGAAGAAAAGACTTCGGTTATTATTAAAAAACTTGAAAGGCAAACTACTTTTCAAAACTATAAATTGTTTATTGAAACAGATTATATAATAAAGAAATACGAAATACCATGAACTCATATTTGTATGAATTAGTTTATGAACTGCTTTGTTTTTGCAAACTGTTGAATTTGTCCTGAAAAGTATATGGCTTTTTTCCTTGTATAGATTTTTGATTTTATACACTTTTTTGTGATGCAGGGAAGCTCGTAAAATCACTAGTATATATATGAGCTCACTATATCTATGTGATATATTTCAATGCAGTTCCATCATAAATTTGAAAAATAGAAATATTAAAAAATTTGGTTATTACTAAAGGTACTTTTGTGGCTGCTCTGATTAATAGTAACACAGTAAAAGCTTGGCAGTGTGAATTCTGGACAAATTGTCTGTTCCTGATAAATGAAAATTTCAGATAATTGAAATAACTAGATTTTTTTAAAAGTAATTTTGATTTATTAAAAGAATAGTACATTAAATTCTGGAAAAATTTCAGAAATGTCTGCAATTCTAAGATGCCATTTATGCTAAGATTATTCGCAGTATTTATGTAGAAAAAACAAGTATACCTTAAAACTGAAGAAATATGGTATTCCCTAGTATAGAAATTCACATTCAAGAAAATGTATCAGTTTCTGCTATGCAATGAAATGTAAAATTAAAAATTTTTGAAATAAAGGTAATTATTGTTTACATTTAAGATAATAATTAAATTTCAAAATCATTCAGTTAAATTTTTAAGCCCTTACATAATGTTCAGAAGCAAGACTAGGAATCCAGAAATTAGCTTATAATGTTAAAATGAATACTGGCTGATATACTAAGTTGGATGACTTTTAAAAAATAACTGCATTATAAAGAAAATATGTTGTAGCAAGATGCACATAGAAAAAGTGAATTTTTTTGGCATTGTCATTTTAATAGAAGTTTTATTTTTAGTCCAGAAAAATGGGTCATTTTATTGAAAAGAAATTATTTTGATGATGTGCATGATTCTTTGTTTTTGTTTATATTCAATTTTTCATTTGATTTCATGTATTAATTTCATATTACGTATTTAATAATTTTATCATTTGCAAGTTTGAATTATAACTTTTGATATTCATCAATAAAAGAATATTTATATTAAATATAATATTTGACTTAAAATCATTCAGCTGTTGTCACTGAAACATGTATTTTTCCACAAATTAAAAAATATGTAGTCTGACATAGTTATTACCAATCCATTATATGTTTATATATTATAGGTTATATATTATATGTTTATATATTATATGTTTATATATTTATAGGAGAATTAGCATATCATGGTCATGAGGTACGCGTGTATGATCGAAATCCTGAGGCTTTAGATCGAGTTCGTTTAAGAATTCAAGAAGATAAGCGTCTTCTCACTGAAGATGGACTCTTACTAACACCTACATTTTTAGTATGTTATTTCAATCATATACATATTAGTAGGCTAGCACATTCTTATCTGTAAATACTTAAAGCATGATTAATATTTTAATTACTCATTATGAAGCTATTGAAATCCATGATATGCTGTGGTTTTCACTGAAGAGGATTAGGTCTGAAAAGATTAGAAAAATTAATATCTAAGATATTAATCAGAAAAATTGTAATCTAATTTCCTAAGACAACTCGCCATGGGCATTGGAGATAGCTGTCTTAGAGAGGTGAAATTCAGAACTAATGTTTACTTATGCTTTGAGAAATACTGATTGCATTTACAAGTGAATCTTGATGATCTTATCATAAGGAGATGTTTTTTGTGGTAGAGTTTATTGTATTTTGAATGTAAAGATTAATGATAATAATATGAAGATTAATGAGTGCAATAATAAAAGCATAATGTGCTTTGGTAAATTTATGAAAATCAGATGAAGATGGAAAATCAAAATGATAATGCTGTAATAGAATTTTTTTTTTTTTTAATATGATGGATTAAAAATACTTTTATCTCAAGAAGCACACAAGGCCACTAAAATAGATTACTTCTCAGTTTCCATGTCATTAATCATCCTAAAATTGTATTGATATTCTACTTTGGAATGATTGTATAATGTTTCATGCTTGTACTGCCCAGCCAGTGTAGTGGTTGGCAGCACTGACTGCCATATCAATGGTCCCAGGTTCGAATCCTGGAGAAGGCATGGATGTTTTTAAGCATATAGTGTCTTCAGAAAGGGACACTCAAACTACAAAGTGAGCCAGAAATCATTTTGAGAGGTTGGTGTTAAAAGAGTCTCAGACTGATCCCCTCCTGCCAAAGAGTTCTCCCTCAAATTGGGGCAGAATGCACAGTTAGTATGGCAGAACTATACTTGTGTAACCAATGGTGAAATTACTTGCACCTGTTCCTGTTTCATGCTTGTACAGATAAGAATATATAATGTAAGCTTCTTTTTGTGATTATTTTTTAGTTTCTTTTAAAAATATGAAAAAAAAAAAACAAAAACCATTGTTGACAGGGGATCAAGTCTATAGGATAGTCTACAGCTCTGTCTGATCAGCACTTTGTCATAAAATGGCTTCCTGGATTGCTAACGCATGCTCCAAAATGATCTCAAATGTGGACTAGCTTTTTGTACCACTTCCTTCTTCATAGTGAATGCTTTCATAAAGATAAACTAAAATATTGCATTAAAATTTCAAAAAATTTTTATTTATATGAGTCATTAGAAAATTTAAATTTCTTACAACCTGCTACCAGTAGTGAACAACATGTCTAAGTAGCTACAGAAATGAGTGAAAGCTAGTTAGACCTTCCTTCATGTAGAACTGATAAAACTCAAGTTCCACCCATTCGCATAATAAGTCAACTGGGTTGGAATAGCATGCAGTTTCAAAAGAGGTAAAATACTGTTCCTTATAATACTTTTGAGTATCAAGTAAATGTGTTCTTGAAAATGTGATTGCCTAAAATTTTAAGGACTAGGCTAGTCCCTCTGGCATATCACTGATTGAGATGATATCTCATGTCATTTTTTTAACTGGAGCTGGGAACAATTTTAATAGTAGCTTGGGAGAAGGAAGCATAGTAATAAATTAATGTGCGATATGCCAATTAATTTTAGAGAACTTCCTGAAGCATCTCAGTTCAAATTCCACAAACTGCTAGTAATATTTGTTCTTGAATCATTTATGATAATAAGGAAACACAGGAAAGTGTTTTAATTAGCACAAGAAAAATGCTATCTCATTTATTTCTCTTGCTTCTGAAAAAATGATAATCTTGTCTAAAAAGAAGGAGGTAGTTGTAATTAATTTAATTGAGTCTAAACATTATAAAAAAGTATTTGATTGCCTGTTCTTATAATGTATTGTTATAATATATGTTATTTCTTATTTTATTTGAAGTTCTTTGAAATATTTCTGTTAAAGCTATAACTTATTTCCATTGTCAGAACTTTTCTAAATATTTCTAAAATTCTGCTCTATGTTTAGAATTGAGGATACCTAAGAGTTCTTTGAAATTTGTGCATTAAATTGTCCTTTGGTTATTTTTCTTCCTTTTTAAATTTAAAAATAAAGAAAGATTGCTTGAATCTAAGGCAAAAAGTAAGTTGTATGTCATTTTGTGAATATATGGAGGAGGAATTGATTTAAAAGTTGTTTTATAATTTAAGTACAAATTCCATATTATTAATTTGTTAAAGAACCTCGTGATTGCATTTTTTAATTCTTTTTATTTTATTTTATTTATTTATTTACTTTACTCTTCTATTGTTAAAAAGAACTTTCTTACTATCAAGATATTTTTTAGCTTTTGGATTTGAACATAATTGTAAGTTTAAGTGAAATTTAATATTGAAAAAATAAATGCAGTGAATGATGTCAATTTCAATGTTTTATGTTTCTCAATGTTTTTGATGGATGTGAATAAATGTATTTGACAGCCTAGTGTTAGGAAGTAGCTTCTTTAAAGAAGAATGTAATTATCAATATGTATATTTATTTATTTTCTCAAAAATTTGTCTCACTTTTAGAGGTAATTTCCAGAAGAGGATTTGCTGTATTTATTAAGTGTGCAGTTTGTATATAAAAATTTTTATTTTCCAACTGTTAGTCTGTTTCACAGAATTTTTTTTAAAGTATGCAACTAACTTGAAGAAATCTTTTTATTCATTAATTCATTAAAAATCTTTGATTCTGAACATGGAATATCAGAAATTATGATGAATTTTTTCATTTCTGATTAGTTCATTTGTAAAACTGAAGTATGTTAGTTGATTTTGAACTGAATTTTTAATATTAGCACTTTATACATTTCTGTCATATTTAGCATTTTAACTCTTAGAGTTTTATTTAAAACATATCTAATGATTACATATATTGATATTATTTGACAACAGCCAATTTTAAATTTAGGGTGATGTGTATTACATAAGCAGATTAGAAGAAGCTGTTAAAGTATCTGATTTCATAATTGAAGCTGTACCCGATGATTTAGCTCTAAAACAGGATTTATTTGAATGTAAGTATTTTACTTTTTTATTATACATATATTATGATACACAAGCAGAACTATATGAATGTTATAAAGGTGGTAATAAAAGATAATAGGACTCAAAGTATATTTTACTTTTTATTGTTCTTTTATATTTGTGAATTTTGAGATATTTATTACATTCATGAGTTTCAAGATATATTTATGAACTGCAATACATAACTTAGTCATTATATTAAATATTGGTTCTTTCTGATTATCCCCATAAAAAATATTCAGGAAGTAATGTACACTTTGTTACCAAAATAGGCAACCTATAATGTCGCCAAAATGTGTTCATGTGGCAACCCAGGTATGCACACATGCACAGCCCAGATGAGCACATCTCATTAGTGTTTGTTTTTGTTGCATTGATGATGGTCATTAGTATTTGTTTTTGTTGTGCTGATGATGGTCACTAGTGTTTGTTGCATTGAGTATGCTTTTTTCTCCCCCTCTAAGGCATCATTATGAGATTGTGGAGTTTGCACGCTGATGAAAAAAAACATTGCATTTCTTCTGAAATATGGCATTTTGCCTAACAGTAGAGAATGTAAAAACTCATGTCCATGAAATTGTACTTCATAAACAGTCAAATATCATGGATCAAAATTTGTGCAGTTCTTTAATGTTTTTTTGATTGAAAACAGATCACTGTATACATGTAAGGTTCCTAACCTCTCCTGGAATTCCAAGATTTTCCCGGAATTGAGCCCTGAAAATTAAAATATCCCGGCTTCTGGAAGGAATTTAAAATAAATATTACTCTCGCAGAATATTAAGTTTCTCAAAAATAACGATACGATGCGCATGGACAAAATGGTTGAGAGCATTGAAAATCATATGACTGTGCACAGCAGCCCAATTCTTTGCAGCAGCAATATACAGTGAGCAGTGAGTAAGCGCTTTACGGATGAGTCGTGGTTTCATGGCCTCTCAGCTTTTCGTTTTCAATTCATTCTTTCATTTAGTCTGAAATTAGCTAGCTAACCATGAACAAGTGCGTATTTTCAAATTAATTAAATGCTTTCTTAATAATGTCCAGTGAAAAAACTTTTCTGATTCTGCAAATGAACAAGTGCCACAAAAAAAGACAAAATAGTTGCCGTCGTTCCAAGACAAGTGGTTAACTCAGTTTGATTGGCTTATGAACAGTGGCAACTTTAACGGAAAATGTAAATTATGTCAGAAAATAGTTTATATTAAGTACAAGGATGTTAGAGCTATAACTGTACATTCCCAAAGCAAGAAACACCAATCGTTAATATTGAATAGGGATTCTTCGCAGTCGGTTTTGAACATTTTTGTGAAGAAATCTTCAAAAGAAGAGGACAATGTATCAGCAATTGAAATTACTTTAGTCTGTCATGGGATTAAGCAACATCATAGTTTTAATAGTCAGGATTGCACAAAAAAATTGTATAGCATTCTATTCCCAGATTCTTCTTTGGCAAAAAAAGATTTCTTGTGGTAGAACAAAATGTGCAAATATTTTTGAGAGTGTGCTTGCTCCTGCAGCTTAAGAAATACTTTTAAATGAGATTAAGGAGGTGGAGTTTTTTTTTAGTCGCAACAGATACATCGAATAAAGGTAGCGTTAAAATGTTTCCAGTAGTCAGGCAGTATTTTCATAAGAAAAGTGGGATAAAACACGGACTGCTTAATTTTTACCACGATCCCCAAGAAAAAAGTGGTGATATTAAAAACCAGATTTGTCGAGTTCTCATTGAAAATAATTTAGATATAAAGAATGTAACTTCATTTGCTGCTAATAATGCTTCTGTCAATAACTACACAAAATTTGCATTAAAAGACATAAAATTTGACGTTGAAGCCTTAGTTTGAAAGTTTATAGTGAATTTTTAGCATATGCTAAACGAACAGAGACTTTGAAAGATTTCCTCTAATTTTTAAATATTGAGTATTGCGAAATTTTATGCCATGTGCCAAAGTATTTAAAGATGAAAATTCACTGCCTTTGTGCTACTGTTAGTTTTTACACAATGTTATGCAAATTTTCGATAATGACATTAAAGTCCTTGAAAGTGATTTTGTTACTTGCACAGAATTGCACAATGTTATGCTTGAAATCCACTGAAAAATAACAAATAAAAAAAATGACAAATTTTTTGGTAGTTTGGTCAAAGATCTTTTAAACAAATTAAATGAAACGGATAAATCTATGTTTTATATAAAGATATGAGTATAGTAAATTGAGCATACTTTCAATGAAAAAATTATTACATGAGATGCTTTGAGAGACTTTGCTCTTGATTTAAAGATCACTTTTGAAGAAAATAAACTTTATGAAGATTTCTGCATTTTGAGGGAGGTTCAAGACAGCATTGCTAAATCAAATGTAAGAGTTGATCTGAGGTTGGCAAAATTTTTCTCAACAGTCGAAAATAGAGTTTGAGATATGTTGAAGAAAGTAATTTCATTCGTTTTGTCTATACCTGTATCAAACGCTGCCTGCAAGTGTGTTTTTAGTATAGTATTCGATATACAGACTAAGGAAAGAAACTGTTTAAATGAAGAACATGTCAGGGCAGAAATCCTAACATTCTTCAATTTTAAAATGGAATGCAAAGAGTTTTTTAAATTTGTACCAGACCAGATATTTTGAAATCTGTACAGTCAGATGCAAAATATAAGTTCAAAATAAAATAAAAAGTTACGAAAATTGATATTCCCCCCATCCCGGATTTTGACAGCCAAGAGGTGGCAACGCTATATACATGTGAGAACAACAGCATGTGCAATTCTGGAAAGTTTTTTTTTTTTTTTTCCAGTAAAAATGGATTATTGTGTACACAGGGAGAATGAAAGTGTATGCAGTGCCAAGTTTTGCTTGATGGAGATTTTTTGCAATTCTTTGATTTTTTTTAAGCTAAAACCAATAGAAACCCCTGTGTTTGTGGGAAGAATACCCCCCCCCCCCGAAAAAGATAAATGTTTCAATATGGATCTTTCGTGCATTTTAAATTTTATTAATTGGTTGCTGTTTTGTGTGATTCTTTGTGAATTCAAAAATTAGCCAGCAGCAGGTGGCAACATTTTGGGAAGGGTTGCGGATAATCAGAAAATACCTAAGTATCCTGAAATTTCTATAGGGTGAGAATAAAATTATCTTGAAGGGTTATTGCAGAACAAATTTGCTACTTTGATTTGAAAATGCTTTATAATGCAGTAGTCAATTAATCTTTTAACTGCTGCAGTTTTTAAGTTGAAAAGAAATCTGCCTTCTAACAAATACCATTTATGTACTGTGAAGCTGTGTATCAGAGATTTTCTGAAAAGATACTTATCTTTATTATTAATAAT
>KK114139.1:12673-33557 GCA_000611955.2 Stegodyphus mimosarum | reverse complement strand
GATTAATAATAAATAATAATAATAAAGATTTTATTTTAGGGAATTTTTTAAGAAACTAATTAGGTTAGTTAAATGCAATGCAAAAATGTTAATTGAATGCATCTTTAGAAAATTTCTAATAAGTGTTCAAAAATATCTGCTGTATTTTATTATCATTTATGAGAACAAAGATATTTTTTAAGTTATTGAAACCTTTATATTACAACTTTTTTTATTATTTATTTACTCTTTATACAAAATCTTTCAATTTTAAAGTTTTTTATATCATATTAAAATATTTACATTTAGGGATATCGCAGTGTTGTAAAAGTGATGCAGTAATTGCTACAAATTCCATGAATTTAAGTATAGATGACATAGCTGAACGAGCTGCTCAGAAAGAGGTATATCTTTTTTTTTTCTTTATTGCATGCCAGATCGTGATATTTAATACTAAAGATTCTATTGTTTTATTGTTTAAGCCAACTATAATTGTAACTCCTGTGATGTTATTAATAAGCTACAGAAAACGTTATTTAGTTCTGCAGTTCCCTATCTTTTCTTGTCCCATTCTATCCTTCACACCAGAATATCACTTCCCTCTTTAAGGTAATTTGAAAGATGCATTCCAAGTAATGAATAAAATAAAAAGTTTTTTTTAAGCACAGTGATTTTAAAGATAAATAAAGCACATTATATTAATGATTTTAAATAATTCTTTATTATTTATTGGTATATAAAGTATTATATTTAATAAACTTGCTAAGAAATATGTCAGTCATAATTCTTGTCATCACAACAGTTTCAGTGTCGGGTTCTAGTTCTCCAATGATCATCAAGCCCCACTGCGTGTCATCTGGTATGTATTAGCCGATGAGTGCAAAACAAGATTGAGGTTGTTATTTCATTCAGCTTGTCACCGAGTGCACGTGCTTTCGAAAAAAAAGTTTAAGAAATTATGACCTTTTGTTTTAGTTATGTCTACGAAAAAGATAAGATACTCGTACTTTTTAAAAATCATACACATGTGACTTTCCTCTTGTTATTTCCTTAAGAACATGTAATATGTTTGTGAAGTGTACTGTTTGTCATTGTGATTTTCCAATTTCGTGTATTGGAAGGGCTGATGTTCTCAAACATGTGCATACTCTAAAACACAAGGACAACGTAAGTTCTATTAAAAAAAAAAAAATTCTTTGGAAACAAAGGACCAAAAAGTTATTAATGCAGAATTCCTGTTCTCTGCCTTTTTACTGGAACACAACCTGCCACTGAATGCATTATATTATGCTGCAGCTTTATTTCGAAAAATATTTTCCAATAGTTAAATCACTAAGAAATACTCGAGTCCAAGGACGAAAACGGCTGCAGTTGTTAAAGAAATGGGTATGAAAAATAAACCTTCAGATATAGATTGCATTAAAGTAGTTCTATTCTGCCTCTCTACAGATGGAGAACCAATAATAATACGATTCAATACTGTATCCAATTGTTTCTTTTTTTTTTAATCCAGTATCTCCAGAAATTGAATGTAGTTTACTTTCTGTCCCCACTTTAGAAGGCCATTCCACTGGCTTTAATATAGCTAATTATTAAAACATTAACAGAAAATTCAATTCCTTTGGATAACTCCTTAGCACTTGATGCCGATAATGTACCAGTAGTGGTAGACTTTGGTGTTGCAGGCATCTTGAAGAAGGAAAATTCAGATTTTCAAATTATGAGATGCACCTGTCACCTCTTAAATCTAGTAGCTGAAAAAGGGGGTAGCTTCTTTACCAATAAGTGTGGATGAACATGTTGTTGATATTATCATTACGTTGAAAGCAGTTCTAATGAAAAAAAAAAAAAAAACTTGGGTGGGGGAGAACCTGAAAGGTTTCAGATTTTAAATTATGTCCAAAGAGGCATTTTTTTAACATTTTGTGTACTACCTGTATTGCAATATGTTGACCAAAATATCGTTGATTATAGCAATTTAGTTTTTTAGTTATTTTAATGTTATTCATATCATTTAATGTTGCTTCAATGCTTTTAAACATTTTTTCTTTTTATTAAATGCCTTATTTGTCATTTTGCAGTAAAATAAAGAAATAGTATTCAGTCATCTGGGCTAACCATTTAATAAAACTATATTCGCCAAAATATCGTTGATTATTGCAATTCAGTTTTTTAGTTATTTTAATGTTATTTATATCATTTAATGTTGCTTCTTTCCCCTAAATTTATTTATTATTAGTAAATAATACTTTCAAATTTCAGCAAATTTTCTGTGGCATAATCCTGAAACTAATTCTAGCAGTAAAATACCTGAATCTATTTTAAAATATCATTAAATAGATTTCTTGCTTTTGTCTAGCTGCAAAATGTCTGCCAAAAAGAAAAAAAAAAACATTTTTTTAAAATCTACATTGGGCAGATTCTGATCTCGATCTTCAGTAGGAAAAACAACTCCTATTATAATAGTAATCTTTGGGGATTATATATAAGTCATATGTTATTGGCAAATTTTTGTGTTTTCAAATGGTACCATAATTAATTTACCTCTTAGCACAGCTTAAATGCATTATGTGGATAGACTGGAATTTTCTTAAAACACACCTGGAAAAGTCAGGGAATTTCGTTCTCCTGTTTGAGTGGCAACTTTTTTCCTTCCAGTTCTGGTTTTCTTTAAAGAAATGCTTATCTAGAATCCTTGACCAGTGAAACCCACTTCCTGTATTTTTTAAAGCAGAAGTAAATGCTTCTAGAGTTAAGATAAAAGGCTCTATTTACCTAAAGTAAATGGAGATAAAAACAGTTTTGGGAAAAATAATGAAATTTCTGCATCAGTGAGCAATTTATTTTTTAATTTTCAAAATAATACCACAAAATATAAACATAACGCTGATACGGATTTCTTTCAAAAAAAAAAATTGTTCAACTAGGAAAACATTTTCCAGTTACTGTAAGTTTATCTTGTGAAGAATGAATATTTATGCTTTTGTCTTCTGTCTATGATTTATGATGTGTTTAAAGACATTTTATCGAAGTTTGTAAAACCAGTCTTTGTTTCTTCTTTTAATTCTATATATGATGCAGTTTAGGGTGAAATAGAAAATCAGAAATGAATCAATGAAAATATTATTTATAATTGAGAAACATTTCCTTATTTCTTAAAAACTCGTTGGTTAGCAAGTATGAATTTTGTTCAATGAGCTAATGAGAAAATCTTTGGAGTTCATGTTAATATTGTCCAAACCATCTGCAATGAAAATGCTTAACTCTGCTGTCTTGCATATTTTTTTAAATTGTTGTTGCCAAGTACATAATTTTAAGTTTCCTCAAAAGAATTTTTGTTTTCTTTGCAGACAAGAACATTTTAGGTTACAGTACACTCATTTTTTATAAAATCACTATCAATCATTTGAAAATATATTCTGTTGTCAGGAGATGAAGGATTTTGCTTAATACTTTGTGTACAAAATTATGTTAAAATTAACAAGTTCTAGAGAAGTAAACAATTTTTTACCTCTAGCTTTATATATGAACATTTGTATAAAAAAATGCATAAATTTAACTAAATTTGATTATTTAAATTTACCTTGTTATTAAGTAAAAACATGGTATTAAATATTTATTTTAATACAGTAGAATTCTTAATATCTATACTACACTGGTTATCATAAAATAAGGAAAAATCACAAAAATAACAATAACTCCCTCAAAAATAAACCAAACCATGTAAAATTTGAATATGTTGGCCAAGTAACAGTAGCTGAGTAAAACTGCAATATGCAAATTAGTGGCGTTGTACCCAGAATATGTCATCTACGAGGAGCATAAAAGTCCATGTTTGAGAGCAAGCCCACATATTTCACTGTGATAGTGACATCAGAAATCTGAGATAGCCAATTTGTAACAATGACTTCCAGGCATCATTTGCCTGCAGAACTACGATGGAGAGCCATTGGGAGACTAGAGGCAGGGCAAAGTCAAACAGAAATGGCCAGATGGCTAAATGGAAGTTCTTCTGTGGTTCATAGACTTTGGAGGCCAAACCACAGATTTGGCATCTAGGAGGTTCAGCCAAGGATGGCCAACTGCTACGACGAGCACCAATGACCGATATTTGATGTTATGTGCACGCAGGAATAGAACCACTACTCCGACTCTTCTTAGGTCCTCCCTTGCTACAGCCACCGGAAGTTGGTGTCAATGTCAACTTTGCATAGAAGGCTTCACGAAGGAGGTCTGTATGCGAGGCGACCAGCCATTTGCGTGCCGATCACGTCACGCCATAGGAGGGACCATTTGCAGTGGGCATGACAACATGTCCTCTGGATGCCTGATCAATGGAGGGCTGTTCTCTTTACGGATGAGTCCAGGTTTAGTCTAGAAAGCGATAGTAGACGTTATTTGATATGAAGAGAACCTGAAATCCGTTATCATCCGTCAAACATCCGTGAAAGCAATGCATACGGAAGAGGCAGTGTCTGTGTTTCGGGTGGCATCTCTTTTGGGTGGACGCACAGACCTCCATGTCTTTCCAAGGGAAACCGTGAATGCTTAGGTTTATAGAGATGACATCCTTAATGCTTTTGTGCGCCTTTAAGCCGGGGCAATAGGTGATGCTTTCCTGTTACAGGACGACAGCGCAAGACCACACAGGGCTTGCATCGTAGATGATTATCTTCAAGTGGAAACAATTATGCGCATGGAGTGGCCAGCTCGATCCCCAGACTTAATCCTATCGAGAACATTTGGGATGCTTTAGGGAGACATCTAGCTGCTCTCTATCTGCCCCCTCAGACCCTTGCCACGCTTACAACTGCTTTGCAAGAGCAATGGCTCTCGCTTCCTATGGAACTGATAGACCGCATAATTGAAAGCATCACACGTCGCTGTATGTGCTGTATTGCTTCTAGAGGCGATCATATTCCATATTGAAGGTACTTTTCCTATAGCAAACTGACACCTTTGATTTGTTCATTTTATACATGTGCTATTTTCTGTACTTCCGTAGTTGTCTGGTAATTTATTTTTATGTTATTTGATATCTTACTATGTGTTGTATATTGTGGTTAAGTTCCATAAAATTCTACATGTAACTTTTTCAGTAATCGTGATTTTTCCTTAATTTATGATAGCCATTGTATTACCATCCCCCATCTTGGTGCTTGAAAAACCCAATTATTTTTTATTTATTTTCCTGTAGGTCAAATAAGTAGTTATTGTGATGAGTGCTTTTTCATATTGTATTTCAATACAAGTCATATAGTTAAAATGAAATCTTTAAATTTTCTAAAGCAAAATTTAATTTTTCAAAACAATTTTTATCGGTAGCAGTTAATAAAGAAGAAAAATCATAGAAAAATATAACGCGTACCACTTTGTACTTTATATTGTGCAACTGCAATCAAAAACCTTGATTGCAGTTGCACAGTGTAGAATACAAATTCTTTGCTCAGAGAGGGAATTGGATATATTAGCATTTTTGTGTAGTCTATTTTTAGAAATGAAGTTTTTATTATGCCTGAGTAATGAGCTATAGAATAAATAAATAGTAGGTATCCTATGTACAAAATATAATTACTTTTTCAGTAATGTTTATAAGCTTTCATAATTTTAAAGCCATATAGGTTTATTATATCGTGTACGCATTCATCTAGATTAATTTATAAACTCGAGAAATGTGTACTATGTTTTTTGTTATTTAAGTAGTTGAATTAATTTAAAACACATAAATAAATTAACTATATGTTTAATTTTATTTATCGTAGAAATTTGAAGGTATATTGTGCGCATTCTCAATTAGCTGAAAATGTATATTTTTGATCTGTGTTTCTCTGTTGATTATCTCGATTATATATGCAAAATAATCAGAATTTTTGCTTAATAACTATTATGATTTTCATTAGTTCTCAGTGTAAGAGATTTGGATAACTGGAATTCCTGGTATCTGGTGTAAATAATTGGTAATCTAGTATATGGCCTTTTTATTATGAATATTTCTTGGTTAATGCTAATCAGTCTTTTAATTTCATCTCTCTTTTTGTTTTTAAACTTTATATTAAGAAGCACAATGTGGTCCTTTTCACAATTTATTAGAAAATTATTTCATAGCTTTTTTCTTTCTTTTAGCGGTGCTTAACTATGAGATTTTTGTTTCCTGTATACTGCATACCTGAAGTTGAAATAGTACCAGGGAAATTCACTTCGTTAGCAACACTGGAGAAAGGTAATATTTATGAATTTGCTTTCCCTTACTTTAGTTTGACTGTTATGTAAAGCAGTGGCCTCAAATTGGTGGCCTTCGAAGGAGATTTCACGCAGCCCATGGATCCATTTCCCATAAATTAATTAATGTTATTATGACAAGAATTTGAAGAAAAGTTTATGATTTTAACACTTTTGATTCAAATTTTACATTATTTTCATTACTATTGAAATGAATGGGAAGATGTTCCAGAAAATAGGCAAATAGAGCTAATTAATTCACACTGTTATGTAAAGATTTGAGGACTCAGATTTGATTGATTTTTTGGGGGGAGGGGCTTTGTCGAAAGATAAATATCTTCTTATGAATATTTGCAATAAGAATAATCACTTTGTTGGAGCACATTTATAGATGAACAGTTTTCTCCCCCACTATTAAAAACTAATAAGTCTAAAAAAAAAAGAACCGCATTGGCTAATGGGAACCTACAGTTTGTAATGAAGTAGTTTTAAGGTTGCAAACTTTATTAAAGTTGAAACGTGGTGATGTATAGCAGTAAGAAGTGGAGAACGTTATAATTATTTACATAGAAATATATGTATTTTTTCTGTATATATCAAAGAAAAAATTAATAAATAAAAGTAAGATAATAGGTTATCATTATTTATTCTTAAATTTTTTATTACTTCAGAGTCCCAAATTTGTTTATTTTTAGTTTAATTTAAATTATTTAGTGGTTTATTTATTATTATTAGAATTATTTGAAATATTATATGAATAATTACAAAATATTTAGCTGTCAATACATTTGGATTACAAAATTTAATCATCAGAAAATCTTGCAGATATCAACCTTTATAGACAATAAAGATAAATAGAAATTTTTTCGTTTGTTTCATAATTATTGCTGTTTATGAATGCTTAGTAAATATATAGTAAACAAAATTTTGTTTTGTTAAAAGAATGTTTTCATTTTGGCCTACCAGCTGCTTTCAGATCATGCATTCGGCCCACATGCAATTTGTATTTGAGAACACTGATGGAAGGTATTTGGAGTTTGTTTATAAAAATTTAATTTTAAGGTTCCCTCGTCCTTTTTATATTATCCTTTCCATTCACATAAAAATGGTGCACATTAATGTAATATTATAAATTTATGAAATAATTACAAATAAACACACCAAATTTTTTATATTGCCAATCAAAATTATACTATTTAAATTTTGAACTGAGCTTTCAATGAAAAATTCTTAAATTATTTTACATTTGAATACAACTTTAAAGAAAATTTATGTGTTTAAAAAATTGTGATTATTTTATTGTTATATAAAATGAAAAGAAAAAAAAAACACTTTAAAACTTTTGTTTTATGTCAAATAAGTAATATTTACTTTTGTATGTAACTTGGAAGGAATATCAATGTCAGTATGTTTAATAACAGTACTTAGTTTTAAAAATTTCTATCAGACCCTAAAATTAAATTAACTCATTAGTAAATAAAACTACACATATTATGTTCTGTGTATCAAAGGCCTAGACACCTATCACGAATCACACTTTGAGGTTTAAATAATGTATTGTGCGAATGAAAAGGCATTATCAAACTGAGAACTATGTTATAATCTAAATTTCAGTGTGAATTTATATAGTTAATGCACTTGTAACAGAGCAGTAGTATTCCTTCTGTACTATTAATCCCCATGTATCAAACTTAACTTTAATTAAAGTTGTTAATTGTTAAAATTCTCTTTCAATTAAAATAATTCTCTTTCAGTTCGCATGTTTCTTGCTAGAATGGGAAAAATTGCTTTCTTTAGATGTGGAACTGATCCACTTGTATTGAGCCCAGAACAAAGAGAAGCAAAAAAGTCAGGTTAGTTTCTGATTATTTTGAGTCATTTTTGGTGTAATTATAATTTAAAGATTATTATTTTTAAATGTGTATAATTTTCATTTTTTTAACATTCAGTTGTATTGTATTTGAATTTTAAAATATAAGCTTTAGATAAGACTGTGTAATAATAATTGTTTTGATGGTGTGTTAATCTTTTTATGTTGTAAGACTGTATTTTCTTTAATGGCAATGCTATTAACTCTCCAGGCAGCCAAAGGTTTGATTACAAACTTTATTTTCTTGATGAAAATTCCAGAGTGACCTTCGCAATTTATGTTTTGACTGTTTAACTTCTAATATATATGCTTTTGTCTGGACATGTTTCAAGATACATGTCTGTGTACTGAAAAATGTCAAGACTAATAGTATAGCTATGATTTGGTTGGTTAGAGGGTGAAAGCCAGAATAATCTTGGTATAGTGTGGCAAAAAATGAAAAATTTTTTCAAGCTGATATTTAGTAATAACTAAATAAATAAATATAATAAGAGATTTTACGAAAAGAAATATAGAGAGAAAATTTAGTTGCTATTTTATCATCTGGATAATGAGAACAATAGAAGGTTAATGTGGTAAATGAGAAATCATATTTCAAATTGTTAATATTTAAACTGTATGATATATTTTTTTTTCAGAAGTGTGAATTGACTCATTACTTTTGTTTCTTGTATTACCAATTTGCATAACTTTAATGAGCTGGAGTCAAGCATTTATTTCTTCTGATCATTTGATAAACTCAACTTACACTGCTGCATCACACTGGAAATACTAATAGAAAATATTTGAACCAGAACTTATGAAATTATTGTTTTTTCTGCCAATGTGAAATGGAACTTGAAGAGTCTGTGTAAAAATAGTTTACTAAGTTAATTAAGTAGTGTTGCTTTAAATACAATGTGAATTGGTTAATTGTAGTATTTAAATCAAATACTTATTGGCAAACACAATTGTGACTTTTAAGAAACTTATAAAAGTACAAGCAATAAAGAATTAAAAAGGTTACAAGCCCCTCTTCTTGGATATAGGTTTAATTATAATACTAATATGAATTTCAGATGTGTGTCTGCATGTACTGTAAATTGAGTTAATTTATCTGATATGTAAACTATGGTAAAAGTCTAGCATATATTAGTTTTTGTTTCATGATTTGTGTATTGTTAGCCTTACTAGTTTTGAATTCTGAAAGAGAAATTATCTGTAGGATGTTAAAATAACAAACACAGTAAAAAGTCCACATGCACATGGGGTAAACTATGAAACTCAACACATTGCACATGGGGTAAACTATGAAAATGCCTATGCAGCCAGCCCATTCATGGGATTTGAACCGCAGACCAAACTATCAGTATGCAGCAACTTGGCCTGCTGGTGGGCCCTAGTCTAGGGGGGACTTCTGCGATTTCAGATTTGGGGTTTTTTTCGGATATTAGATGTTCAGTGTAAATCTAGTAACATGATGTGTGGAAATTGTAAAATTAAAAATATGAAGTTTCGGATATTAGATGTTCAATGTAAATCTAGTAACATGATGTGTAGAAATTGTAAAATTAAAAATATGAAGTAGTGATTTACATACGTGTCGATATATTCAATAGTATTTTGGTAATTGCAATTTTTCCGAAACGTGATCAAAGATGGGACGTTTATATCATAGGTTGTTTCGACTGCCTATGAAAACATTCTTCTCAAACAAAAAGCCTTAAATGATGAAATAACCCTGTGACCTATGGGTTTCAGTACAGAAATAGTATTTGGAGGAAGAAAAGAAATTCTAACAGTATGACAAAGATTAGAAAATCCTACTGGATTTAAAGCATTATTGATATTAGATAACCTGATGCGTTATCTAACATCAATAATGCTTTAAAGCCTATATTTTGTTTTTCTCAGTAATTCTGAATGAAGGCAGAAAAATAATCTTTAAGCCAACTTTTAGACACTACTTTAATAACACATCCTTTCTTAAGATACAATAACATGCCGAACAAATATTAATTTAGAAGTCAAACAACAAAAATCAGCATTATATTTTCAAATTTTCAGTTTCAAATTTCAGGACTAGTTTCAATGGTTTTAATGGTTCGGTAAAACTAGTGAAACTAGTCCTGTGAAAATTTGAAAATATAATGCTGATTTTTGTTGTTTGACTTCTAAATTAACATCCTTTCTTATTAGAACACAAAAACACAGATAATGATTATTTAATACTGTGGATGCTGTGCTGTGTGGATAATTTAATTACTTAAATTATAATTCCAGAATGGATGACGCATAATTTAATTCACAATAATAAAAGAAGGCATTAGGGATACAACATCAAAGTGAACTCCTTTTTTATTTTCATTTTTTTTCTTGTTGCTAATTTAGAGAAACTAAACTTCGCAACAACAAAGATAATATTATATTTTGAGGGAGATGCTACATCACTTCTTCCCCAGTAACAACATAGTTACAATGCACTCTATAACTTAGAATAACAAAAATTTCAATATACATGCAATAAATTTGAAAAGGAAATATATATATTTAAATGTGAAAAATATATGAAATCACAATAATGAATAATCTTTGTAATGCACTAGATTAATGATGGTAATTAATCTTTATAATGCACTAGAAGTCTCGCATGTCTACCAGAGCATTTTTTTTTTATGAACATCTGTGTAGAGCAAATCTGATTGTTGTTTTTTAGGATGTTGATGTGCTGTCAGATTTTCACTGGGCAATGTTTGTGCACTATCTGACCCAACTGTTTGTGATCCTGAGTTAACTGATGTAGCAACTCCTTCTACATATAATACTGTCTTTGTTGTTGTGAAGTTTAATTTCTCTATATTGGCAACAAGAAATATTATATGTAGAGGAAGCTGCTACAATACACCTCTCACAAGCATTGGCTTCAGTTTGACATCACCAGATGCATTTCCTCCTCACAATGAGCTAATTTAATCCTTTGATGCTTTCTAGCTTGGGTGAGATTGCTGTTTCTCTGGCAAATAATTTCTTGAAGGCAGTTTCTTCCAGTAAACTCAGTTTCATTGATGTTAGAAATATGATCATTAAGACAGCCTTCTTCTTCAACAATTTATTTTATTTCTTCTGGGAATTTTGACACTGTTTATTTATATTTTCCCTTTCACCCCAAAAGCGAACGTAGTGAAACCCGACACGTTTTTTAAAACAAAAAAACCACCTATGGTCTTGCTTGAAAATTTTCATTAGTTTTGTTTTCAGACTGTTTAAAAGACTTGATGCTTTTGCTTGAATTTCTCATTGACTTAAGGAAATTCTTTTTTGGTTACAGTTCTCAATCCAAAGTGAAAGAAGTCTTTCCATATGTAACATTAAAGGACTCCTTTGTCTTAAAAAATTTCTTGGAAGCAAAAGAATTTGCAGCCATTTCATACTCAATATATTTCTTTTTATCTTTCATAATCTTTCGAACTGAAGACTTTTTTATTTTTTATCTCTTGAAATCTTGGTACGTGATGCACCGTCCTCATGAATTTTAATAATTTCTAGCTTTTCTGGTAAATTCAATAATTTACATTTGTTTGGTTTATCACAACTATAATTAGATTTTGATTTCTCGTTCATGATAAATGGGTTAAGGAGTGAATTATAAATAAAAATTTTAAAAAAAAGTGAATCAGGTGGCCATGAATCAGATAGTGAAAATGCCAAATGATCATACAATATGACTATTGTAGAGATTGATGGTAAGTTCACTCTATGAGTCTGCTATGCCTCTTGGCAAATGTGTATGCAAGCATGAGCAATCACTGCTGTTTATTTTGGCAGTACATAATTTAGCAGGAACATTTAGGCTGTATTATTTTGGTGCAAAATCTTTGTGAACTGCACAATAGTGAATCAATCAGAGCTGAATGAAGTTTGTTACTTAAATTACTAACTGTGCTATAACTGGGTCAGCACTGTGTGAAAGCACACTATGTGAAGTATTCCTCTATTACTATAAAAGTTTTATTAGGATATATTTTAATTTGATTTGAAACATATTTTTAAACTTCCTATGGCCATGGCCCAGATCAGTGCTTGCCTTCTAGCAGCCTAGATGCATTTGGCAAGAAGCAGTTATTAAACTACGTGTGCAAGAAATAAACAGTTAATGATATAACTGGTTTTTTCATAATCGTGTTGTGTTATTTTAGAAGTTTTTCTTTGTAAAATGCTCATCATGTTTACTATTTTTAATCTTCCATCAATAGAAAAGAAACTATAGTTCATTTACTGTAGCAAACTTTGAAGCATTTAGTAGAACTTAATTCAAAATCTGTCAGAAATGAATTTTGCACTATATTTATACAGTACAAAGTTCGAGATCCGTATGTCCATCGAATGTCGAATGATCTAAAATTCAGACCTTAAAGCTACCAACAGAAAAAAAATTTTTTATGCTTTATGCATGCACATTTGATTTTTTCCCCCGTAAGAAAACATGTGAAGAATCCCGATTCTTAATTTCACTTCGGCACTATGTAAAATACCTTGTAACTGAAGAAACGATCATTTTAGCATAAATTTGTGTGATCAATAATTTGGCTCCGTAGCTGCATATCTGCTTGGCATACTTCTCAAACCAAAACATTCTACATAGAAACATCATTGATTTTACAACTGATATTTTATATCTCTGACGTCAATCTGACGAATCATTATTTACTATATTTTGCTTTCATCACCGTATGTTTATTAATACATGACAACTTGTGTAATGACTCATGCAACGGTGCCTAAAATTTTTTTTATGTATTAGTTATTGAACAACAAAGAGTTTGGAAACCTTTTTTGTTGACATTGCACTTTGTGATGATTACAGATTTAAGGTAAATGCGCTAGATGTTGATGAGGAAAAATTTAACAAAAATTTCTTTCCACATGCTAAAAATAGATTTTGCTAATGATACTCATATGCCAAAAAGTTACATTTAATGCTATTCGAATTAAGAATAACTGATTTTTGATTCACATAAACCCAGAACTGGCTCCAGAGATCGTATGGCTGCACTGGGCGGCAGAATTTAGGGAAGACAAAATATTTGGAATTTAGAGAAGCACAGGGTAACAAAATTAAATGATGATAAAATTTTTAGAATTTAGGAAAAGCACTGAGACCCAAAAAATTAAGGGACGTAAAAAATTTAGAACTTACAGAGGCGCTTGGTAGCAGAATTTAGGACCTACAGAGACTGACTGCATCAGGCAGCAAAATATCTAGTGCTGGCCCTCAGGAAGCATAACTATATGTGGGAATTTATTTATTCAGGACTCAGATAAGTCTTAAGCATGTGCAAAATTAGACGTAGATATAATAAATAACTAAATTAATACAATTCAGGCTTAATTGTCTCAATGCATGATAGAAGCAAAGCAAAATTTAATGGAACATTTTGTCTTTCATTACCAGTCTCATGCTACATAGCCAATACTGTATAGCGGACGCTTTTAAACTAGGCTAAAATTATACTTTACTGATTCCAAAGAATTTCAGTTAATATAGAAGATTGCACGCTTCCTTGACTTTCTGATTTGATCCAGCTTATTATTTTTTGCAGGCTTTTGTAATTACAGCAATTTTATGAAAAGTAAAGTTTGAATTTTTGAATATGTCAAAAAGAGTTTTTAATTCTGGAGCTGCAACAGGATCTACAAATCAAAAACATGTTTTAATGCCCATTAAACAAAAATTGGAATTGCTGCAAAAAATGGATATAGGTATATCCTTCTCAAAATTTTGGGAGGAGTATGGCATTGGAAAGTCAACTGTTTATGACATAACAGAAAAAGGTACTTTATGAATTTTTTATAGATTCCGACATCCCACTCTCAATAAATAAGAGATATATCATTTGCTGTGCTAAAAGTGACGATCGCGAAAAAGTGGTTATTCAATGCTCAGAAACGCAGCGAGGGTGTACCATTGATGGATCCAATGCTAATGGCTCAAGACAAAATATTTTATGAAGAAATGAACTTAGTGCACATATTCGACAAATTGGTTAACAAAATTTTAAAATCACAGTGGTTTAATGCAATTAAAAATTTCAGGTGAAAAAGCTTCAGCTGATAGTAAAGCTGCTGAACTATTTGCAGATGAATTCATTGAACCCATTAATAGTGAAACTTTAAATCTCCAGGAGAAATTTACAACACTGATGAAATTGATCTTATCGTGAAATACTTGGCAACCTCTACAGAAAAGGCTCCAACTGGTGTCAAAGCTTACAAAACCAGACTAACAATTTTAGCATGCGGAAATGCTGCAGGAATGTACAAGTGTAAATATTGTAAGGTTTATCCTAAGTTTATTAACAGTTATTTTAAGTTATGATTCTTTCCTATTTATTTTAATTTCTACTTACAATTTCCTGCCAGAATGTAATTTCAGAAACACAGTTAATGCAAATGAGTAAGAGTACTATTTAAGTCAATGTTTCACTGACTTTTGAGAGAGAGAGTCTGATTTTCCTGACTAGGCGTTTGCCACTTGGCTGTATTGTCTCTTAGCTACTACGCTTGGCCATACTTTTGACCCTTGCTTGGCTTCGCCGATTTAATTAATATTTAGGGGCCAACTACTTGGAATTCTGATAGCTTCGGCTATACCTTTCAGATAGCTTTAGTTAAGCTTTAGTTTCATAATTATTTAAGTTCAAGCCCAAGTGGAGGCTTTGTCTACTCCAAATAGGAGTTGATTGTATTTATTGAGAAATAAAGGGTCGTTCACCCTTCTTAAGTTTTGCGTGTTTATTCACACACTTAAGCGATCATTCGCTTGTTAGTTTTTGTGGGGTTCTAAGATAGAACATTGGAATTAAATAAGTAAAACCCCACAACGTTTTGTAATCATAAAAAATACATGACTTCGAGCATTTAAAGGAGTAAAGATTTTCCCGTTCTATCATGCAAATAAAAGAGCACAGATGACAGACGCATTAATGTCTGATTGCTTTGAAAATCATTTCGTACCCGAGGCTCGTCGAAATATAAATTTGGTTGGTTTACGTGATGATGCAAAAATTGTCCTGATTGTAGATAACTGTTTGGCTAATATTTCACTTAAAGTTTTAATGGAAGGTAATGTATCTGTGTTATTCTTTCCTCCAAACTGGTATGTCCATCATTCAGCCAATAGATATCGGAAAGTGCATGTGCTGTAATGCAAGTATAAAGTAGAATTTTTAAAATCCATGTTAAATTTCTTGAATAATGGCAAGACTATTGAAGAATTTTTGAAATATTTTAGCATAAAATCTATTGTGTGGAGCATTGCAAGATCATGGGAGGATGTACTGCCACCAAATATTTTAAAAAATGCTTGGCATAATTTATGTCTAGCTACCACATTTCATGGTGAGGATGATGAAGATGATTGTCATGAATTTGAAGACTTTCGGATGTCACAAACCACAGGTGAAATTTTCTAATTAATGTATTTTGTAAAGAAATGTGGGGAAGCAGTAATAAATGAAGATGATATAACAGAAGTTTTTCATTGCGATGACAATGCTACTATCATCACTCAATTAACGGCAGTGACTCAATTAACGGACAGTTCTAGGTCTACAAAATATGGCTACCAATAGTGAAGGAAAAGGAGAGAGAAGTTATGGAAAATGAAAAAATTTCGGCTGACAAGTAAGTCGGAATTCTCGACACAGCAACTACAGGACTCGGACAGTGGAACTTTCTAACTGAACAAGAAATTATGTCTGTTTATAGAATTGAAGAGAAAGTATTAGCACAAAAAGCGAAGCAACTTAAACAATTACATTCAAAGAAATGTTTTAATAAAATAAACAAATAAACATATATTAATAGAAGCTTTTTTTTGGGGGGGGGTGTAAATTTCGAAACCCTTTAGATCGTAAATGCTTCATTATTTCATAAATCATGGTTTCAAATTTTTAATTTGATAATTTCAACATGCCATGTTACTAGATTTAAACTGATGATGTAACATCCAGAAAAATCCTCATTCCATAATCGCCGAAGTCTCGCAGAGTGTGGATCTTGGAATTTGTAATGTATATGTGTTCTGATAATAAATTGGTAATTTGTATTCGGTAAAATAATAATTAGAATTGATATTAAATCCCTTCTCTATATGTGTATTAATACAACACAAGTATTAAATAATTTGTGTTGTATTAATATAGAATAACTTGCTGATTTGTCATTTACTTTTTCAATTTTTTTTTTTTTTTTTTGTTTTTGTTAATGTTTAATAACATTTGGCCACAAATGGTATTTTGTGAAGCCCGATTGTGGCAACGTCATTTTCTCTCGTCAAGATGCTATAGAAGATAAGTGCCGACAAGCCTTATTTGTGATACTTAAAAGTTGCACATTACAAATTTGGCAATTAAATTTGCCAATTTCCGTCTGGTGACTGCTTTAGAAAAGAAGTACCAATATTTTTTTGCCATCTTAATTTTTTAGATTATTGTTATAGATTTTTATTATTATTTTATATATAATTGCTTGATATACATATGAATAGCTTTTTTAGATATGTATTTAATTTATTTAAAATGTTTATGTGCAGCTTTCATCAAAAGTATTCGGGAGAACAAAGGTGGAATACAGAAACTGAGACGAAATGTTCCTAACCTTGCAGATAAACAAATATTATCAAAAGCAGTTGACATTGATTTAGGTGAGAGAAATGTTTGATTTTAAATGAAAATAATTTGTAATTGGCTTCAGTTTAGTTCTTAAATATGTTCTGTTATGTATATTCTAGCAAGTTTCTTAAAAGCAGGAATATTTTATTATTATTCATTCTTTAGTTTTACACCAAACTTTTGTTTTTTTCTTTGATGTAAATTCATACTATCCAGCTTTGTGACTTTTATGACTTCAAATTAATCATGCTTTTATTTAATAGGCTATAAGTATGTGTAAATATTTTTTTATTTATTTATTTTTAAATTCATCCTTGAGTTTCAGTATTCTTGGGCCAGTTTCAGTTTGGCAGTGTTATTCTAATTTGGAGTGGTATAGTGTATCACATCATACACACCTCTGTCTGTGTGAACTGAGATTCATGTTAGCCTAAAGTTTTGTGATGCCATTTTGAAATATATAGCAGTTCAAGGGTCTGTTAAGAATTAAATTCCTATTTAAGTGTGATCATGTTTATTTCATTAACCTGCCTTTGTGGAAGAATATTTTAAAAGTTAGGTATTACCCCCCTTGTATAGTGACTGTTTTTTTTTTTTTTTAATCATTCTGAAAATACATTGAATAAACTAGAACAGATATTGTGCAGAATGTCACCCAGGTTTTATATTTCTTCTAGATTTTCATGTAGCTCGATTGAAAGAACAGGTATATATTTTGGCTAATATATAACATACTGGAATCTTTGTTCGCCATAAAACATTTCTGCTCTTTTTAAGGAATTTATGCTGTTTCTTAGTTCCAGAGAATTGTTATTTTATCATTCTGTCAGTTTGTGAAGTATGACTTATGTTTTCCTTCATTCTGAAGCTTTAATTCAGTGTGCAGTATATCTAAAAAATTTTGCTACAGTCCTAAGAGTGAAAAAGCCAAAACTTATATTATTCTTTATTTTTGTGCATAATTGTATTATTTTTTTTCTAATTGACCAAATGTTATAAATGTGAAATAATTATTTTTCATTATATTGAGTCATTAATAGATCATGGATATTTTTATTAAATGAAGTATGATAAAAAGTCAAGTTATGGTCTTGTCATGGTAGTATTTTCGACAAACAAGTACTGGATGGTAATGAGTACCTTATTTTTATATTTCATTCGCCCATTATTAATATGAAGCAAAATAGTAAATTATATATAATCGTTATCCACTTTTGAAGACCAGACTTAAAGACCATCTTTAAAAATGTATTATTTTTTAGTAAGTCTTATTCAGAATCTATAATGAAAGTATGCATTGATTTAGAATGACTCACGTGATTATAGTCTTCATATGATCCTGAATTTATTCTGAACATTTGAACATTTATTGAAATTCTCAGGTATAACATTAGATATTTCAAGCAATTCTTGTTCAATATGTTTTTGTAGATGAATATCCAAACAGAGAGAAAGACTGTGTTGTTTGCATGGATGAAGAAAGAAACTGTGTTTTACATCCTTGCCATCATATGTGCACTTGCACAACCTGTGGTCGCTTACTTCTCAAACGTCAAGATGCATGTCCAATTTGTCGAAAACATATTTCGTCTATATTCCGTGTTTTTCACTCATGATAAAATTACATCTTCATTCAAAATAATTATATTGATTTTGCTATGGGAAGATAGATCTAAATATTATTGATTAGCCATCAGAATGTACATTTGTATTTAGTAATATTAATGTTTTTTGCTTTAAATTTTGCTTTAGTCATAATGAAAAAGAAGTTTAAAAATTATATACATGCCAAAAATGAATATTGTTTTTATGTTAAATATTTTAATTGTTAAATTTGTTAAACATTGTATAAATGGTGTGAAACTATTAGAAATATTTCATAAGGCAATTACTTCTTAAAAAATGCACGTGTTTAAAATTATTGTAACACTTACAGTAGGCTAAATTTCAAAAGGTAAATCTTTTAATTCTCAGTAAGTAAATTGGCAAGGGTGGAAAAGTAAAAAAAGAAAGTGGATCATCTTTTATTTACCTTTATGGCAAATGTATGTGTCACATGCAGGATTTCTTTTATGGGTCATTTTTGCCATAGATAGTCTCCTAATATGGTAATGAAAAATTCATTGGTATTTAGTACTAAATCCTAACACCCGCTGTTGCCACACATTATATTGAAACTCTAATGTGCGTCAGGCAGCTTCTCATTTGATCTTGTTGTGTTTATATGTGGTACTTCAGAAACATCAGTCTCAATGAGTATGACATGCTAGAACCAGACCATTTTGCCACCATTGCTTTCTTTAACTATGCTAAAAATCATTATTTTAATGGTTCAGAGATATTTGTATATATTTTATTGCTTTGGAAGTATGATAAATAACTTGCCTTTTCAAAACTGAAATATTAGAGAGGCTCTTTTTCATTTTATGAGTTAGAAAATTCCCTGCAGTGGTGTCGGATATAATGCCAACGGAAGGGACTAAATAATCTGAGAAGACATATTTTGAGATTCTTTGATTTTACCGAATCAAATTTATTCAGAGAAGATAGTTAATCAAAGAGAGATTTTCGAGTCGTCGAGCTGAGTGCCAAACACAGGGAAAGGCTAAAGTACTTACCTGCAATGACAAGTCTTTGACACTTTTTCAGATACAGAATGCAGGTTCAGTGACAGTGTGATAGATTGAAGTAATACAGAATTGAAATCATTTGCTGCATACCAAAAAAAAAAAAAAAAAAAATAAAAAAAAAAAAAAAAAAGACGCTAATAACAGTATTCTGTTCCTACAGTCCGAGCTGTTATCTGTAAAAATATTGCTGGGATCTTCAAAACAATTTAAATGTTCAAATTTATAAATATAAATGCTGTGTAACACACTGGCATTAGCATATCAGAAAACATATAGTGGAATAATAAAATAGAAGACAGTTCAAACAATAAAATAGAAGAATATGTTATAATAGTAAAGTAAAGCAATGAATGGTGAAAAGATTAATACAAGTGTTACAATAGCTCTGAATTTGTCATTTACTGCACTGTCTGATGTTGCATTGAGGGTCACCAAGCATAAATAAATGAAGCACATCCTTAAATAATTTCAAGCTAGAAATTTATTAAAACTATAAATTATTTCCATCAAACTGTAAAATAGTGTGGTGAGAATATTCACTATCATATGTTAGGCCAAATAATATGTGAATGAAATGGAAAAGTGAATGTAAGGAAAAGGAGAAGCAATTTCATAACTTCATTTTTGCATTGAGAAATTGTACCGAATGGCATTAAAATGTTTGTAACTCTGTGAGAAACTTCTGGGTATTCTTCATGAATGTGCAAGAAAAAAATTTAGAAGCTGCTGTTGCTTAAATTTAGATTTTAACCTGGAATCTTTTGATATGTCAATAAGTTGTTCTCTTTCCTTCATTGGCAAACTTTCTGTTTTATCACAGTACTCCAATGGACTTTTTTTAGTCTTCTCATTTATCATATATCATAGTGCTTGAATGGATTTTTTTATCTAGTCATATTTAATTTTTCTTCTGAGAAATTTTCTCTTATAGTTTTCTTCAATTGAAGAAGGTGCTCCAATTATATAATTTTTAACTTGCCATCTAGATTCAGTTCACTTTCCATTAGAAAAGTCTTTTGATTTGCAAAGCATTGCACGGCATTTTCTTTGGCATTTGGGTGACTGCATGTTAAGTTTTAAAACCAGCACATTAATGTTTTCTTTAATTTTTATAATAGGTATATTCAGTCCTTGAAGGGATATGTTTATTTAATTTAAAATAATGAACATGTCTGCTTAATAAGGTAAATATTGCAAACATATTCCATCACATAATTTTTGAGCATAGTCATGACTTTTTTGTATAAAAAAAAATGGAATTGTAGCAGGATCTGCAAAACGAAGGCATATTTAGTACTTTTTTTTTCTATAGTGGCTTTAGCCTGAGAAAACAGCATTGGCTTAGTTCAGGCTTAAGAAAGTGCAATTTCAAAATTAGACAAAACAGCAAACTTATTTTGGCTTAGATTTTGAACATTATAGAAAGGAAAATTTTCCAGTTAATGGAATTGTAAAAAAAAAATATGGAGAAGTGAAAATAAATAAAGATGATGTAACAGAAGTTTTCCATTGCGATCACTGTGTCCAGCAATCCA
>KL813549.1:0-14110 GCA_000611955.2 Stegodyphus mimosarum | reverse complement strand
CAACGGAGCTTGTCAGTGCGCATGCTTGGAGCACAAACTTTGCAGGGGCTAGAGTCTAGTCATTCTTTTTAGTTCAGGAGCGGCCGCTAGAGGGCAGTAGTGTCACTCGCGGCGTTTTCTGATTGGTTCTCTCGGATTTCAACCAAGGTCTATATAGAGAGACGCTGGGCCATTTTTTCATCATTTCTGTTCATGCTGTATGCTTCGCTCCTGCTTTCGTGCTTCCTCGTTTGAACCGAGATGTGTTATTCGAGGTAAGTATTTATTTTTATCATAGAACATTTTTATGTTTGTACTCATTATTTGATGGTAATATTTAGTTTATTTTTATTAGAAACTAGCCTCTACGCGGCAAGATTAACCAACTTCTCGTTGCCTTCTCTCGTTGCCAGTACCCAAAGGAAACATTAAATTTTAAAACTGCGCAGAATTTTTCCGAGTGGCAACAGTGCTGATATCTGCAATAATGGTTGCGCGCTATTGTTGCTGATATAATGAGAGAGAATTATTGATTTGATGCGATTTCATCAGAAAACATAAAATAAAACAAATCTCATTCGAATTTTGAAAAAATCGCTTCGAGATGTACTGGCTCTTGTCTAGATGCACCTCTATGTAACAAATTTCGTAGTCCTGGGACTATTAGCTTACGCGCAACACGAGCGAAAGACACGCACAGACTCTTCCTTTTGTATTTTATTATATACAGATTTATATTTATTTATTTTTATTTAAAGTTAATATTTAGTTTACTTGTTTTTATTAGATAGTTATACTTACTTTTATTAAGGAACCTTGCTTATTTCTTGCATAGTTTTTATAATTTCTTCTTTATTTCTGTTTCAGAATTTTCCTAGGGACCATGTTAGTTGAACCCATTTCGTTTTAACGTAAGTAATTAATTTTTCGTACCTGGTTTATATTAATTTTATTCTAGATTTTTTTCGCTGTTATTTATAGATTACATTTATCGAGATTTTAGCCTAGCAAAATACGATAGCTAATGCAATTAATTCTTAGTTAAATGTATTTTTTTTAACTTAACGATATTCTGTGCTTTTATATGAATGTTACCGATACCTCATTTCTTAAATTATGAGTAGCATGCTTTCTTTTTCCTAGTGCAAATCTTCGTATTACGTAAATATTTTTTCAATCGATCAATATATGAAAATTCGTATATTTCTTGCAGCTTTTTATAGCTTGAATTTATGTTTTCAGATGGATCTGGAATACCAAAAGAATTTTCCGCACAAGAAAACACGTTTATAAGATGAGATACCCGATGACGACTGGCTGAGTCGGCATTACTAATCATCACGAATTCATGACGAATTGATCAACTGTTGGTCGTTGGAAAGAACACGTCGTCTTTCCATTAATGTGAGTAAGCATAATAACGTTCAAATTCGTATACAGAACTTTACAGAAAAGAATAATTTCAACTGTGGATCTTCATTTGAGGATGTGACTGTGAACCTTTGCTACATGGTATGATTTCATGAACAATTTACCAAACATTAATTTCAAGTATTCGAAAGCATCCTTCAATAGCCAACAATCTGTTGGCTGTATTTTTCCCAACTGCGCAATGTGTTCTTCAACAAATTTTTAAAAGCACCGGTTGTGGTTTTCGCCTCGTGTTAGATTATTCGGAATTAGACTCATATAAACCGATAAACTTTTAGATTTATACGATGAAATAACGCAGACTACCAAAAATGCTTTATTCCAAAATGTCTTACGGCAAGAGATAAGAAAAGGACGATCGAGAGGCCAGCAGATAAGAACATTTAACTAGCGAACAAGGCATGCAGAAAATTAACAACGCGATTTGCGAGGAATATTTAACCAGTCTCGATAAGGTAGATTGAAGGATTTGTAGTTGATCACCTAAGACAGCGCCATCACCCGTGCATAATGAAGACGACTCGAGAAAAAGCTTTTAATAATGTTAATAAAGCAATTTTGTCAATGAATTTTAAAAGACTTGCCCAAAAACTTGTAGACACTTGCAGTTGTATTTATGACTATCAGGATATTTTAAAGAGCATTTCATTGTCATCTTTACGAGACCAAATAGAAAGCATGTGAAAAAATAAACATTTTTCATTGTAACTACATATTTTAATAAAAAATGCTTATTTATATTGGAATGTGTTGTTATTTAGCTGTCGACTTTTCTTATTAAGTGTTAAATGACTGTCACTTTACATTATTCATGCTTCCTAAGATTTGCTAAGTTATCATAAGAATACTCTTTTTTACCTTACACTGCTTATAGAAAATGATTTATTACTCAAGTTTTATACTAATGCATTGCAAGATTTTACCTTTCATCAAAAATCGGCAAAGTTTTACTAATAATGAGGGGAATTTCTTAGCGTATATGTGGGTATTTAAATGTATTTTCTCTCGACAGCGCTTGAGACTAATAATATTCAGCATAAATATGCTTATCTTTCAAAAATCCTAAATAATAGTTAACTCAAATTAGCTGAATCAGTATTAAATGTATCTAAAGTGCTGATTGTAACACAGAATGATTCACGATTTTTGTATGTTTACTGATAAGGCTGGTGAACTTCAGGTGACCTCACTGATAGAAAATCTGAAGCCAATAAAACTCAATTTTAGGTGAATATAATTGCTTTCTATCACACATTTTCTAAAACTCGTTGGAATTTTGTGTAAATAACTTAAATTCCGTAAAGTTTCCATCCTCATTTCAGTAAAATAGCAAATATTCTACAGTAGAACATGCATACTTCATATTTGGTTCTTAATATTATGTTATGATGTCCTCGTTCAACTTTTGAAATGACATCTGAAGTAAGTGCAGAAACTAGGCAGGAGAAGGGGTAAAAGAAACTTTATTAAATCTCGTTAAAATTTACAATGGTTCAATTTGAAGCTAACAAACTACGCCTTGCTTGGGCGGTAACTCAGCTAACAAGTACTAAATTAAAAATTCAAAGATATTAACAAACAAGCAGAGTTTTTCTACCAGAGCTCAGATAATACTGTTACCCCAAAACTTGGCAGCAAAGTCTCTTGGCAGCAAATTAATAGCTATTACGCCACTTTAACCAACAATAAATGCAGAATTAGAAGCTGGTCCATCGAACAACCAGGCCTGTCACTTCTGAGTAAAAGATCTAGGCCTATTCAAACGGCCATGGCCAGATTCAGAAGTGGGTATCTTCGGTACATGAAATTCAAAGAGGGAGAAAAGACCTTTCCTTCGTGTGCCTGTTTCCTCCCTGCCTCTCCCGCTCACCTACTGGATTGTATAGGCGTCTCCCTGAAACAGCTGTCAGCTGAGCAGGACGACATCTGCGATTTGCTTGTGCGGCAAGGTCTCTTGGACTTTGTGTAGGCTTTCCTGCCCCAAGGGGATTTGAAACAACAACAACAGAATCAGAAGCTAACCCTACAAAGTACAGTGCTTGCCCCCACTCTCTTAAATATTTTTCTCCCACTAGTAGAAATTGCATTCCTTCACGCGTGCTACCAAATTTAAATATTCTGGCACTGACAATTAGGGGAATGAAGGCTTATAGGAAAACGTGAACATAAACTTAACTGGTTAGTAAAACTAAGTATAAATCCTTTCAATGTTAAGAAAATAGTTCTAAAATGGGTATTCTGTACTAGGCAGTATGTAATGTATGAAAATTTTTATGAATTACATAGTCTTTGGAATTTCCGTATCGGAAAAAGGTAACATTAACATTAATTAAAATACAGTTCTCGTATAATTATAAGAAAATGGAATATTATTTGGGTGTAATTTTGTATTGAAAAGATATTATTTCTGTAATAAAATACTGAAATGTACCTTTAAATACTACAATTATCTCTAGAATATCATGATGAGAATGAACAACTTTTATTGTGAATGAAGTCCGTATCAACATGAACTAAATAACTATTTACAAAGATGAAGATTTTATTCATAACGATAGTCATCAAGGAATTTCTTTTTTTAAACTATTTTCTGGGAAAATATTGCATTATGAAGTTCAATTTTTAGTATATATGAATCTTATTTTATTTTTTATTTATCTACAAACTGCATGTACTCTCATTTTTGTAAAATGGGTGCTTCGTAGCCCTTTGTAAAAGAAAGTTATAGTTTAAGAATGGTACTCAGGCAATGAAATAAATCAAATGTACTTTTTATTTATTTTTCCCAAAGCAAATAAAATACTTAAAGGAAAAAAATCCAGTCTTAAACATTTAAAGTATAATCTTAAAAAAGTGAAGTGAAACAATTTAATCTTTGTAAAGAATATAAGGGAAAGATTTTCTTCGTCTTAGAAGATATGTAAAGTGAAACATTTAGAGTTAAAAAATCTTTTCTAACTTCACAGGAAATTGAAATGAATATTTTTAATCTTCGAAAAGTGTAAACGAAACATTTTCATCTTAGAAAAAAATAATACCAAAACGTTAGTGAAACTTTTCATATGAAGAAAAGCACAAATAAAACTTTTCAACCTAAAAATCTATAAATGAATTTTTTTTTCAACTTTATAAAATCAAAGTGTAACTTTTTCTCCTTAGATTTTAAAATTAACATGGGTTTTTCCATAGGCAAAATGAAAGTAGAGATTTTTCTCCCTAAAAAAATTACAGTGAAACTTTTTGGACATAAAAAAATCTAGATGTATTTTTTTCGACTTCGTAAAATCAAAATGCAAATTTTTCTAATTACATTTTGAAATTAAGATCGGCTTTCTCATAGGAAAAATAAAAGTGGAGATTTTTCTCCCTAAAGAAATTAGGGTAAAAGTTTTCCCAATTGGAAAAAAAAAAGTGTTCCTTTAGAGTCCTAACGGAAAGTGTAGTGAACATTTTTCGTCTTAGAAAAATGTACCGTATTTTTCGCCGTATAAGACGCACTTTTTCTCCCCAAAATCGGGGGGAAAAAGTGCCTGCGTCTTATACGGCAAATACAAAATCCCACCATGGCGCCGCTCTGCCTTGGCGCCGTCTCTCTTGGCGCCGTCTGAGACCAGGAAGCCCCGCTCTGCCTCGCACTGTATTTGGACCGTCTCTGCCTCGCGCTGCGATTGGCTGAGCGAAGAGGCGCGTGCCTTCGCTCGCTCCCGCGCTGGCTTTGTGCACTTTTTAGAGTCTCGTAAGCCAGCGCAGGAGCGGGTGAAGGCACGCGCTTCTGCGCTCAGCTAATAGCAGTGCTTGAGCAAGCGGAGGCGCGGATAGCTGTGAGCTGTGATATATGTAGTATGGTATATCTGAATGAAATATATCATATTTCATACCACCCCATCAAGATGTCGAAGCAGAAGAGACTGACATATAAAGTTGCTTTCAACCTGGAAGTAATAAAATTTGCTAAGGAGCATGGAAACAGAGCAGCGGAGAGACACTTTGGGCCACCTCCAACTGAGAAAATGATAAGAGAGTGGAGGAAACAGGAGGATCAGCTCCAAAAGTTGGATAAAAGCAAGCACACCTTGCGTGGACCAACTGCAAGTTTGGCTTTTTTTTTGTGTGAATGGGTTAAAAGGTCATGGGACTCCGTAAAGAAAGACATTGTTGTAAAATCATTCAAGAAGTGTGGCATTAGTAATGCCTTGGATGGAACAGAAGACGACGTCTTATTTTACACCAGTGAGGAAGAAAGTGATGACAATGACTGCGTGGATCTGTCCTTCCTCATTTCTGATAGCAGCGAAGAAGAGGAATTCTTGGGGTTAGAATAAAAACATGACAGCCTTATTTTTGTTACTTTCACTGTTTGCTGACTGTTTATGAGAGTAAAGATAGCTCTTAGTATGTTACATGGTTGACATAAAATTTTTCTTAAACTGCTGTTAACTTTATACAGTTGACATAAAAAATTTTACTACAGAATTTGGTTCATAATCTTTTTTTTTCTAGATTTGCCTCCTTTAAAATTGAGTGCGTCTTATATGCCGGTGCGTCTTATACGGTGCAAAATACGGTAAATAAAACTTCTCTACCTTAGAAAAAAGGCAAAATTAAGTGAAGTTTTTTCTTCATTTTGAAAGTAGACAATTTTTCTGCCTAAAAATTTTAAAAAGTGAAGATTTTTCGACCTAAATCAATTAAAATAAACCGTATATTTCTTTATAGTTTATTCTTAACATTCTTCTTTAACCTTCATATTTACATACAAAGTTAGAATTACGTATTCAGAATGGAATGCTTGCAATTTTCACTTCCAGTTGTATTCCGTCTCTCACATATCCTCGAGTCAGAAAATCATTTATGAAAATTATAGCCGAATTAGAACAGTATATGAATATTTTCAAAAATTCTACACATTTATTTTATAACACTTACATGAGTACCTTCATTTAAACCTTTAGTACTTTTTCTTTGCATAACAACTGCATTTTGAAGCACAAGTCTTAAACATAACTCATATCATCACATTTCACAATATTGGCTTTCTTGAAAAAAATTTCAATCCATAACATCTTGGACATTTAGAAAATATTATCTGTTTTTATGGTTGCAAGTCACTGAATTTTCAAGTATTTTCTTTAAGCCCTACATTTGCATTGCATTTTAAGTGCTCCGAATCATATTTTATAGTCATTTGTTAGTTGATTTAATAAATTTGATAAATATTTCGAAGATTTAGCTTCAGACACATTACAACTTCAAATGAGAAATTTAACAAAATAATTGATATATGTACTCCGTTGTACACTTGATTAATTTTCAAATCCTTGTTTATCTATAAGATTTGATTTCTAAAAGGAAGGAAGGGAAAGTATTGGGGAAGTATTGAAATGATTATTAACTTTCCGCTTTTCCAAAGAATTCCAGAATTTCGTAGCCACATATGTCCAGTACAGAGAATTTTCCAGATTTCCTAATATTATTAAGAAAATAGAAAATATTCAAAATTTCCTAAAAGTTAGCATATTTGTTTCTTTACGAATATGTACATGAATACCCACATTTAATTCTTTAACGTGTATTTTCCTATACCAGAACTAAAATTTTGAACAAAAATTTTAAAATAATTTCATGTTCCACAAAATTTACGTATTTGTGATGCTGTTGTCTTTTCGCAAACGCTTTGAGAGTGCGCTCTCGGTAGTCTTATAGATACTTTGAAGCTATTCTATCTTCGCTATTGATATATGCCAACGAATTCTCGATACGTTTTTCGTTTATGTTCAGCTTATGGGTCATTTAAATACTTAAAAATATAGTTGTAGGTCGTTTATGTTGACACCTGTGATAGACTTCTTGAATGTTTTTGAAAAATGTGTTTATTTTAATCATGTGAATGAAGCTTATATTTTCTTAAAATTTTATTATTATGAGTATTAGTCAATTATGACAGAATGCTGGATTGTTCTCATTATTCAACATACATATTGTTGCGTTTTCACGGGTTCGTAGATTTGAGAGTATCCGATGAAAACACGATGCAGAACAATAAAAAGCACAATTTATTTACAGGAATCACTATTTACAGCACAGTTCCAAAATCACCTTTAAAAGCGTCGAAAATCTACAATAAATACGCTGAAACAATCAGCAACACAGCTTCAGGCTGTAACTGTACAGGTAGCTTCACGGCAACACTAAACTTATAATAAAACACCGTGGAACAATCACCAATCCACTGTCAAGCTATACTGTAAAGATAGCTTCACGGCAAAGCACTACTCGATTGCTTTCCGTTCACAGAACTCTCGCGTAGCTTAGCACTCACAGTAAGCACAACGCTCACACTACTTCACAATCTCTTCGCAACTCTGCAACTAACTCAACTAACTAACTGCTCTCAGAAACGCAAGGGTTTAAATAGCTTTTCTTAAAGTTCCACATGTTTCGAGAAATATCTCGACAGGAAATTATTCTAGAAGCTTCCCGATTGGACCATGGGATATCGCCAATTTGGTCGCCAAATGGGCGATAAAGTCGCCAATCTGGCAACCCTACCATACACTATTTTATGGCAACCCTAGTGCTATGCCGGAAAGCTTACATACAGGCGCAACCGCCGAATTTTTCGTAACAATATGAACTTCAATATTCCAAGTCTTTCACGTGATTGTAATTTTTTCTATCAGCAATAAGAAGACAAGTGGAATAAATGCAGGATATACAGACGTAAGGTAAAAATTTGGAAGTAAAAGATGTTCTTCAGATCTAGGAAATTCAGTAGAATGTGTAAATATTCTTCCAATTCGAAGCTTATTTTTGGAAGAATATTTAGAGATTTAAGTGAAAACAGATGACTGTATACATGATGAGAACAAAAGCACAAACATTTAGATGTGTGTGTCTTATATAGAAAAAGGAGAATGAAGAAAAATAGGTGGCAATAGATGAATCGTTAAAATAGATTTCCTATGCTGCAAATGAGTTATTACAGTTAAAGACCAAATGACCGTATAGAGTATGGATATCTATGAATGAAAAACAATCAATAACACATATTTATAGATGATAAGTAATTTTCTCTATAGTTCAACAAAATTTAAAAAAAAAAACCTTAAAATGGTTTGATTTACCATAACTGTGAACACTGCATTCAAATTTAAGGTTAGGTTAGGTTATTTGAATATGGCAAAGTGCACTAGGGTTATATGCTTGAAGGGAGGGATACTTTCATGGAGAACTTCGTAAGAGAAACTAGCTCATGTTCATGTTACACATGGGAAAAACAATCATGCAGCTAGCCCATTCGAGTGAGTTCAAACCTGAGTACAACTACCAGCATTCAGTAGTCAGAACCTCAGAAAGACTGGTGGGGACCCATATTTAATGTGTATTAACAATATTTTCCTGCCACGGAAGTGGCTCGCATTAGCTAATTGGTAAAACTGAGAAATGCTGGTAGTTCAACAGAATTTCAAATCCCAGCAAACAGATTGATTTCCTAAGCGTTTTTGTTGTTTTCCCCATGTGTAACATGGAAGCGAGAATTTTTTCTTATAAAATGTTTTTCACAAAAGTATCCCTTCTCTTGAGCAAATAGTTCTTCAAATCTTTGTTATAATCTAAGTAATGCAATATTAATTTACAAGTATAATTATGATCCAAACAGAAGTATATTCAATAATTTAAAATTGTAATTATAGAAATAAGAGTAGCTTGTTTATAGAATGTACCAATTACGTTAACTACCAGAGTATAAAATAATTTCTTTAAAACAGGAAATATCATATTTCCGTCCCGAGTTTATAGTGCAATAGTTATATTAAATACTCATATGATTGCATACACTGGTGTGCAAAAATTAAGGACGAAGTCGAAAAATTAGCATATCAGCTGAACGAAGCGGCAGAGCGGACAGAAAGACCAATCAGGAGATTAAGTAAGGTCATGTACGGTAGCACATGCGCAGATATGCAGGTAGACGTAATGGGGGAGTGTCTGAGTAGTATAAAGCATGTTGTCGGTGTAAGATCAGTATTTCTGGCTAATAGATTACACGCCGTATAGCAGTTAAAATCACACCGAGTTGCTGCCTCAGCGAGAAATGGCGAATAATCAATCTGTTAGACGACATCTGGATGCTTTTACCCGAGGTCGAATCATTGGGAAGTTGGAGGAAGGCCGCAGTGTGACAAGTGTGGCTGCAGAGTTCGGAATTGCTCACAGCATCGTTTCACGACTTTGGAGACAATTTCAAACTACAGGAACAGCTATCCGGGGGTTTAGTAGTGGTCGTCCACGAGGAACCACACCCGCAGATGACCGGTATATTGCCTTACAGGCCAGAAGAAACAGGCGGCAGACAGCGGGAGAAATCGCTAGACACACGACACAGGCGACTGGACGACCGATATCGCGTTTTACCGTGGCCAGAAGACTGCACGGTGGTGGTCTGTTTGCACGACGCCCTGTACGGTGTGTACCTCTAACGCCTGCCCATCGGAGAAGGCGTTCTCTGTGGTGCCGGGAACACCGGAATTGGAGAGACAATGAATGGGGACGAGTACTCTTTACAGATGAGAGCAGATTTAGTCTGAGTTGCGATTCTAGACACATACACATCTGGACAGAGCGGGGAACACGCAATAACCCCTTCAACATCATCAAAAGGGACTGTTTTGGAGGTCGCGGAGTTCTCGTTCGAGCAGACATAATGCTTGGTAGCCGGACCGACCTTCATATCTCCCAAGGAGGTTCGTCACCTGGGACTGCTATTGTAACGAGGTTCTTCTTCCTTACATGCGTCTTTTCACAAGGGCTATGGGTCCTCAGTTCCTCTTCATGGACGACAACGCTCCACCTCATCGCACAGTTACTGTCGAAGAGCTGTTGGAGAGTGAAGATATTGAACACATGGATTGGTCGGCAAGGTCTCTGGATCTAAATCCCGTCAAGCATGTACGGAACTTACTAGGGAGACCCGTGGCAGCACGTAACTTATCGCCAGTAACGATTCCGAAACTGCGATTGGTGCTACAAGAGGAACGAGCAGCAGTGTCTCAACAGCTCATTAACAACCACATATCCAGCATGCACAAATGATGTGAAACCTGCCTAGCAGTCAGGGGAGATCATATCCCCTATTAAAGACCGGATGTTTCTTGCTGGACACCCATCACAGGGATGTTTCGGCCTTCAGTCGCATTGCGCTCCATGCTACTTTTTCAATAAAGCTTCTTTTTATCCCTCTGATTTCTCTTTTAGTAAGTGTTGCTTACATTACTCATGTCCTTACGTATTGGGGATCTTACGGCATTAAATGTGTTGATTTGGAAAGCTTTTGTACAAAGTTATATTGAAAAAACCGTCTCGTCCTTAATTTTTGCACACCAGGGTATATTTAATTACTAGTTCACAGTACAATGATCTCCATACCTTAGAATTAGCAAAATATTTGTTCGTTATGGAGATTTCGCACGAAATATCAAACAGAAGTATTTACGGACAGGATCATTCAGGCATAGTGCAACAAATTTTGAACAGAATAATTGCCTGTGTGGTGATTTTTTTTAAAGATTGTTTTACATAGACTAGTCAAAATTAGATCACAAAAATGGGTATGATACCTATTTGACATGTACAAAATTTGAAGAAAATTCTTTATGTACTGAAAGGCACCTTTCTGTGGAATTTGTTATAATTATTTAACTATAAATTTTTATACCTTGTATACATTTTCCCCAAATTAGCTACACTGCTGCAGAAGTACATGCCGGCCGTCTTTCACAGTATATACCAGTTATCTTGTTCTCGTTGTGATGCATGTACTCCTGTAAGTGCTAGTTTATTTGAATAGTTCTTAGAAATATTAAACACAATTTCTTGTAAATACCCATGATTAAAATGACATTTTGTTCTCCATATTCTTCACACTTTCTTCGAATATTTTACATTTAAATTTTTAAACAGTCATGGATTTATTTTCTGTTTTGTGCTTTGAAAAATTTTTTCGTTTTTTTAAAAAAAGTAAGGAAGAAATGAAAACATATTGTAGCTGAAAATTTTCAGATGGGAAATTACATTATCGATTGGTTTGTCGACAATGGCTATGTCTATTAAGATATAATTTTTGTCCTTTAAAACAATTTTTTTCTGCATGCTTATATAGCTTTAGCAATATACCTTTGCAAGCAAGCATCTTACTTTCTAATAATCTTTTTAACTAAAGGAAGCTAATTTCATCTATGTATATAAAATAATAGGTAAATACTAAATGAAGCTCAATGGACAGAAATACACGTGGTAATAATATAGATGACTGCAGAAAACACAGAAAGTAAGTTGAGTGGCTAATATACAGTATGTATATTAGCCACTCAACTTACTTTCTGTGTTTATATATGTTGAGTGTATGTAGAAAAAACACATTCATGGCACTGCCAAATATTATTTCCTAATTCGGCAGTATCTGCATTTAATTCGTCTTTCATAAAGATACAGCCTATGCAACTGATATCCATTTTTTAATATTCAGAAATGCAGTGTTCTATAAAAATATAACATAGGTAACACTATGAAACAAGAGTGTGTTTTGAGAGCTACATATAAAATCTTATATTTATCAGTTGCTCCAATTCAACTCATATTATTTAGATGCACGATAAAAGTACACCAACATTTTAAAAAGGTACTTACTATACTTATTATTATTTATTATACTCATTACTATATAATTATACTTATTATTATTATATAATTATACTTATTATTATTTATTATACTTTTAACTATATAATTATACTTATTATTATTTATTATACTTACTATTATATAATTATACACTGCTCGACATCAAAAATGCAACACCAAGAAGGAGTGGTCAGAAATTTATGCAAATTTCAGAGTAGACGCACGACACTGAGCTATGCGAATAATGTGAAATGCGCAGCTCTCCGACGCACGTGAAGTAAGATATAAGGGAAAGAACGTGCAGAATGGGCAATCCAGAGCGAAAAACCGATAAGAGTTGTACTGAAGAATCTACCAAACACGGTCTCTGAAGAAGCAATTTTACAAGACCTGCAAAGAAGATAATTCCCAGTAACGAAAATTACACAATTCCGAAGAAACCGAAAAAATGAATTTGAAAAATTGCCAATATTCTAAGAATTAAAGAAGACAGCGGCAGGTTTTGCAATTCATCAACTAAACAATATGTTTGGACTCAATGTAAGAACAGAAAAATTTCCGCCGAAAAAACGACCGATGCAGTGCTTTCGCTGCCAAGAATACGGACATACCCAACATTTGTGTACAAATGCAGAAAGATGTTGCAAACGTGAAAACTCACACAGAAGCAAATTATGTCCATTAAAAGATAATGAAAAACCAACATGCATATTCTGTCAAGAAGCCCACGTAAGTTCTTATCGCGGATGCCCGGCCTATAAGAAGCGTTTCGAGAAGAAAAAACCTACAACCACAACGAAAACTCCAAGATTCACTGTCGCAGATTTCCTAGTACTTATTCAGAGTGAAGAAAAGCAAGAAAAGAAAGCCCAAAAAACATCGTACAGCGATAAAGTAAAGAGTAAACTCCAGCCACCTCCAGATGAACTCTCAGAAGCAATCGAATGGTTGCAGGACAGAAAAATTAAAAACTACTTTGTTCTTGGAAGTATAGAAAGAATACGAGCGGCGAAAACAACTGCAAAGAAGCTTACAGCAGGAGTCTACGCCGCCTTAAGTTTAATGAAGTTTGAGGAATCTGAATATTAATTACAGTAACAGCAAGAAAATCCAATTCTTCAATCATCAGCCCATCTGAAGCGGTTCCTCTCCGGGTCAGTCCTTGGGAGGGGGACCTCCCACGTGACTGGCTCGGACGAATCAACTTTCACCAGCGCATGAAGTTTCTCACTGCTCGAACGGAGACCCAGGACTTGTACGAGGTACCATTTATTATTTTTAATTTCCAAATACGTGCATGCAGCACTTGCTTTTAGCTTCGCCTGTACGCGTGGAGGTTACCTCCTACATAACTCCAATTTACCAAGCCCAAGGGCAATATTCATGATAGGCAGTAAAAGTCAGAATTGACTAAAGACTGCCAAAAGCCAATAAAAAAAATAAAGAATGGGCAATTTTCGTGTCGTTATTTCTGCCAGACGAATTATCGAAGAAAGTCGGTTTTTGTCCTGGAGAATACGTGTAATAAGAGAAAATGCCAGGCCGCCGTCAACGAAGGCACTTCCAGCAGATAGACGATTTTACGAGGAGTATGGTGATCGGACTGAGAAGGGCGGGTTGATCCTTACGTCAAATCGCAGCTGATACCCACATGGATGCAAGCACGGTGCATTGGCTATGGCGAACAAGGTTGGAACAACGAAATGTGGGAAGAAGGAGCGGTGCAGGTTCAGCCAGAGTGACCTTACCACGCGTGGATCGACGCATCCACCGACAACATGTGGCGATCCCGCAAGTCACTTGTACCGTGATTCTGCAGCATGTGCAAGATACCCTGGATGTTCCCGTGTCGACCAGAACCATTTCCCGTCGACTGGTTGAACGTGGCCTGCACTTACGGCGTCCGTTAAGAAGACTGCCATTGACCCCACAGCATAGACGCCAACGTTTAGAATTATGCCGGACTGGAGCGATGTGGATGACAGAATGGCGAAACGTCGTGTTCTCAGATGAGTCAAGC
>KK114138.1:5784-20799 GCA_000611955.2 Stegodyphus mimosarum | reverse complement strand
TTTTTTTTTTTAGATGTTACTAGAACCAGTGTATTTTATTTATTTACTTATTGCTTTAAAACAAGTTTTCTTTTGAGGCTCTTTTTTTTCTCCTTTCTGTATGCACATAAAACTTACTTGAGCTATATTTTTAACATATGAATAAGTCTCTTATGTTAGCTACTTTAATTGAAAAAGAACTAAACTAAAATGAAATACCTTGAAAAATGTTTATTGTGTTATTTTTTAAAGTATTTAAAAAAACTTTAACTTTTAAACTTTATCTTCTAATGCTTACTCTAATTTTTTTATTTCTTCAGTATTTAATATTTTCTTGTTTCTTCAATATGTTTTCATTTAACCGCTGCTTTTTCACATTTGCAGAGTCCAATAACATATTACTTGAAATTCTGCTTTTGTTTTATCCAAACACATGAATCATTCTGTTGAATACAAATAAATTCAGGGTCTCTAGAAATCAAGTAAACAAACCACAACAAAATTTTTAAGGTTGCCTTACATGTAAAACTTGCCCTTCAATTTAGGAATTCATAATTAAATATGTTTTTTTAGCCTGCTAATAGTCCTTTAAGTTATGCATAAATTATTGGAATATATCTTCAGATTGTGTTGCAAGTTATTACTGTTCATGAAAACTATAAATAATCGAATTTCTATTCTGAGATCTGTTTGAAACTATGTAGATATTTTCAAGTAACCGAAAAGTATATAGACCTGACTAAATTTTTTTCAGATAAAAATTGATGTATGCATCAGGCAGATTCTTCACTTGAATGATAAACTGTAAAAAAATTAATTCATAAAACAAATTTTGTATATCTTGGATTAAAAAATTTAAAACTGCCTAAAGAACTTCAACAAGATTACACAAAATGACATTAATGAAAATGAATATGAGTAACCTAAATAATAACACATTTAGATTTATTATGTGATGTTATAGATAATATGTGTGTTTATTATGTGATGCGATTTATTATGTGATGCAAATAATAACACATTTAGAAACATTATGTGATGTTTATAAAATAATAGTATCTTTCATGGTACTTTTCAATGAAAGACACTAATGTCTATAACTGACGAGAAATTATCCGAGAAGGAAAAACATACGTTGTTTACGGATCCGCTGTTACCATCTGTTTACAAAAAATTAAAATTACGATTATTTTTCAAGAAGTCGTCTCATTGGTTGTTGTACTATCGTTTTACGTCAAAATATGGGCGGTGTGAAGGAGGAGCTTCTACCTCTTTCGATCGGTGAAAGCCTTAACGATTCGAACGGTAGAGGTGCTTGAGAATGAGATACATTCCGCAAGAGAAGAAGAGGGGAAGAGTGGTCACGTGGTTTAAGAACAACAATGTCCGCAGTCTACGATGGAGGCTATAGCCGATGTACCACTAAAATTAATTGATTTTCCTAATTTAGAAATTTACAGCTATTGTGAAAAATTAAAAAGTGCTCTTGGAAGTTATTTCTCTTTTCTTGATGTTAATAATAAAGATCTTCTCTTGTTCAAGAAAAAACACGTTTATAACATTTGCTTTAAAGTAATGCCAGACAGTAAGGTACTTCTAGCAAGCTGTATTAAGGCAGAAATGAAAAAAACAATTAATTATAAAACGTCTGTGGACATTTCTGCAGAAAATGAGGTAAGATTCATAAATTTTCTGTTATGCACAATACTTACCAATATTCATCTTTTACTTTATTAGGAATATTAAGTGTATATCAATAGTTGAAAAATATTTCCGAGACCTTGAATAACGTTTTCCAGACTGTACAATGTAAATATTTGTTAATAGTTCATGAAAACTTGTTCTAAATTATTGAAATAGTTGAATTCATGCAAGATTGGCTTATTTGCAAAAACATCAACACCAAGCCAATTTTCTCTTATTAATTATGGTTCCATAGAACATGCTATACCCCTAAATTTTAATTAATTTTATCACATTGTGTTTTAATAATGGGGCTGTTATAATCAAGTTTTAATCAATGCGCATAAATGAAGTATATTTTATCGCGTTTTACTATAAAATAAAGAAATAGCTATGACCAAAAAATTATTAATTTCACGGCTAGAATTACTCTCATTACTCAACTCTCAGAATTACGGCAAACTCAGTTGTGCAAATCCATACAATTTTCTTTTTGACATTTATACTCTAATATAAAAAATACATGTTAATCTGAAGTTTATGCTATCTGTAGATTAAGAGTCAGTTATGAACAATTAAATTTCAAGGGGTACAAAATTATGTATTAATTTTGATATGTGTATAATATTACTATCACTACCGTCACATAATTTTAGGGGAACTGTATTTATAATATTCGAGACATTCGAGTCTACCATTTTGAAAACCATCTTGTTGTGCTTGTCAGGCTGATAAAATTGTGACTTAAAATTATAATAGTAATTATATTTTTCTTTTCAGTGTAGAACAACAACGTACATGAACATTATTTTATGCATTTCCTTTTGCAGTGTACAGAATTATTATTGCAAATGATTCATGAGATTTAAAAAAAAGTACTGGAAATAATTTTTAAAAATAAATTAATACTATGCGAAATTAAGTAGAAAGCTTTCAAATTTTACTGATAAAACTATAAATGTTCAGTGTGTGTTCTGGTTTTATGATGTACATAGAAATGAGTATCCCAATCCTCTCAACATGTACTGTAACTTTTTCTACACTGTTTCTTTAGAAATGCTTGGCCATTTAAAGTTGTTGCCGTTATATAGGCAAGTATTATTCTTAAACTGTCAATACTATCTCATATTCTGGTGGCTTGTTGGAATATACTCTTGCCGAATATCCGAATTTTCAACACATCTACCACAGCACAAGCTTGTTTGTTTACATTATCAGTTCTTACATCATGTGACCTCTGACGTCACCGGAATGTATCTCATTGCAGTTTTCATCAATCGTTCGTAGCAGTCGAACGAGAAGATGTCGCTTGCTACGTCACTCTCGTATCGAGATCTTTTCGCACGCTAGGAGAATACGGCCCTAGAGATACTTTTATAGGAGCCTTAGAAGATAGGTACCTTTCGCATTTGAGAATTTAGGGCCGACCAATTATTAACTATCCCTGATGCTCGTCTGTTTGCCTATTTGTAATTCTAAATTACATTTTTGAATAAAAAAGTTTCATTTCGAAATTAAAAAACATTTTTTAAAGGAAATGTAACTTTTTTTTAGTTTTATGTATTAGCTAAAGTGATTTCAGTTTACTTATCAGTATTATCACAGTGTGTCAAATATTTTCACTGTTTCAGCAAATATTAAACACAGTATAAATGGAGTCTTGGCCCGATTAAATAAATGTAAGATGATCAATTAAGAAAACTTATAGACACATAATAGGGTTTTAAAAACGATGTTTCAAATTTCAGCTGATTCTTAGTAATACATCCCTGTTATTGACTCCACATGGATTGTCAAATATTTTCGAAGTCACCTTCAATTTCGTAGCTTAGTAGTAGCAACTTTTTGCAATTACTGAAGCAAGCCCTACATCAGAAACAACAGGTATTTAATGCATATTGGTCTCAAGTATCTTCCCCAGAAAGAAATTGTTGCTATATAAATCAGGTGAATATGAGACCTTCGACACAGGTTCACCATGCCCCAATCCACCACTTCACAAAAGTTTCACTAAATGCTCACACAAGGCCGTTCCTAGGCCTCTGGCTGTCCGGGTACTTTCCTAAGATTGCCGCCCGCAAATTAAAAAAAAATTCTCAATGATTAATAATTTTCTATTTTATTTTAAGTACTTACATATGATAAACTGTATAAAAAGTACTTAACATATGACAAGTACTAACAATGAATTAAATGAATTCAAAATATTTAGGTGGGGTATCTCGAGAGTCCGGCCGCCCGCGTCCTTTTACGTCCTACATCCCCGCTAGGAATGGCCCTGTAATCACATGCATGAATGACGTAATGGGCTGGAGCCGCTTGGGTTGGAATCGTAAGCAGTGGTTCAGAGTCGTGGGATCATCTTTAGAAATCATATAAAATCTCGCCTACAAAAATATTACTCCTTAGAGTACCCAGTTTGGGTAGCAGTAGGTATAGGCTCATTAAACAGTCATCCACTTACATATTAACGATGAAGCGGCGTTAAGCAGCATGTAACTGAGTAGTAAGGATACTATAAAGTAGAGCTACTAGAAATATAGTAGCCTTAGAGCAGGCCTGTAGATATCTAGTTGCCCTTGGATGTAGACGCTAGTCTCCAATGCCAACCAGATCTTTTTGATCTTTGCCGCTTGGAAAAGCCCACTATAAAGAGCGGGTGTGGAAGAAAGATTACGGAGATGGGCTTAACCGACAGAGATCGGGACTATACCAGTACCTCCTACATACAAAGCCACGGCACAGCTGACACTTCATCACTACAGCGGTCCTTATCTAGAGAAAGCATGGTTGCCACATGAAACCACTTATCGCTGTTATTCTCTTAAGACGAGAGTAAATGAAACGTAGTCCACCCCCCGTTGCAGAAGGCTTATATCGTTTGGTTTTAAATAAATAAATACGTATAGATATATATCCGATTTGCCCTTCATCGACTGCATTTCCTAATTTCAAATACATTGCAAGGTTTTAGTTAAACTAACAAAGTTTTATTCTAATTTTTCCTTTTCTATCTGTTCTCATTTCAACTTCCCGTTAGAAGAAGCGCGCGTTTCAGCTTTATGCTAATTTGAAGTGGAACCAAGTTATATTTAAGCGAGAGGTAGGAACCTCTCAGTGTGAGAGAGCTTTTAGTCTTAGACCACGGTCACTCTATTCGACGTTCTCCTGACTAGCTAGCATTTAAATTCTAAGCAATAGTGCTTTTACGTGATTGCTTATTGAAGTAATTCCAAGTGCGTCAGTATTAGTTAAATCTTGCTACGCACCATTTAGCTTAGAGGCCAACCTCACGTTATAGCTCTGCGATCAACGACTCTTAATTTCTATTTAGCTTTAGTTTAAATTTGATTGTTCATTTTAGACCGAAGTGCGGTCTCTATTTTCTGTATCCCTCCCGAGTTGGGAAGTGGTTGTAAATAATTGTGATTTAATAAAAGAGGATTTTAAATCTCTTTAAAGTGCAGATCTTCTACCACTTAATCACAATAGTCTACCATAGAACATAGCTGCATTCAGCTCCCTGTTCCAGATCAGGACTTTAAGCTGTCACGAAAATGTTTGCCAAGAATATGCACCGAACACTCAGTCCTGACAACGTATCTTAACTTTTTAAAAATATTTTAACACTTAACATAATAATAAATTGATTTAACATATTTCTGATGGTGGTAATATAATATGTGTTGAAAATATTTGATTGCTGCTGGTTTGTTTTTCGAAGAATATGTATTTTACTAAATAACCTCTTCCTTAATAAAAAGGCAAAAATGGTAATGCATAAGGCATTGCGTACATTCAACTCTAAAAAGAAGAAATATATAAAACAGGTGGAATGAGACTTAATTTAAATCAAAATAATTAACAATATACCAAGCAGTTAGATATTTAAATCTAAAACAACTTTAAATTAACGTCTTTAAGATTGACGCATTTGTATGTTTATCTGTTTAATCAAACTTATAATACGAACATTATAAGATATGTAGATTTTATATTGAGTAGTTATTGACAAAAGGATCCATTTTATAATCACTTTAAAATTCAAAATAAGCTCTGTATTACATAAATGAAAATTCCTGAAAGATTAATGAATCACAGACCAATATACATGTTAAAAAATCTCGATGCTCCGGGGAAAATATAAATTAATTAAAGAATTCATTAATAATTCTCATTCATAATGGGGATAAAAGGAATTTCAGCCTAGTAAAGTAAATACATAACCATGTTTGTACGGAAAGCAATGGAATTATAATATTTTTCGTTCGTTTTATTTTCTTTGGTTGAATGCGATAGAACTTTAGTTAGTTATTTCCTTTGCAGTCAGAATTTTTTGTTTCACATTTTCAAATCACTTTTGTTTCAATAACATTAATCTTTCAGGAATTTTCTAATTTAAAAATGGAACGCGGGTTTACCTTTGAATGTTTCGTAGGCTGGAATCCATCTTGTCGTTTGCAGTTCCAAATCCATTTCTTTTTGAGTTCCTATTCCGTAGGAAAACTAAACCACCTTAGGGCCATTCTTATAATTTCCCTTGCATGTTGCGACACAGCATTTATGTGGCATAGAGAAAAAAATAAAGTAATTCACAAATGTAAAACATTCTATTACAGCACACTACACTTTCAAACAACAGTCGGTTCACTACGCTACGAGACCACGAGGAAGGTGTTGGAAAGACGACTTACGTGACGTCAGAGCGTTCAAGCATCCCTAGAGGCTTGGCTTTGTATGTAGGGGGTTCTGACTAGACCTAAGGTTCCTATATACCTATATATGTAGGAGCCTTAACTAGACCCGGGTTGGAGACAACAGTATTCATTCTTGCTCCTGACTGCCCTGGAGTGCGCGTCGGGTAAAGCATTTTTTCTTCGTTTATCTTTTAGCTGTTATTTAAGATTTTACAATACCCTTTTCAAATTTTACAAGTTAATTTTCTGTTGATTAACGTGCTTAACTTGATTATTATTTCAGAGCTAATCGAATCAAATATTACTATGTTCCTATTTGTCCAAACTCTGGTTATTAGATATCTGTTTTGAGTAACAGTTTGTTTTGGTAGAATAAACTGAAAAAGTGTATTTTCTTAATATTATCGCTCTTTTTCTGAGCAGTAACTCAGCATTTTTTTTATCCTTAATTAATTACTTGGTGTTATTAAAGTTTGACTTTTTACTTTTCGGGTAACAAGCGTTTCCGTTAATTACCATTTTTTCGATGCAAAAACTCTGGTTTGAAGATATTTGAAGTACTGGGTGATTGTGCTGTGTCACCGAACTTTCATAAATATGTGTTTGAAATTTGACTATTCAGTGGGGAAATTGTGTTCCTCCATTTCAACAAAATTTCAAGATAGTAATTTTCACTGTCATACTACATGTTATTTCTCAATGTAAAGGGTAAGGGAGAAAAGAAATTATTACGCTTCAAAAAAGAAATTATGAAAAACGAAATTATTATTAATGAATAAAAGGTAGTATGTTACTTCATTTTATATAAATTTCAAGCATAATCTTTTTCATTGTTATACTGCGTGTTATTTCTCAGTGTAAAGTATAGTGAAAATAGATTGGTATGTATATCTGTTTTTGAAATATAATACGTGAATAAAAGATGGTGTGTTTTCCTTTATATTAAAAAAATTTCAAAAATAGTATTTTTCAGCGTTATACTGTTTGTTATATCTCAATGCAAAGGGTAATAAGGGAAAAAACTGGTAAGTGCATCTGCTTTTTAAGCATGATAATTTTATTTATTTCTTTAGTGATGCATATATAGAAAGTGTTTGGTCCAACTGAAGTTATAACAAAATTTCAATTGTTATAACAAATCTAATTTTACTAGACCTCTCCCCCCTTGGGTGTAAAAACGTTTCGAGTAATTTTAAAGTGAAGACAGTTTATTTGCAGAATTAATTCATTTCTGATAAACTTATTATCATTAATTTCTTATATAAATTGTTGTTAAGTTACATATTTTACTACTGCGTAATTAACCTGTATTTATGACGAAAAATTAACTATAATTTTGCATCTGGTGAGTAAAATCATATGCTTCTAAGAATATTATTTTAACGTTTGCCATAATTTCTGTATTTCAGGAACATAGAACTGTTATTCTGATATACTTAAATAATAAAAGTGTTTATTTGAATCAGTTAATCGATACAAATATTTGACAGTTATTTTTGGAAGACGCTTCGTAATTCGCTTCTAATAATTCATAAAGTATGTTTAAATATAGGTAAATAATTTTGTGCAAAATTCAAATTTAGGCTGCGTGATTTACATGGATAAATATATAGAAAAAAATATAGTGAATCATGAGACTAAATGATTTTTATTGTCATGATTTGACTGTGCTGAAGAATGTACTTTCCGCTCGGTGGAAATTGTCATTAAACTGTCCTTAGCACCGGCGGCTAAAACCCGCCGGGAACTGAGGAAATTCTACCAATCAGAAAGGATCAAGGAAGTTAAATTTACTGAGTACGCTAGGGCAAGCCTTTAACTCCCCGTCATCTCTACATATAATAAAACAAAGAGTCTGTGTGTGGGGGTGTGTGTGTGGGTGGGTGAGTGGGTGTGTCTTTCGTTCGTGTTGCGAGTAAGCTAATAGCCCCAGGGCCACGAAATTTGGTACATAGGTGTATCTACACAAGAGCCAGTGCACCTCGAAGCGATTTTTTCGAAATTCGAATTAGAATATTTTTTATTTTATGTTTTGTGACCAAATGGCGTCATTTTGAGACATAATGGGCTATAGGAAAGCGAGATTTCACTCTATACATTTCATTTTTACATCGTCGTGAAGCGTAGACACTTAGCTATTTTACGAACTTAAAATAAATTTCGTATTTCAATAAATCGATTAAATACGAATTTATTTAGGAAGGTGAGCTTAACACCTTTTCGGCGGAATTTTTTTAAAAAAAACTTATTTTAAAAAATGTGCTGTTTATTTTCCTTTGATTTTTGGACACGTTGAACTTTAATCCTTTCGACTCCTTTTAAAAAAAGAATTTTGGAAAAATAATAATATTTTGTATTTTTTTTAAATTTTTTAAATGAAGCTTCCGAATACACTTCTCACATCTCAGATATTTTAAAATGTAGTTTTGGCAACAATTTTCCTTTCTTATTGTTGTTGATAGATTTTTGATGAAATTGCATCATTTTGAATAGTTTCATTCTTTTAAAAATTTCGGATTGGCAACAATCTTTAATCGTAGTTCTTATGTTACTGTTTTTAAGAGACTGAAAAGTTTAAGAAATTAAAAAGTTGTTTCTTTTTGCAACCGTAAATTGTTAATTACTTTATTAGGATAATTAACATTTTACAAGGGATATTGTTTATTTCATTGTAATATTTTGTTTTAATTATATATAATTTTAATTACAAAAAAGTTTTGCATGATATTTTTTAATCTGTTTAAGTTCTTAATCTGTTTATACCATTTGAGTTCTTAAGATTTTGCAAAGGGAAGTTGGTTAATTTATTTATTAGGATAAGTAATATTTGTATTTTTCTCTCATTATATGAACAACAATGGCACACAGCCATTGTTGCTGATATCAGCACGGAAAAATGAGGGCGATAATTCTGTGCTGTTTTTAAATTTAATGTTTCTCTTGGATACTGGACGTTTGTCTAGAGAAGGCAGCAGGAAGTTGGTTAATTTATTTATTAGGATGATTAATATTTGTATTAAGGGATATTGCTTATTTCATTGTATGCTTTTTATATGTAATGCATTTTCAACTGAATTTTTTTAACGTTGTTCTTTGTTTTAATTTTATGTTTTCTGACGAAATCGCGTCCTTTTAAGACATAATGGGCTATAGCAAAGCGAGATTTTACTCTATTGAACAGTTTAACAAATTGAAAGATTGTTTCTTTTTGCAAAGGTAAATTGTTTAATTAATTTATAGATCTATATTTAAAAGGGCGAGTCTTTCTGTGTGTGTAGGTGTCTTTCGTTCGTACTGCGCATGAGCTAATAGAACCAGGCCTATGAAATCTGGTACACAAGATGCATCTAGACATAATGAAATAGTATCAAATTGATAATTTTCTCTCATTATATGAACAACAATGCCACACAGCCATTGTTGCTGATATCAGCACGGAAAAATGAGGGCGATAATTCTGTGCTGTTTTTAAATTTAGTGTTTCTCTTGGATACTGGACGTTTGTCTAGAGAAGGCAGCAGGAAGTTGGTTAATTTATTTATTAGGATGATTAATATTTGTATTAAGGGATATTGCTTATTTCATTGTATGCTTTTTATATGTAATGCATTTTTAACTGAATTTTTTTAACGTTGTTCTTTGTTTCTTTTTCGATAAAATTGTTATGCAGAGTAAAATTCTGTGCAGTTTTCAAATTTAATGTTTGGTGTTCTCTTTAGGCATTTTTCCGGTACACTTAAAAGCCAGACGAAGGCTGGCCGCGCAGCGGCTAGTCAATTATAAGTTAAATCATCAAAAGAGGAGATCATCAAATACGGTTAAAAATTTTGAAAGCCAAAAAGAAATTATTTAGCTCAAGATAATGCCTTCCGCATGAGACAAAAAAGGTAAAAACTCAAGGTCTTTTAATTTTACGTCGAAAAAGGGCCAGAAACAATTTTGAAGGGGGTCTGTCAATGCATCAAAAAATTTTGAATAATCAAAAAATAGGTGGCTCGAGCTTTCCTTGATTCTTGATATCAAAAATAAAATAAAATACCAATTAGAAAGGGCCTTTGCACTGGGAGACTTTTGGCATTATTTTCTGTTCGGCATTATTTTATTTAATTGGTATAGGAGATAGTAATATACCAGACTTGTTAATGTAATGGTAACTTTTTGATTACGTTATCGAAATCATGAGCGCTTCTTAGGTAGCAGCAGTTCATTTTCTTTTGATTATTATTTTCAGGTACTCACATAATTTAATTTAAATTACTGTAGAGATGATAATTCAAGAACGTAGAAAATTGATAGTATGTACAATATTTAAAAAAAAAGCTTTCTAATCCACTCAATTTGCTCTGTCGTTACCGAATTACCTTTTGATTTCATCATACCCTTTATTTTACTACTAATAAAAATTACTGTATTGTGAAATGTCTTCAGTCGTGTATTTGAAAATGCTTTTGGTGATATCTAGGTCCTCATTATTTCGTGTACTGTCAACATCGTAATATTCGATAAAGAAAAGTATTTTAAGAATGTGACCGCTTAAAAAAATATATTTGAACTAGCAGATATTAGAAATCTCTTTTTTTATTGGAAGAGTTTTTCTGTAATGCAAAATTTTACTAACAGGAGCTTCTACTCAAATATAGAAAATGGAATGATTATTTACAGAGTCTGTATATTAAAATGCAAGCATTGGATAGCTCATAAAATTTCAGCTAACCCGTTAACTCCGAAAAGAAAAAACTAATTGAGAAATTAACATGAAACTTGTTTTATGCATTATTTTCTACCTAAATAATTCTATTTCATTTCGTTGTGTTACATAAAAATAAAAATGTAATTTCTTAAGTCTTGAAAAAGTGCAGCATTAGCACAATCAAATGGTTTTTATTCACTGCAAATCTGTGGAACATTTTACACTCTATATTACACTATGTATGTTGCTATGTACATCATAATTTTTTATTATTATTACTGTCAAGACTTTTCTGAATGATACGCTCTAGTTTATCAGCTTTACTAGTGTTCACATTTTATAATTATAGGATCACACGTCTTTAATCTGCAGTTTAAATTTAGTTTGGTTACGATTGCTGTAAATGTTTCTGATTTCAGATGGCATATTGTAATCCCTAGCAGAAATGTATTCTTCAGATCCCATATTTTTTTAAATTTATTTACTTTTTCTGTATCAATAAAACATTACAATAAAAACAGCTCTCACCATTGGATTCTTCTAATTTCTATTTTCTAAGAAGCAACAAATTTTATCCTGTAACACACACATCTGCTGCCTATGTTCTTACAATTTGCTATCATTGACTGTGGAACTGCGGTGAGTTTTCACAATTCTGTATTTCTTCAGTAAAGATATGAACATGAAAAACTAAATTTGTTGTTTTTTGGTAAATAAATTTTTCGTACTCTTAAACTAGAACATCTATAAAAATACTTCAGTTGATAAAAGAATGTACAAATTTTTTGCTTCAATTCTATACTGATGGTAGTAAATGAGAATGTTGTCTTATTTGCTTAATTGATTATTGCGAAGCATAGAAACAGTATCTTCTTGAGAGAAAGAACACTTTCTTGCACATAGCGTCTTGCACATAGCAAAAGGAAGTGATTGTGCTTTTGTATAATTCTCCGGTTTCCACACTCACGTCTTCTACACAGATTTGGATCTTTTTGGTCACAATTCCTTAGGCTTTGATCACACTACGATGCACATTGAGCTCTATTGCGACAGCGTTATGTCTTGCACCAGCTTGCAACATCCCGAGATCCCTCCAAAGCATTTTGTCATGCAAATAGTGTCTTCAGCTCATGCTTTCCGTTTCGGCTACCTCGGATTGCATGGAACTATCTCTGCTTCCGAACTGATGCATAACTGACTGACTGTTTAATTATTGCCAGAATGCAGCACGAGGCCGCTTGTCCGGCTCCATAAATTTGCCATGAAGGCGCATCACGATAAGTCAATCTGCACGAAAATTCCGAGATATGGAGGTGTCAAAAAGGGGGGCCGACATCACAGCCAAGCAGTGGACAATCATGGACAGAGACGTGGGGTGTAATTGTGATCAATGAGATAGCTAGAGAAGCAATATAAGTGTACAGAAAAATAAAAATTAGGTGTACAAAGAAATGCGTAATCTCTTGAAATAAGAATATATGCAATATATATAAGTCATAACTAGGTGGGAAAATTTGAGTCACGGGTGAGGTAAGTCGCGAGTGGTCTCATTTCGTCGTCATCAGGGAGAATGAGATAATTGAAAGTATCAAAAATTGCGAGATGGTCACAGTTCAGTGCGTTTCTAAAGAATTGCGAGTTAAGTTTATGCAAATGCTCCTTGATTGTATGCAGTTGCAAGTCATGATGTAAGGTGACGTTGCTGACATACTTTGTTCTGCACAATTTGTAGTTGTTTGATATAGGTCTATCATGTCCTTTTTAAGAGTTTTGTGGTGGGACAACGGGATCGCGTTTTATGCTAATTTTGGTTGCCTATTTGCATTCGGCAATGCAACGTCTACTTCATATATAAATTGTATTTTTGAATTCCCCTTTTTACACTCGTACCTTTTCTTTTAGTTTCTGTTGCTAATTTTTTTAGCATGAGTGTATTATGTTACTATACGCCTTTCGGGGATGGGACCCAGAAAGGTATCGTGTCCCGGGCTCTAGTTATGTTCACTACGCCACTGCACAAGGGCTTGCTTTCCTTCAGACAATTAGCACTGATGTGTTGTACCATAATTTAGTCTGATTTGTAAACTAAAAACGTGATATAAGGTTAAAATGAATTTGGAAACTACATACGTGTTACAGATGTGCATTTAAAATGTATGCGTAACTAATCTGCATTTAAAGTGTATGCGTAACTAATGCTCTATACATATTAGCAAAAAATTTTGATTCTTATTCTATGAAAATAATTTAAATACTTCCGCCATAAGAACAGGACCGAGGCTCTGTTGATGCGAAAGAAATATTGACCTTGGTGAATAACTTACAGGTATGCTAAATTACGTACTGAAAGGAGAAAATTATCATAAGCGACAAAATTATTTAAATCCGAAGCAATTAACTCGCGTTATTGTCTACCCCGATAAATATTTTATAAACGTTTTGCAATAATTAAGTTTTGTTTAATCACGTTTCCGTTTGAAGAGTAAAATCCCGACTATTCCAGATAATGTGGATTACCTCGGATGAGTGAAAATATGTATAAAGAAGCATCTATAACTATTTCGTAAATTTATCGTGAAGAAAATTTACGGTGTTAATTGCATTAACTGTGGTGTCGCATTATTAATTATTGTGTTATTACGTTATTAATTGCAGTGTTTAGAAAAGAAGGTCCTTGAAAAATATTATCTCAAAAAATAAATTACGTATGGAGAATATAAGGTTTTATTATTATTTTTTGTTAATTTCATAAGAATACACTAAATATCATGTTATAAATGTTAATAAGCTTATAATGCAATAACGTAACGCATTTAGCTTTAGTATCAGAAAGTTGCAATTACACTTAAATGAACTTTGTTTTAGGAGATGTACTAAATGTGCATTATTCTACAAAATAGATTTAAAGTTAATAGAATTAATCATACAGTGAAACAGAAGTACGACTGTATTAAATGGATTATCAGGTATATATTTAAGCTAATCCCTTGGACAAGTATTAAATATGTATATAAATATAGATGTTGCGTCGATTATCTTTTAAACATTCGTCGTAGAGAATCAGTAATATCTCCAATTCTAGGAAGTTTTCAAGCTATAGATATTAGACATATTATCATTTATTCTTTATGAGGCTATGTGCAATTATAAATTTAATTTCTTATATATTTAATTTTTTAAAAGACTAATGTGCGAATAACAAAAACTGCGTTAACGAGAGATGAAAAAAAGGAGAGAGAGAGAGAACAGGCTCATGGACTTTCATGAGAGACCCGAAAGCAAAGGGGAATCAATGAAACAGATTGCGAAACGCTTTTAAACATGGAAACCATTTACTTTTATAATGCTTACATTTTTTTACTTCTTCATTTTTACACGTGTATTTTATTATTTATATAAAGTTTTATTCTTTAAATGCATTGAATCAAAAAGGCAAATTTCTATGACTTCTCTATATAAAGACAGTACAAGGTATTTCTCTCGCCTTCTTCGCATGCCTTCGTGGTGTAGTGGTCAGCATGCTCGGCGCATACTCGAGAAGTCCGTGGTTCGAGTTCCGACGAGGGCAATGCTCATTTATCATGTCTCCCCATCAAAATAACCTAATGTCTCTACAAGTGGCGCCCGAACTAAAGAAGGTGCTGGATGATGACTCTACCACCACCGGGATTTGGCGATTGGGTCTCTTAATCCCCAGTCGCCCATTAAAAGGTGGAGTATATAAGGTATTTCTCCTGCTTTCTTCTCATGCCTTCGTTGTGTAGTGGTCAGCACGCTCGGCGCGTATTCGAGAGGTCCGTGGTTCGAGTCCCGGCGAGGGCATTGCTCATTTATCGCGTTTCCCGCGTCAAAATAACCTAATGTGTCTGCAACAGGCTATCAGATTTATAAAGTTATTTTGACAGATTATTTATTTTTTTATTTAATTACTTATTTCGTGCTCCGTCGTTAGGTACCAGACGACAA
>KK114137.1:271187-281904 GCA_000611955.2 Stegodyphus mimosarum | reverse complement strand
ACGGTTTATTTATGTTAACATTTATTACCAAACCTTTTATCCTTATCCAAAACAATTCTATAGCTGAATAGTAATTCTCATTTTTAATTATGGAAATGGCATTATAGGTTACCCTGCCTAATAGCGACTTTAAGTAATTAAATTTATGTACTTTTGATGAGGAGTCATTATTATCGATAACTGTTTCATATTGACTGAAATTTCTGTCACTTGCTTAAATCACCAAAAACTGTACAGTCCATTTAGGTAATTTTACAGATAAAGTTTATGTACTTCGATTCGGAAGATAATTAGAACTGGGCACATTTACTTCATGAGAATCACAATCTCTAGTACTTTCTGATAATTATTCTATTTTAACAATTAGATTACTCTTTTGTTCTAATAGATTATCATGATACTCTTCTACAGAATTCATTTCTGCATCAAAATTCTTTAAATCTGTTTCCTTCAATATAGAATTATCAGTTAATTTGATGTTTTCAGTTTTAGCATTCGTCCGATTCAGTAATACTTTTAAATTACTCACTGGCTTATTTTCTTCAATATTCTTATGTATTTTACTGATAAGCTTTGTAATTGAGCTCTTTTTTGACTAGCACTTACTTTTTTCAACTTTTCCAGTTACCTTTTAATGGACTATTTAATGGAACTATTTAATGGAATCCTTACACCAGCTCTGATGAAATATAACAAGAAGTGTAAATACTTATCCAAGTAAATGATATCCAAATGCAGTCAGCTCATTTGATGTGAACCAACATAAATCCAAACACAAAGAAAGTGTCCAATCGAAGAATCGAAAATTTAACTTCCTGCCCAATGTACAAAATGTTCGATAGAGAATAGACAAAATGGCACTATGAATCTCTGAAGTTCTACGATAATTCTATTTAAGACTGGCAGCATCTAAAATTCTAGTAGTAGTGGTTCAGTGAAAATTCTATATCCAAAAAAAAAAAAAATCTTAATTTAAAATGAATTTATTTGGATAGCATAAGTTCTATAATCTAATCAACAGCATTCAAGCTGCATCAAAACAAGTCAAAAATCAAGTTCTTAAGTTCAGGCTGTTGCCATTCAGAGGCAGTGCAAAGTGTCTGTTCAAACCAGAATACAAAAGATGCTAGGATTAGTAACAGAAACCTCACTTTTTCGCCCAAAGTTAAATTAAATTTTATAATAAGTATAGTTATTTGCATTTTCTACAACTTTAAACTTTCTAATAGATGCATTTCATCTTTAAAATATTAAATATGCATATAAACAATGTGTAATATCAAAACTATGTACAGTAAGTAATATTCTAATTACATAACATTAATATTTTTTAGCATTCTCACTTAACTGTAAACATCTCTTTATAATTTCTTTTTAGTCTTTACTTCACAACTGCTAATTAGTACATCTCTACCAGGGAAGGTTTTCAGAACTTCCTCAATCTCCACATGTTATGTGGTGGGTGTTCATGATGTATTATCACAATATCATTCATGTTCAAGCCCTGTTTTGCAGAATGACTGTTCAGACTATTCGCAGATGATTTCAGATTCAGTAAATAATCAGTATAAAAGATTTTCCAAAAGTTATTTGATAGCTTTTGATGATACAGATGCAGTTTTAAGAGAATTTCTTGATATGTTATCAATGTATTTGATATGAGACTTATTTGCAAATATCTGTCCTGGCAGGAAATGAATAGGTGACAGAACTTGTGGCTCGTTATATGTAAATCGAGGGTTGTCGATTTATCACGACTTCAATCAGTATGGTTTCTAATTCTTTGTCTGGGAGTGATGATCAACAAATAATTTTTCATAATGTTTGGACAGATCACATAAGTCTGTCATACAATCTGCCCCACCAGGCTCCTCTTTCCTTGATGTACATATCTGCTGAATACCCTTTATGGCATGAAAAATCTTTGTCAGGATAGCTTAATACATGCCACACATTTCTGAACCCCGCATCAGCTGCCTTGAATGTATGAGCATTATCTGAGTATATATAGAGCACAACCCTCTTCTTGACATAAATCGACGAAAGCAAAATGGGAAAGATTTAGTTATGAAGTCAAAAAGTGGACAGTCTAGTCCTATAACATCAGAGGGATTTGTTTTTTCAATCCTAGATGAAGGTAATGATGCCATGGCTTGTTGCTGCATCATGCACCGGAAGATCTATAAATTTAATTTTAGAGGATGCTGTTCATGAAAACTCAAAAGATGATTTTTATAGTCTTCCTTCTGCTAACAATACTCCAAAAGAATTCAATTTATAATTTTATAGTTTTTGGAAACCAATTGCTCAGACTTGAAACTACGAGGGTTGGAACTTTAATAGTGGCAACACAGCTGAAAACACGCTACGCAACAAAACCAAAGAATATCGCGTATACCACACGTGAACTAGATACCTACTTTACATCTCTGCAAAAAGACTCGTCCTGCCTACGTCATGCGCATGCGGAGTGACGCGAAGAACGGATCCTTGTATTAGCTCGCGGTCTAAAGTAAGTGTTGTCAGGATGTTTTCAAAACAAGAACAACGATGTTGGATAAAAATTGAATGTGCCAGAGGTCGTACAACACGACAGTGTCATCAAGGGCTTCAAGAAGCTTGCGGGAAATCTGCATTGCTTTACAGAACCGTAGCAAGATGGGTGAAAGCATTCAATGAAGGACGCCAAAACGTGGCAGACATGCTGCGGCCAGGTCGTCCGAGTGTCAGACCTGCAAGCTGTTGCCGGCCACACTTTCTGCAAAACGCCCCTCTCATTTTGCATGACAATGCTCGGCCGCACGCAGCGCAAGCTGTGACTGATTTGTTCAAGCGATGGGGCTGGGAAGTGCTTTACCATCCACCATACTCCCCAAATCTAAGCCCTTGTGACTATGACTTAATTCCTAAGATGAAGGAACCACTTCGTGGCACTCGCTTCCAAACTGTTCCTAAGATTCTTGCGGCAGTAGACCGGTCCATGCAAACTATCAACAAATCAGGCGCTGCTACAGATATTCTGCGACTTCCACATCGTTGGAAACGGGTTGTATACAATGCTGGCGACTATATTGAAGGACTGTAAAACATGGTGACATGAATCACTTTTGTATTCCTTGTAAATAAATAGTTGCCACTATTAAAGTTCCAACCCTCGTATTAATTTCATCAATAAAATGTTGTATTGAACTTCTTCTATGAAATGCATTTCTGCGGCAAAACTCTGGAGTCAAGGCTCCTTTTTTCTTGCGATTTTTATTTCTGAAGGTGTAAGTAAATCTAAGGAACCATCCAGTCACTTTAATTAATTTTCAAGACTCAAAAGAGAATTAGATTTTTCTGCAATGGATGGTAGTACAGTGATATCCTTTATGCACTTTTTCTCTTCTAATTTGGCATCGTAAATTCCATTTGTTGTAATAATTTTGCTAAGCCAAGTACTCACTGTTTCAGCTAACCAGTCTGGTCCAGAGTGTCATAATTTTGAAAACAACGAATATTCAGGAGAACATTCACTAGATAAGATGTGTGCTGGACTGGACTTTTCACTACAATGTCTCCATTTATTTGGGTAAATTAATGATTGCATTTCCTGTATTTGATTTTTTACAAGCATTTTCCAACATTCAAGAGCACTGTGGATTCAGTGAACTACTATCATATTCTTAGTTTATAAATAGGTATTTTCTTCACAAACTGAAAACAGTTCTTTTAAATTTTTTGCAAGTCTTGCAGATGTTAATGTTCCTAACAATTCTAGCCTTGGCAGTGTGAGTTTTTGTTTTATTGGTTTACTCTAATGAATGCTATCTCCCCATTGTCAACCGATCTGAAATATACAGCTGCGCCATACTCTTTTTATTAATGCAACACAGAAAAATGGAACTCTGTACCTTTATTTTGAGTCAGTTTGCTTGGGAAATCTTTTATGAGAAATTTGAAATTTCTTTAACTTTTCAATTTTGCTGCTACACTTGAACCACAACTGCTTGCATTTATTTGCAATCTTCTTATCAAATTCTGAACTCATCTGCCAAAGGTTTTGCATTATCAATTTTGCATGTAATACAAATGGTGCCAGGAAGCTTACTGTATAGAAAATACTAGCAGTTACCTTTCATATACTTCTTTTTGTGATTTATCTGCAACTATTTAGTGTTTTGCACAGGTAATCCGTGTTCAAGGAAATTACATCTCTTACTAGTAAACCAGTTAAGTCCTAACATGTTTAAAGAGTTGTTTTGTTCATTTCCTGACATAATTATTCTGCTATGATCTCAAAGTGTTTTTTTTTTTTTTTTTTTTTTTTTTTTTTTTTTTTTTTTTTTTTCTGAATTTCTTCTAAACTGATGCAAATTCAACTCAGTGTCTTACTGCAGTACTTAAAAGCCTGTTCTATCAAATATGTGCCGTAGAAAACATCTACCTAGATCAGGGCATTCAATATCTAAAAAAAATCTGGTTTTTCTATTATTTTCTTTATGTTTTTTTTATAATTCACACCAGAATGAAAGGGCTGCATGACAGACCAAAAGGAATGCCAGTCATCCTCTAATGTTTCAAATTGTAATTATTATCAAAGTATAAAAACCGTTACGCTTCTTTATTAATTAGCATTCTAAACAAGCTTTATTATCTCTTCCAGTTAATTTGATGTCATCAACATTTATCTTCTTCAAATATCTTTTATTAATTTTCATTTCCATCTTGCCTAACCTCCACTACAACATCTTTGTTGTAACTTTTCTCAGTCTTAATTTGGATCTCAGTAATTTTTGAGATCCTAATCTTTTACCAAGTCTAGATCAAATATGCTGACTTCTTCAGTATCATTCAGGAATATGTAAGGGAACTGGATAGCATGGATCTCCAGAAATGTAAGTTAAAGGTTGAGAGTTGATGATTGCTTCACTGTCACAAAGAATAATTTGCAGTTTTTGAAAAACCAATAGAACTTTTCCCAGAGCTTTCTATAGTAGTCATTCAAGAAACCTATCGTTTTCTCCCACTATCGGGATTTTTGCCACTGTTTTGCTGCATGTCTTTTCAATAATGCAGCAACATAAGCTAGTTGACTTGCAACACAGAGTATATGCAAACTTAATTTAACCTCACTGCTCCCATCAGACAATCTGGGCATCTTTTTATAGGTTAAATATGGTAAGTCTTTCTGCTTCAAAAATTCTTTTGCGTCACTATTGACTTCATCATCCTAAATTTCCTTTCTCTTCTGGGTAGAGCACAGTAAAAGTTTAAATCTTAATGTTATAGGGCATGCAAATCTTTTGAGATCCTGTGGGACTTGATTAGGAACTAACAAGATTTTTTATTACTTCATCTTCCTTAAATGCCCAGCATTCTGAACTAACCCAGTATCAGGTTTTTCGGTCTCATAACAACCATAAAATGTTTGATTTGCTAATTTCAAGTACTCAAACAAATGTGTTTCTGACCTCTTGCGTGAAATTGTGCTTTTTGTATAATTTGGGTAGCTTCTTTTATGAAAGCTTCAAATTATGATTTGTTTCACACACTGGTAGTAACTATCAATATGAAAACTGTGTTTCAGTTTTCCCACAATAGGCTGTGATCAGTATCTTTCACCTTGTTCATTAAGCTCAAGTTCCTTTATCAAGTGGTGATCAGTAACTTTCTAATAAAAAAAGGACTGCAAGTAATGCCAAAATCTATTCGCTTATGATAAAAGATTTCCAAGTTTCTTTTTGTATCAAACCATAAAAAATGAAAGTTATCCCTCAAAATACACAAACTTTGTTTACATCCTGCTTATTCGAGCATTTTGCCAATCTGCACTAGCTAAATACTGGCAAGAAAGGATGTGTGGCTTATCACTAGTCAGAAAAATATTTAGTATGAAAATTGCATTTTGTTTTTCCTCTACAGTTAGTAAGATGGGCATAACAATTACCTTGATGCAGCTGCTTGATAAAATTCATAGGCTTTGTTCTTCCCCCTCCTGTTTTGCATCTGCTATTTCTATGTACCTGTTTGTCCTTAAAACATTTGTTATTACAATTACATGAAATCCGAGTTTACTCTTTGATATAGCTTATTGATAGCCGCATGCCAAATTGTATTAATATAAATTAAAATATTTCTGAAACACCAGAAAAATGGTTTAGGAACTGAGAGCTCTCATATTGATTTGGCTTAGAAATAGCCATGTAAACATGCACCAATTTGATTATTTTTGACTTCATATTATGAATGATAGAATGGAAGATTTAATAAATGCTTTGTCTAGGTGTTACTTAACCATGTTTCTAAATTAACCAGCTAGTCATGTGGCTTTGGTGTGTAAGGTAATAAATTCAATGGTTTCTTTTTCTCATACTGATAAATATTTTCCAGTAGCTCCCAAATAGTTCTAAGTGGTTTATGGCATAATATTTTTTTTTGTTAATATGTATGTGTATGTAAGTTGATATTTGTGGGATTAAAATGACTGAGTTATTAATGCCAAAAAGGCGTGAAGATTTTTTTTCTTTTCTTCTCTGCCCCCCCCCCTTTTTTTAGTATTCTGTGCTGCCTAATTAGTAACATTATATACAATTTACATTACCTCTAATTTTTAATTATTGTTATAGTAAGAATGTTTATTATGCTTCTTAATATCAACTGAATTGAGAGGTTTAATTACTTTGATAGCCACCAATGCGTGGAGACGATTTAATAAAATAATGTAGTTAGTTAATTTAATAAAGTAAGGTAATTAATTAAAAATAAAAAATATCTGATTTAAATCATTGTTGAATGTAAGTGTATTCTTATATATATATATATTACAAATTCCATTGCTAACATTATTGTATGTAGAATATCACTACATCCTATTATCAGTTGCATAAGGAGTGTAGTTAGTATGCAGTTCCTTTTATGTTGATAACTTACCAAAATGATGACAATTGTTGATGAGCAGCTTTAGTAAAGGAAAGATCTTATTCTGAAATCTAAGTGGAGCTTGCAGTGGAGGTTGTTATGGCCATGTTGCTGCTAGTTGCATTTGACCTGTCTGGTCTCATGGCATATCTGTAATTAGTATTGCAAAATTGCTGTCTGGTTTGGTTTTTAGTTACAGTAATGATGATGTCTGCCAATAGAAGGTAACTGTGAAGTGCGTATTCATCTAACCAGTGCTGCCCTGCAAGGAGGGAACCTGTAATCTTCTGCTGTGTAGCATGACAGTTTTACTGATCACTTCTGAAATAGCTGTCTCTTTAGTAAACTGTAAATACCATGACTTTTATGGCTGTGCTTGCAACCCCACCCCCACATGAAGCATGCAGCGGGCCACACAAAACTAGAAATTCATGTGTGTGGTTCCTCACAAGTGTAGTTTGCAAAGTGTAAGACCACATGCTCTGATACTGCAGAAGCAATAACTTGTTCTGCAATGCCAGCATTTGACATTACAGGAACTTCACGACCAATATCAAGAGATTTGAGTGATCTGCACTGTGTCTGCCATCGAGACCTCTCCAATATGGGGGGGGGCAAAGAACCAAAGACCCTTTAGCACATTTATTGTTGTCTTCAACTATGACAATCAGATGACCAAAACACAACCAAAAAATTAGAAAGGCATGACTTATTCAGTCAACAAACTGTTTCAGAGAAAGAAAATCCAAAACACTCCAGGACTGTCAACTAGAAAAACTTGCTAGCAAGATATTCACATGGTGAGAACTATATTTACAAATAATTGACTACTAAACATTTAATATTAATTGTCAGCTGTCGTTATTGTGTTGTTAATAGCTTCTGAGCTTTTCACAGAAACTTAAAAAAGATTTGATGGGTCTTCTCTTCACAAATGGAAAAGATTTTGGCCCGAATTCTAGTATGCAGCAAACTGTAATTGGGTATGGATCGCCAGTACTAGTCCAAGATTTTTCTCAAATTTTGTTTCACAATATCTGTGCTTATGGAGAGGTTTATGTTCTGTGCATAAATGCTTACTGATCAATAAATAGTAAAGTTTTGTATTTATTAACATGAGAAGACTCAACATAGTTTGAAAAAGTACATTATTATTGTTATTATTCGGGAAGAGACCAGTGAATATAAGCAGTCTGTAACAGAGATAATTGCTCCATAAATAAACACTGGACACATACCTATAGACGCGACACAGTAATATGTTTAAAAATTTGTTTTTTTTTTAAAAGTATTAATAAAGGTGCACCTAAGTATGTACTTATTCTTTTTATTTTGTTGTACTTTTTTCTCTTGCCTGAATGCTTGAATATAAGCACCTAATGGTCTGGGATCACTGGGTGCATAGTTTATTGTGATAGTAACTTTACGATGTATCAAGCTATCCTGTCTGTATCTAATCTCTGTATCAAAAACGGACTTCAAAAAGAAGTAATTGAATACATACAACTAATTTTTAAAAGAGGAATATTATGAAAAGTCTGGAAAAATTAGATTAAAGTTTAAATGTGTGCAAATTGTTTATATAAATAAATTGTTGTAGTTTCATAAAAGATCAGTCTAACCCTGTATTGACACACAAAAGTTATTCTTACTTTTTTTATTACTTATCCCTAAAATTAACTGTAGCTTTTAGGGCAACTAAATCCCCCAATAATTTGCTGTTTTAAGTTAAAAATTGTTACTGATGCTTTGCGTCATGTTATGCATCTTGCATAAAATTAGTTCTTTTATTTCATGTTGATCTTCAAAATTAGTTTTCTTTTTTTGGAAATGAAAGTGAGTAATTATTAATATTAACCTATAAAATTACTATAATACTTAACCTAATAGTGTACTTATTAAAAACCATCATTTTCTATTCTTAATATTTTCAGTCATGTCAGGCTGAGTATTCCTGAAGTTACGAGTGTAATGAAGCATACAAAACACCTTTCATTTGAAAATTATTGTTAACTACAATCATTGATATTGATTGAATTGATATGTTTTATTCCCTAACTTCTGAAACTGCATAGAAATGCACAAAAAAATATTTTAAGCAAGGCCGATTTTAACTTATATGTATAACTGTTAATGTTATTTCATTCTGTAACTTGTCTGGATTTACTTTTTTCTTGTCTTCTGACTCTGCCCCACTAGAGACCATGGTTAAGGCTGTCCATGGACCATGGTTAAGTCAGGTCAAACATCCATACTGGATGTTTGACCTGACTTCAATCCCTGGTGAATGGGCTAGCTGCATGGGTTGGTCTTCGTAGTTTTACCTATATGTAATATGAATATCAGCTAGCTTCTCCAAGAGAGTCGTCCACAAGCCATCTCTCTGCTTAGGCAGATATTCCTTGAAAACTTTGCTAATTTAAATAACCTACCTAGAAGTATGAAAGCTATTTAATGCTTGCATGTGGTCTTTTCAAATTTCTTACATTTTTTTTCCCTTTTGTTATGCTTTTAAAAATTTTTTAAGACTTTTATTTTACCATTCTTCTATGTTACTGCTTATGGTAAAGGACTGATCAAAAAGCTCAACCTTTTATCTCAGTTTGAGAAATTTTGAAACTAAAAAGATATGAATATTTTTTATATCAATTAGATATAGATTGAGATTGTTTTGTTCATTTTTTTAAGTTTTGCTTTTTAATGATAGGTATAATGGCCTTCTGGAAGCTGCCATACTTTTGCAGAAATGTGAGTATTCCATTTTCCTTTTTTCAAACAGAATACTTTAGGTTTAAATGAATACTACAGAATGCTCATTTAATAAAGTTTAATATTTAAAGCATTTAGACTCTCTGGTGTTAAATTTCTGCACCATGTAGGTATGCAAAAATCTGTATTAAATATTACCAACAGTATTCTGGACTCCCAAATTTTTTAGTAGTGCGACACCACTATTATGATGTGCTTAGCGGTATTTTTCAATATGCGAATGTAATTTACATCTGAACTTGGCTAATATTGTGCTTTTATAAATACGCTGAACAGAAAATGATATATATTAAATTAAAGTTAATGAAGAAATTGTGGCTAGTGTTTTTTTTTAATTCATGTATGCAAAAATTTCTGACTGCAATACAAAAATTTCGCTTTGCGATTTATTTGAGGTCAGGATTCACAGTTTAAGGAACGCTGATTAAGAGCTTTTGTTTTTAGAAAAAATAACTATTCAAGTAAAAATAAATCTGTAGAATAAAATAAAAAAGGATCCATGACAATGTTTGGCTCAACACAATGGTTGGGACGATTTTTTTTTTTTTGTCAGATTATAGCTTTTAGCAAAATTTAAAGCATGTCTGCCAGTTTTCACGAAATTTTCAAAATTTATAGAAAAACTACATTAGTTTTAACACCAGATTTGTATTTAAAGCACATATTTTTGCCAGAAATCCCGGTTACTATTTAAAGTCGTTCTTTTTATAATGGAGAGAACAATCTTTCTCCCCTTTTACTACACTATGAATTCTTTTGTTGTTCATTGCGAAGTTTGGTGATTTTGAGATGAATATGTTCACAGAAACTTTGATTTGGTGATTTGTGAATTTCATCATGATTATTTTAAGAAATATAAGAATTAAGACACAATAACACGCCGAACGAAACTAATTCAGAAGTCAAAACAACAAAAATCAGCATAAATTCTCAATATTTTCACAGGACTAGTTTCGATGGTTTTTACCGAACCATCATCCTCAGCTGCGAAACCGTAAATGAAACTGTTCATTTACGGTTTCGCAGCTGAGGATGATGGTTCGGTAAA
>KK114137.1:250482-271077 GCA_000611955.2 Stegodyphus mimosarum | reverse complement strand
TCTGTTATGGTTTAAACGTGTTTGCCTTTTTCAGGATTTTTGCTTATCTTAATTCTGAAATTTAAACAAGATAATAAATATAATAAAGCTGAATTTTTAAATTACTTTTTAACAAAAACAAAAGAGTTTAATTATGTTCAAATTAATGTAATTTGTCCTAATATTCATAAATAATTTTCCTTGTTTAATTCGTTCAAGATGTAAGCTTTTTCTATAAAATTCATTTTATGAGTTTTTCTGGAATTTTTTAGGAAGTCTTATGATTTTTGTTTGTACAAAGTTGGCGAGCATTTTATTGGCTAAAAATCCAGGAAAAGCCTATGATAGAGTGAAAAATGTAATAAAAGTATTAAGACAAAATAAACTGCAGGGAACCTGTGATGAGTTTTCCATGTTATTTGGAGAATTCTGAGAAAAAAGCCGTGCAAACAAAAGTTATCTGAATTATCAACAGTACTTCCTTATTATCGAGCCTCCCTCCCTGTTATTTAAACAGTTGCAAGAGTTTTCTTATTAATGGATTGTACCAAAGCAGCAAGCCAACTGAAAGCTTTTCTTGTGGTGCACTAATGACTATGTTTAAGATTCCTGGTGTTTGGCAGCAGTTTGTGAAGCACTCGTTGTAGTATTGCCGTTTTTGCAAAGTTAATGGACAAGAAGGCCGTTGATGCCATTTTAATAACAGGGCTGTAATAATAAGGAAATACATTGTAGAGTATCATTTAAGTTTCTAACCGGTTATTTTTATATTAATTTACTTTTCTATCAAGTCTTGTTTTCATTTCCCTGTCAGAATGCAAATTACCAGCACATGAGATATTCAAATTAGGTAGATGGAAGGAAGCATTTAAAGGAAGATTTTGAAGGGTGAATTCAGACCCATGTTCTGCATCCTTGAAGGCCACATTGCTAACTTTGATTCTCCAGAAATTAGAATTCTGCAGCTTTGAGTTATTCTTGCTATTAGGCTTGTTTATGCTGACTTAGGTCAGAACCAGCTTGTTCGCTAGTTAAACTGTGAAGCTGTTAGGCTATACTTAAATTTAATTAATTTTAGTTCATCCATTATGATTTAAATCTAGAACTATTGGCTTCTGTAAGTGCAAGTTGATGCTATCTGTTAAACTTTATTTGGATTAATAAAAGGTTCATTTACACTTTTTCTCTGTCTGTTTGGTATTTCCACTATGTCCACTGAACATGTCTTTTAGAGCTCTGGTCTAATTGTATGCTATCTAAGAAGGTCAGATCTTATAACATTTTCAACTTTTCACCCCAGATGTCATTGTCTTAAATGCATTTCTCTTTCCTTTATTTTCTCTCCTTTATTTTGTGATTTTCATTAGTAAAAAATATGGTAGATTGCAAAAAGGATTCTAAACTTGTTGTATGGACATACAACTGTAGTAAAGAATTTTTCTGTTTTAAAGATATTAAAAATTTGCAATTTAAAAGATTCTTATTAATTTGTATATGCATTATATCATACCATAAAGCTTTCTGAAATTTTTCTCATTTCTCATCTCTTCTGTATTTATAATTTAATGTTAGCTTAAAAAGTTGTAAAGAGTTAGTTTTATTTTCAAACTTTCGTTATTTAAGGTCATACACCTGCAACTTAATGCGTTTATTGGGAATGGCAAAAGTCATCAGTAATTTAGCGATCTCATCGATGAGAATGCTAGCCATGCAGTGACACATGTGAGGAAGTTTTGTCCCAGTTTTGACCAAGAACTCGCTCGGCGGCTGATGTATCCCACCCCTCTTCCCCTACCGCCAAACCTCTAGAAGGGACTTTTCAGCTCAACAACATTTTAAGTGCTCCCATTGTGCAAAAGTACTATACACTTGTAAACATGCATATACCCTCTGAATGGTCAGGTTCAAGATTATGGCATTTGGCTCTTCTAAGCAGTCATAGCAGCGTTTTCAGACTTGTTTTTATAGTTATGTTAACTATCTGATTGTATTTTAAAATAATGCATTCTATGTACTTTTGTTTCATTCTTCGAACAGTATTGCTAGAGTGAAAGTGGTTGCAGAGATAATTTCTTCAATTGTGTTTCTTGAAATGTCCATAAATTTTCTTTCATCCATTGTTCTTAAAAATCCTTACAAGCCCTAATTTCCATGTAAAGAACTGTGTATGTATCATATTTCAGATTGACTCATCATTTTAGTATCTATTGTTTATATTTAATATTTTTTCCTTTAATTATATCTATTGTAATAGTATTAGCTCATGCAAGTTATTGTGTCTATAATTTTTCTATCTATTTTTCATATGAAAAAGAAAGGTAAGAGATAAGTATTATCAAGCCAACTTACCTGACTAAAGGTAAAGAAAATGAAGCAGAGAAAAAAGAACTTCCTTTTAGCAGTTCAGATAATAAAGCACTCAGTTCAAGAATTTTGTATTAATTTTTAGGCAACCATGCATTATGAACAGGCTATGTTTCCTGTCTGTGGTTTTTCAGAAATGTTGCTCTCATTTGCTCCTTTTTCCACTCTGATATGGAGCCAGAAAAAAAATTATTTTGTTAATCTAAGTAATTTTCATTGTATTTTTCAATAATGAAAAATTTTAACAGACTGTAGATGCATGATTCACTTTAAATTCAAATGGAAATGATTTTGATTTGTTGTGAAATCAGATGCTGAATTAAAAATTTACTGTGATCATTGTGGTACCTAATTTTGCCAACTTTTGAGGTATGGAAATTTAGTAAGTCTTTAGTGATTCTAAATAAATAAAGTTTGTGTTAAACAACATTTTTATGCCTAACTTACATATGACAAAATTTTTACATAAATCTTTCATGCATCAAGCATCCCACACAATTTGAATCTCTCTCAATATTATTGTGGAGTATTTTTGCATGAAGATTGGACTTGGTACTAAGTCAGTAATATTATGATGGTGGTGTGAATTTTTTTACATACGTTTAATGTAACTTTTTTTAGTAATCCTTTGATATACTTAATATGGAAAACTAGGAAAATGAGATATTTGTGGTAAATGATTGAAGGAAACAAGTTTAGTATAAGAATAAATTTTTGTGTATGTACTTGTGTTAAGCAAATTAATGAGTATAATCCATATACAAAGAAAGACAGTATCATCAACTTCATATTACCTGAAATTTTCAAAGTACTTTTGTTCTAAGGAATTGCCTTTTATTGTTTGTCACAATTGCCCTTTGGATATATGAAAATAAATAATTTTGTATATTGTGCGTGAATAATATTAATAAAATTATTCTCTTCAAATAGAATAAATTTTGATCAGTAATATGTATACTACGTTTTTTAACATTAAAGCATAAAATGTATTGTTTTCAAGTCCTCAAAGCATACATATGTGAATTTTGCTTCCAATCCTAGGATTATTTGAACAGTAAGATCCTGTTTGGGGTGCTGCAGGTATGACTGACACTGATACTTCCATGACTGTTGTCAGCCCTCCTCAGAGACCAAAGATGGACATTGCTTGTGTAATTGATTTGGTTAGTTTTGAATAATTACTATCATTATGAAGTTAACATTGTAATTTTTTTATATAATTCAAAAACGAAACATATTACTGCATTTTTTTAATTTCTTGTTCAAATTATTTTAACACTTGAGCATGAAGGCACATTTAAAATAAATCTTTCTGTCTATTACATTGAAACCTGTTTTTGTGCGGTGGATAGGGACCGCATAAAAAAAAAAAACCACATAAAAAAAGTCACATAAAACTTCATGAGTAACTATAAAAAATAGTCATGACTTTTTGTAACTTGCTATGATGTATGGGTACCCCATACTAGTAGTGTTGAATATGCTTGCTTGAGTTTCAACATGTGATTCTTTGTTGAAAAAGAATAAAGAAGCACTTTTAGAAACAGTTCATAACTGGAGATGAAAAGTGAATGTTATACAAGAATGTTCCTAGGGGTAATCATGGGGTAAGCCGAAAGAATTTCCTTTAGAAAAGTCAAGATGGGAGCTGCATCCAAAAAACATAATGCTTTATGTGTGATGGGACTGCAAAGGAATTGTGCTATGAATTGTTGCGACCAAATCAGACAAATGTGGAGAAATACTGTTCCCAAATGGCAGTAAAAGTAAAATGCCCGGAACTGACCAATCGTCAAGGGGTTAATTTCCAACATGACAATGGTCAACCCCAAATTTTGATGAATATCAAAGATTAATTGAGTTGTTGAATTAATTGACGCTGTTTTGCATCACTCCCCATATTCACTAGACCTTGCTCTGTCGGATTTTCATCTCTTCAGGCTACCTCAGCATTCTTTGAATGGTCTGGTATTAATTTCTTTAAAGACTGTTACACAGCACTTGAGAACGTCTTTACAAGTAAACCTAATGATTTTTCTTTTAAGTGCAGCTTTCGAGTTGCAGGAGAGGTAGCAAAAACTCATAGAACAAAACGGTGCATATGTGATTCAACGAAATTTTCTCATGCTTTTTGTACCGCTTCATTTGTATTTATAATAAAAAAAACAAAAGATTTTTCCAGACCACCGAGTAGAACATGTATTGAACAGTTAAATAAATGAGTTGTTTTAAGATTTTTGATACATTTCATGTTCAGCGCTTTTTGTCCAAACACTGTTGAATGCTTTTGTTATGCAGTTATTAGGAGATGCAAACAGGCAGAGAAACATAATGTCTAAGTTTGCTACTAATTTTATGTAGACCTTCCAAGATATGAAATGTTTTCTGGAGTGTATTTGTATTTGTTACCTGTGGCAATAAGTTTCCATTTTTATGAAAGACTAGATTAATGACTGTATGAAGGTAAAGGACTTACCAAAGAATTACAGCAAAGCTGTTTTACAATCTGCGCTTTGCAAATTAATTAATGTTCAAAATAAACAAAAATAAATTTAAAAATATGACAGTTTTACTGTAGTTGCTGTATTCTTGCAAGGTTCATGTTCCACTTCATTAATTTCAGTTTAGATTTTAAACCATCTGCTATGTGAAAGGAAACTTAAAAGTTATGTAACACTTCATATGTGTAGAAACAAGATTCAGTTCAAATAAGCAATGTAAAATGGGAAATAAATATAGAAGACATTACATCTGTAATGACTTCAATAAAGGTTCAGTTTCACAGTTCTATCTTGAAGATTTTCAGGGCCTGAGAATAATATGTTGAAATTGTTCGTGGTGTTGATGTACAAATAAGGTGAAATATTGAGTTACTCTGCAGATAAACTCATGGGACATTAAACTAATTTGTACTTTTAGACATGATGTAAGAAAGATCATGAGGATTAATTTAGGCTATTTAGAAGCTGTGATATTTCTGGATGATGGGATAAATCATATTCTGCATCAGTTGATAGGTAGCAATTTTTTAACCAAAATGAAAATTTACAATTTTATATTTCTTGTTGCAGAGAACAATAATTGGCAGCTGCTTATTTATCTCAAAAACTATTACAATGGATGTAGACCAGTTATGATATCACAGCCTTGGTTCAGTTCATGATGTTCAGTCATCCTTGGTTTCAGTGAAATCCTTGGTTCTGTTGAAGATAGTAATTCTTGATAATTTTCTTCAAAATCTGCTAACGATACTGTGTTATCTGTTTCATTTAACAACTTATTTAGTTTTGGTAATCTGAAACAGGTAATATAATCACATAATATAACAGGTAGTATTTTTAAAATTAGAGCTTCTTCAAAAAAGATGTAAAAATTTAGGAAAATTAAGTTATAAATCTCTGCTTATGTAACTTAGCATTACTGTAATCAGGAAATTGAAATATAAATTTCAATTTCAAGGTTTTTGTAAGGCAGTGTAGTTAGAACCAGTAGTGAGCTATAAGAGGCTTATGTTAGCCCTTTGTTAGGTTTGATTTTAATCTGCAAGTTTGTTCTTTTTGTTAGCTTAAGACACATAAATTAATTATATGCTAAAGTCAAATGAATTTGAAGAATTAATATGTAAAACAAGAATTAATTTCACAGAGTAGCATGACAAAAATATCTCAACTGCTTCATGATGTCTTACAAAATGTAATGATAAAGTAAGAAATGAAAATGGCGAGTTCAGCAATGAAGAATTGAAACTGGTCTTCCAAGTTTGGACATAAAGGAAGTAACATATTCATAGCCTGAAGGAGATAAATGGGTAAAAGTAAATGATTTTTGTGATTCTGTTGCTTTTGCTTTAACAGGAAGACTACGTAATAAAATGTTTAATAATGAAGCTAAAGTCAGTTTGGAGACTATTGCTGAGTAAATGTTCAAAATGAGCGAGTTTTGAGCCATCGAGTATTTGCGTTCCAAAATCTGCTTTGACTGTTCAGCATATTTCATATTTAATGACAGTATTCTTAAATTAAAAACCTGTAACAGAATTTAATCCAAAACTTTTTTGCATACTCATTATTTTATGTGCTTTCTGTGATACTTTTGTTTTTAAAATTTTAAAGATTTTTAAATTAAAAAAAGTGTTTTGCTCTTGTGTAATTTTTTTACTAGCTTTGTTTTTGTGGAAAACATTTATAAGATAAAGTGCAAGCCCTTTCTTAAAATTTTTACAGCTGAACACTGATTAGAATACTAGGATTTAATGGCAGTGTTGGGAAGAACACTGCCATTAAATTTTTGTGATATCATTGAAGTGAAAATAAAAAGCTCACAAAGTAATTAAACTGAAGAATATCTGACACAGCTTAACATCTAAACATCTAGCTTCTGATTGAAATTACAGGTGGTCATGTGCTATTTAAGTGCCTGGGTAGGCAAAGAACATCTAATAGTCTGAAGTGAACTGATAAATTTTATTGAAGTTATTCGCTAAAATTTATCAGTTTATCTAGAGCTATAAACAAAAGTATTTTTAAAGAATTGTTTCAAGTGTGTGGTTTTATTTTCCTTTTATTGTTAAGATTGTGCCTGAGTACCTCATTCAGCGTGAGAAAGCTTATGAAGAAATTCAGAAGGCTTGTCAAGCTGTTGGTGGCACATTTCATCACATCCAGTTTGAAAAGCTAGATTTTGGTGAAATGAATGTCTTGGATCTCTTCTACAATGCAGATGTTGCAATAGTTGATTTATCTGTTTTAGTAAGTAAAAGCATTTTATTTAATTTAAAATTTTAATTTTTTCATGTATTACTTCTAATGCAAGTTACGTGAATTTAATTTTCACCTTTTAGGATCAGCAAAGTCCATTGTTTTATCGCTTAGGCGTACGAGAGAGCTTTGGAATGAAACAGAATATTCTTCTATATAATGACTGTAATCCAAATTCAGCTGTTCCATTAAAGGTATGCATATTATATCGGCAGAACTGATTTGTTTTATATTCTATCATATTAGAATATAGAATTAGAAGCCTCAAGGGGGAAAACAATGGCTTCGGGAGCTATTGACAGCCAAGTTTTAATTATCCAATCTTATGAGGACTAGTGATACCTTGGATAACTGGGAACTGGAAACGGCTGGATGTATTTCAGATAAAAAGTTGTGGAGGTGGAAAGTTTTGCTCACTTTTGTGGTTAAGAATCTTTTTAAAATTTCATTTCACAACCTAGTGAATTGAGCACTGCATAAAAGCATACATTTTCATGGTTTTTATTGTGCTTCATTAAGTTCATAGATAATGCGTACAGTACTTTAAAGGACAAAAATGTCTCTTCTCATTTTAATAGGAGTGTTTTTCTTGCTTATTAAACTTATTAAAGTTAACATGATAAAAAAGCAACCGAAAGAAACAATTGCTACTTGCATATTATTACACCTCTGTTATTTAAATAGCACCAAGAGCCTTTTTGTTGATGGATTGTGGCAAAGCAGCACCCTTACTCACAGCTCTTTAATAGATGAGCCATAATGTCTGATTAAGATTGCCAACCATTTGTCGGTTCACAACGAGGTATGAGTAGGGTTATATACTTTGGTGCAGTCCATAAAGTACTTCTGGTTCCATTTGAATAATGAGAAAAGTAATAACAAGGAAGTGCTAAAAATTTTGTAATCCATTTTTATCATTTTAAATTTTCATAAAGTAATCTAGTGTTTTAATAATTTTTCCATTTTACCAAATATTTAGCTTCTTTTTTCTAAAAGAAAAATGCTTTAGATGATAGAGTGTATGAAATCTTTTTTTTTTTTTATCTGATCGATATTTTCAAGTGCTGTCCATTACAGAAAGTGCTGTAGAAATCAAAACAAATTATAATTCGTCAAAATAGTCTTGTGAATGTGGCATATCGGGCAATATTTCCCAGCCTAAATTGATTAGTGGTGGCTATTTAACATTAGGAGTTTGATTCAGTACAATTGAGTTTTCAATAGTAGAAGTTTGTGATGATAGTTTGATCAGTGCATCGAAGTCAACTGCACTTGTAGTATTCCACCACACATAAAACAAAGAGTGTAAGGGGATAAGTTTTGGTTTAGTGTTGCAACTAAGATTTAAACTGATGGCAGCCATTGGTTTTTGCACTTGATTTTCAATGTAGGAAACCATTTGTCATCCTGTGACAACTTAATGAGCAAACAGCTTTTTTCCCCTCTGCGTACTAAGCATGAAGTTGCAGATAAAGGAAATGCTGGACCTTGGCAGTTAAGAATTCTCGTGGTACCTAAAATCCATGCATATAGACCATCCCAAATGTACTGAAAGCGCTCTTACACAGAAGACCATCATGACTGCGCTTGATTCGCTAGTTCTGCAATGGTTTGATAGTGACTTATTATTGCAGAAAAATGCATGAAAGCAGCAGGGCATCATCCAACTATCCTTGAATGAACAACATCTAAGAGATCAAAATATCACAACTAAAATTTTAAAAAACCATTTGCTAGCATTTGTGTCCATCTAACACCTTTGTGTGTAACAAATGTTTCTGTGTCCTTACTAGCAATACATAATTTTTGTATTTACAAAATAGATGTAAACAAATACAAAATGTGATAACAAATACAAATGTGTACAAATTGAGATTAATAGCAAAGTATTATTTTAAGAACTTATGGGAAAAAAATTGATGTAAAGTATGTATTTGAAGAGAATCCATTTGTATGATGCTTGCTGTCTTGTGACTCATTGGGCATTCATATTTTGTTTGGAATCTTTGTCTCCCTCTGACATGTACCTCTTCACTTACGCTGTGCCAATTGTCTCAGTTATACTCGCAGTACAGTTGTGTTACAAACTGGAAATTACTGTGCGTTTCTTTTGTTTCCTAAATATGTAGTTCAGCTTAGTGATTTTAATTTCTTTTAATCAGTGTGGGCTGCCATAAAAAGAAAATAATCGACAGAATAAAGGAGTTTTTATAAGAGGGCTTGTACTGTGACAGACATATTATTATGTGTAAATATTATAATGTAGAAAGCCAAAGAAAAAAGGATATTGTGATAAAACATATGACTCTGCTAGCAATTTAAAGAAGAAAAATATGCATAGCCTAGGCTCCCACAGGATTAAGTGGCAGATTGCAGTAGTTGATAGTTTTGCAGTAAACTCTCCTAAAATAGGAAAAGAATTGATTGAGGATACAGTAAAAGTATGTTTGAAGCCAGTCTTCTGCATCATAAATTAGATCATCCATCTGTGCATGATTCCTAAATGCAGTATGTATCTGGTTCAGATGATCCTAGGTCTAGAGATACTTTGGAACCTAAGTTTATAAACTTTGCAAATATTTTAGGAAATAAACAATGAAAAAACAACTAAAAGATAATTCATTAGTTGTGGTTGTTCATTAAAACATATAGAAGTTTTGTATTTTGTTTGTATTAGCTTGATAACAGAAACAGGGAATTTCATTTCTTTTTTTAATTATTTGTTTTGTTTATTACTTATTGTTTGACTTATTTTTATTCTTTTAGAAATAATGAAATAATGTAAAATTTTGATTTTTGACTTTTTATTCTCATAAAATTTCCTTTTTTGAATGCGAAAATTACATATTCCTAATTAATACCTTTGCAAAATTCATATACCATTCAGTGATAAAGATGATTTACTTTGGTTTTCAAAAAAAATGAGTTTGAAATTTTAAAACAGCAGATCTCATTCATCTATATACTTATGATTATTTCATTTTGCCAAAGCAGGACTACGTGATTCAGCTTACAACCACTTCAAGATCAAAATGTTAGCAGATATCATGTTTTTTTATTGTCCTACTTGCAACTGTGGTGGTATTTAGACTAAATCTGTTGAGTTTCTTTTTTCACTTAATACAGTAGTCACAAAAGACATTTATAAAAGTAAAATAATGTGAAGAAAAAAGCATATTATCTTTAGCTAATACGGAGCCTTAATTTAACAAAGCTGAGGTAGTTAGAACTGTATAGGATTTAATGAGTAAATTGTAATCATAAATAAGAAAATTTGTGGCATTGCATTCCATTAAATTGAAATTACAAATTTTAATAGAATAGGAAAATCTGATGCACATACCATAAATGATAATTGAGGGGAAAATATTTCATTGAAGTTTTAAATTAATTATAAATATCATTGTGAGAATTTGAACAAAGCTACTTCATGAGATTTTAATTAGTATTTTTTTTTGTTGTTAAAAAGCAGTAAAAGCTAAGTAATTGTTTGGAGCATATTAAATTTTTTGAAACTTTATTGTATATCTTTATCTTTTTTTATGTATTTATATATTTCTTTGTTTTTGTATGTATATTTTATGATGCTTAAAAGAGTGAATTTAGTTCATGCATAATTTTACTTGTGTTTGTGACTGCAGTTTTATTCGTGTTTCTTTATCTGTTAACTGAGAAAAGAAATTTTTTAATTTTGAAATCTTTAGTTCTCAAGGTTACACTTTTATAGTTTGATTTATGACTTTAAGTGAGAAGTTTTCGTTTAAGCATTTTAAAGTTGCCATTTATCTTAGTACCAAACTAAGGTCAGAAAACAGAATTTCAAGATTATCTATCATTCGGGGAAAGGGAGGAAAAAAACTCTTAATGCAACTTATTTGAATCTCTTGATAAATAATTAGCTTTCTCAGTTGACACCTTCGTGAATATGAAGCTTCCCATGCTTTTCTTCAGTGCAAAATACTACGTGACCTGGATGTAATTTGAATAAACAACCCCGTGATTTGAAGTCAGATGTCCTGAAGTTGCAGATTTTAAATGAAATGAATAATTTGATTTGTTGTTATTTGTATGCTGCGGATAATGTAAATAACGTCTAAACTCAACAATTACTCATGGGATGAAGTTAACAAGTGAATATTAGAATGTAAATTAACTTTTATGATAATTTGCATCTATACTTCTAATCTTCACTGTTTAGAATGTTTTTCTTATGCTGCCAAAATTTAAGAATAAATAAATAGATAAAATGATGTTTTATTATAACATCTAATAAAGTATTTAAATTTCTTGATTTTAATGAAGTTGGTATTCTTTTAAGGGCAAAAACGCATTAAAATTTAAGTGTGTCATTTATTTTAAGCAGTTTATTGTAATGGCAGTTTATGAAATTAGTGCTCCACTAAAACCATTCCATTTTACTTACAAATATTATAAGTGTGGTAGCATATGCTGAAGTTTCTATTAAAATAGTCATTCTGTGTATGTAATGTTGAAAGTTCCAAAGATCCTGCATGTTTGAATTTTGGCAGGTGTGGAAAATATATAATAATCTAGTTGCTGGCAGATATTTATGCAACTTGGGAAAATATTTTGCGGTGTCTCATATGTTCTTGTTAATTATCATAGCACAAACAAGTATAAAGTGTATTTTTGTTGCACTTCATGAAAGATAAGAAATATTAGTTGGTAAGAAATGCATGATTGTTTTCATCTCCAATGCATATAATGGAGTTCAAATTGTCATTATGAATAAAAATATATGTTCTGGTTATGACAGCGTTATTGAACAGAATTATAAACTGGCATTTTGCTGCCCCCACATTTTCTTCCACTCTAAAATTACCTACTATAAAATTATTGCTATCATTTTAGCTGAATTAAAAACTCCATTTTTTCGAAATCTAATTGGGCTTCATTTTCATCTAAAGTTTTCAGAGTTTAGTAGTCTATGCCAATATTTCAAACACTGGAAAAATTTCTGCATGGATGGCTTGTCTCTTTATGTATTTGATTTTGACTGCTTTTACATGACAATTCTTTTTATCAAAATCATTCATATTTTTTCTGACGAAAGATAAAATTATTTAACATATCTTATCCATTACAAATGCAACTTAATCTGCTGTTGTGTAGATTTGTTCAGTGCATTTCCATCTTAATAGCACATGATGATTCAAACAGTAGTTCTCAACATAATTCTGATTTCTGCAACTCTGGTAAAGAAACTATGGATTTTTCATTTTTATTAATTGTGTGTTGTTGGTTATTTTCCTGATCTGAATTATGTCAGGTCTCTAAAGTGATTCATTTTCAGTTCATTCAGTACTTAAATGTGATACACAATCAAATCATCATAATTCATATTGATGCAGCTAAGAATATGCTGCAGAGTGGATTTTAAGTCCCACCTAACTACTTCATCATTGTGGAGGGCATATATATATGAGCAAAGTATATTGGGAATGTATCTTTTACTAAGTCACCTTAGGTGTGAAGCCATTACATCCATCTAAAGGCTAGCAGGCATTATGTGCTAAAAATCGTTTTTGGACCATCAGCATGCCTTAAATCATGAGATTAAAAAAGCAGGTAACAGCTGTGATGGATTTTTAGAATAGTTTTGAGTGGTCGTTTATATAAAAAAGTGAATGATTGACTCAACCTTTCCTTGTTCTTTCACCTCTTGAACTTCTCTTAGTATACGCTGCCCTCAGGTTTTCTTATAAAAATTAAAATGTATTTATTCTATGTAATTATGTATATTTTATCTTTTGTTCTTGCTTAACTTTGTTAATTAACCGTATTTTTGACATTTCTGCAAATATCTAAATTTTAACAGCTAAAGAAAATTCATTTTACGCATTTCCCCCCTTTTCTTTCTTTCCCCCCCTTTTTTTAATATGCTACATTGAACAAATTACAAATTTTCTGCATGTTCTGTCAATTTTGATTAAAAAACAAGGGCCGTATTGAACAAATGTATTAATTTTATGCATTGTTTTAAAAGCTTAGTTACATTATAAGTCAGCAGCAAGTTTGATATGTTTCTGTAGTTAGTAATATTTGAGGTATCTAGGCAATTAAAATCATACATTATCAATGAATGCATATTTAATAAATGCATATCTAATTGGAATTTAATAGAGTTTTATATATGTGCTGATTTTTACGTTTTAAAAAAATTAAAGAGTTGTTTGAATTACCTTTCAGCTTTCTTGTGCAAACTACATGTTTCTGTCATACAAGCTAAATGATAGTGGTCAGTGTGTCCTTACTGACCCCTCTGGTGTAAGAGCTCTTCCAGATGATGGGTCGGAAAGTAAAATAGTGCTGAGTTGCCGCCTTAAAAAAATGTTCCAGGAACTTGAAGTTGAGACTAAGTAAATAACTTTATTGCTAATTTTCCTTTATGCTGAGTTGCTAAAAATATGATCATGTGATTCTTAAATAAAAGAATTTGTACTTTTGGTAAATGGTGAAATTTCTGCTTTCTTAGATTAGACAGAAAATTTTAATTGCTTCGTATTTTTATTTTCGTATAATAAAATATTAGATGATATATGAATTTATATATGAGTTCCAAACGCAAGTGATTCAACTCCATCTTGGTCTGTTTTGAGAAAAATGTACCTTTATTTAAAATGTTACAAAAAGAATGAGAAAACTGAAAACATAATTGCAAACTCTCCTAGTCTCATTAGGAGACTTTCAATTTTTTATCACATCTTTCACTCTCTTAATAGATCACTGAATCTCCAGAATTTTAATTTTTAGTTTTTACCTAGGAAATGGTTTCTCACCAATAAACGAAATGTATTGAATTAATAAAACTTAAACTGTTCAAATTTCATTTTACATGTCCATGGTGATTTTCAGCATAATTTTTCTTATTAAATGCTTTTGATCTCAACTGCTGTAATGTACTGTAAACATTCATAAGAATTTACGTGCAGATTCAACCACTATTTAATCAATTAATATTTGAATTTAATTTTGCTTTATATACACCCCAATTTTTTTTTATTTGAAAGTACATATTATGTTACACAAGTATCCATGGGATTGAGACATATACCACACTGGGAGAAGTTTCCATATCCTGATAACATTTGGGCCAAAAAAAATATCTAGCTAGATTATCTTTGGATTTAGTTACGCCCAAATGTCCGGACACTTGTTCATGACATAAACTCAATATCTTTTCCCGACAAGTTTCAGGAATGAAATATATATTATTTGTTACCTGTACTTCCAATGGAATAATTGTTATGTAAATATATTTTTACTTGGTGCCAGCTCATGGAGAAACTCATTCTCACTCACTATTTACTAGAACTCTTTGTTGCCAACAAAGCCTTTTCATCCCAGGAATTGGATAAAATAACTTACGTTAAAACTTTGTTGTTGGTGAAGGCTAAGTCAGGCCTGTAGGCTAAGTGCTCCCAAACTTCCTGTAGCGAGTTTAATAGCACTTGTAAGGATGCAGCAATATGTAGCTAGGCATTGTTGTATGAGATGATCACAGTCAGGCAAGAGACTTCTCTGATGTTTTTGATTGGTTAAGGACAGTTTCTTAAGTGTTTCATAATATTATTTGCATTGATAATTTAAGGAGTGTGATGTCCGTTTCAGAATTTAGTGCTCATTATCGTCTGGATGCAGGGGTTTTTTTTTTTTCTTTTTTGGCAAGAGAATGGGATTTAACTCTTGCAGTGGATCGTAATTTATGCTCATGTAGAGTAGACAACCCAGATTCTGTTCTCAGTAGTGATGCTGGATAGAAAGTCGTCACTTTCATTTGCATGTCATGTCAAAAATGTTGATGCAGCAAGTTGCTCCTGGTAAGTATGTATAACAGCCCAATAGTTAATCTTTTGATATTTGAAACTAAGGTTAACAATGCTGTGTAATGGATTTATGGTCTGGAATTTGTTCATTGAGATTATCAATGGTGACACATTGATTATGTTTTGTAGCTTCTTCATATTACACAGCAATTCATCTGACAGTCTTTGAGAATGTTCATCGTAGTTGTTGATCCTTTCATCCTTGAACTTCTGATACTAATTTTTCTGTCATGTTACCACAATAAATATCTTTGATTTAACAGAGAATTTTACACGTCTGAATGTTTCTAGTATGGAAACCATGAATTACCGCTTTCAGTGATACCTTCTGATCTTTCTGTGGTCAGTAGCCTTCTGTCTGGTTGCTGTCGATAGGCTGCAGAAATGTATGACAAAAATATTCAAAACTTGTCTCCCATGTGATAAGGAGCTCATCTTTGGCTAAGAGTGCTAAACAGTGGTAGTTCAATCTGGTTTCAGCTCCTAGTGAATAGTTGTGTGGGAGTTTTTATTGTTTTTCTCATGAGCCAGTTTCTTTTGAAAAGTTTTGTATCTCTCCCCTTAAGCAAATAGCCCTTGTGTGCTTTGCCATAATTAATTTAACTCTGATCCTAATCTCAGCATATAAATGCCTCAACATTGTAGATGCCTGCATGGAATAAGAGCCCAAGTTATGCACTTTCAAAAGGAAGACTAACCCCAACAAAGTTTTTCTGTCTTGTTTTGCTTTTGGCAGGCAAGTATTACTCTTACTTTTAGTGTAACAAAATATATGTTAAATACTGCCCTCAATAAATCCTTGTTATTATTAACTTACAATTATACATATGTTGCACTGAAATACCTCATGGTGGGTTTTATTTTTATGTCAGATTTGTAATTAATAGTCATACCTAGTACGTGTTTTACATAGAGAAGCTAGGAAAAAGGGGAATTGAGATTGAGTTTTTAAGCTACGGTTGCTGTGTAAATGATTATCTGATAGCTATACTGGGTTATAAAAAAGTAGCAAAAAAAAGTATAAATTTAATAATTCAAGAAGTTTGGAGAGTAACAGTGTGCTTTTCTCAGAAATGGCTAGAAAAACAATTGTTTTTAATGGCTGAACATTCTATTACCAAAACAGTTACATAGCTCATCAACAGGTGGCATCCTGGTAGCCCAGAACTGATATTTCATATGGGACTGTGTGACAGTCAGTGAGGATTATTTTCAAAATGTATTCTTATTCATACAGGAACTGAAACTGATTTAAAAGGATGTCATGAATTTACAGACCAGGCTTTTCGACAGATGGAAGACGATGCAGACTGTCTGTGAAATGTTCTGCAGAATGCAAATGCATGCAACTTCTATATATGGGAAAGAGAAAACTCACACGATTGTGGAAACCCCTTTGCTTCAGCCAAAGATGGCAGTGTGTTGAGGGTTCACGATCATAGTCTAACATTATGCAGCATATTTAAGAGACAGTAGTATTCCTTTTATGCAAGAGAAGCTAATATTCCATACAGCAATGTAACATTTGATGGTGACCATGTCCTTATTTGTTATTTCCCACACAAATGGCCACCATTGTTCCAAATCTCACACCTGGTGACTTTTGATTATAGGCCTGTTTACAGTCTCAGATGTACAGAGATTGTTAAGTGTTATTTGCTATCATGTAATAGGACTTAACAGCTAAATCCCTTTGGTCCTGTGCAGTGTTGGGCCATATCTTGGTCATTTTCATGAATGGTGGTCATCACATTGATTACTTGTTATCTTAGCTGCATTATTAACTATGCTGCACTACTATGCAGATTTCAAATGTTAATGAAGTATTGCATGTCTGTAAAAATATAATTATTCTGGCAGTAAAATCTCTAAAACTACCTATGCATTTCCCCAAAAAACTGCATCATGCTTATTTGTTGAATTATCGAATTTTTACTTTTCACCTGATTTGCTTTTATTTTTGGATCTCCCGATATTAGGGATGGATTAAGACTTTTAGAGGTCATAAATGCTTAAAAAAATTTGATGCGCCCACATTCATTTATGCCGGTTTTCTTCCCATTCCTTCACTCTTGATCTTGGTTTGGCTGCACCATACATTCCATGGTAAAACCAGCAGTGGGAAATTTTAGTGGTGCCTTTTGTTCAAGTGTCCCCAAGAACCTTTTTGCTGTCCTTCCTTTCCGCGATGCCCTAAGCATGTGCTTATTTTGCTTAATGCTTAATCCAGCTATGCCTTGTTATATAATAACAAAACGTTTTTTTAAAAGGGTTTTTGTAGAAGAGAGATTTCAGTTGGTTTCAATGTTCCTTTCTCTTAATGAAGTGGCACTCAAGGTGATTGAATTCCTCTTCTTTTGAGCTATTTAAATTTCATAAAATTTTTTAATTAGAGTATGCTTGTTTTAAAGTTTTAGTTTGAACAATTTTAAAAATTCAGTGTTGCATTTATAGGATTATTTGAAATTTATTAATTTTGAATTTCAGTTTTTGTGTTTATGAAAAAGTAGTTCTAAATTTTTTACTTTATTCTTTGCTTATATATATATTGAAGAATTTTAGAATTTGTGATTTGAAATTTGATGATTGTGTTAGAATATTAATTGAGTGTTGAAATGAATTAAATAGAAAAATTTCTACCAAATAACAGTCATAGATTTGTTATCTTTGTAAGAGCTTTCAACCATCTTTTGGATTGTCTAACCATAGGATGTTTGAAAATATTCATAGATATAAAAAATCTGTGAATGTTATTTAGCAAACACTTTTCTGTTTAATTTGATAGCTATGTACTTTATTATCTTTTATATTAATATTTGAAAATTTAGAATGTCATTGTCATATAAGTTATAAGGTTGTATTTAGTGAAGTTTACAGCTCTATGTAAAATTAGTACTTGAAAATTTGAAAAATTTTGTTTTATATTTGTTAAATGAGGCTCAAGATCTCTCCTATGGTTTAGTAGCTTTCTCTGCTTGCTTTACATTTGCATTTCCTAGACTTGCATTGCTCACTGAAATGTACTATGCTTATTGTGTATAATAATAATTTGTTACTATGTTTTTATTAAAATTATGTTATTTGTTTAAAGTTAAATTTATTAGATTAATATGTACTTTTCGTTAAGTATATGCAAAATATAAATTTTCATATCTTGATGAAGATCAGTCAGGTTTGTGTGAGTTCTTAGTTGTTTTAATAATTACACTGGTGTTCAAAACTAAATAATAAAAATGTAGTTATAGCTTTTATAAATCTTTAGTTACAGGGCAAGAGAATATATAGAAATTATACACAAACTTGCATTAAGACTTAGTATCGTCTTTACAGAGTGTATAATGTCAAACAATGCACATTTTTTTAAAAAGTGAAATTCCTTCATTTCTGTTTTCAGAGATATAGTTATTTAATAGTGTTCGTAATTTTTCTAACAGAAATGCAGGCTTCACAGCTTTTTTTTCCCTATATTATTTATTAAAACTTCAAATAAATCCTGCTGGATAGATTCTGGCATGGAACTGGCTCGCTGCAATTCTGTGGCTGAAACTTCTGTTATGCTTAATATTATTGAGGTCAGGCAAGTTCAGTGTCTAATGTATTTGAACAATATCCTCAGGCTGAAGGTGGTAGCCACCATAGCAGTTAGAAGATCAAGCATTGTCATCCAGAAACTGAAAAACTTAAGCTCAAAGCCTCCCCAAATCAACTTTTTTTTTCTTCTTCTGGAGTGCAAGGTTTTGTTGGTACTGCTTTGCATTATTATAAAACTTTTCATGATGACATGAAGTTTGGTTTGGCCTTTTATTTTTTTAGAATTCCTGCTAAAATAATTGCCATTATCAAAACAATATCGTTCATAGGATATGTGATGAAAAACTGTCTATTCTCGACTCTGTCCAGATGATATTTTTTCCAGAATCACTATCTAAAGTGAATATGGACTCACCTATAAATGGTATTTAGTGCTGTAATCTTGACTTCATTGATGACAAAGATGACACCATCTTAAACCTCCTATATAACTTTAATATTTCTTTGGAAATTGCCTCAAGGAAAATACAGCTCTTTGGTGTTATTGTGTAAAGATGATGTTTATGAAACCTTTATGAAGCAGTAGATCTGCTTGTTTGAGTATCGGTAACTGATGAGAAATCCCATGCTGTCTAAATGTTTTCTTTATGTCAGCAACAACAGATAACAGCTTTCTGATTTTTTAATTACCCTCAAACAACTGTAACCAACAGGATTACTAACTATTCCTGAATTTAGAAAGTGGTTCCAACACCTTGTGATCTTACTTTGGGATCTACTGGCCAGTCAACACTTACAACCATCAAATAAATTATGTTCTTCAGACATAAATAACAGTTCTGTTTACTCTCAAGCTTTGAACTTTCATCTAACCAAGATACATTTGTGACACCGAACTAGTCTTTTTATTTCACCTAACCAAGATACATTTGTGGAACCAAACAAGTCTTTTTTATGATTTACTCATGTTCATCCTATTTTTATATTCAGTGGGCACATACCCTGCATATTAAGAAAAAAAAAACAGTGGCATTGTATGTACTCCAAAATAAGACCCTGTCCCTTCCTTGTATTTTTGGTAGGGTCTAATAAATGGATGTTTTGACAAATGAAATTGCAGAATGAAAAAGAGTTTAATTATTATTCCATATAAAATAATTGCACTGTTTAAATACTCAGTAAACTATTCAGATAATTACTATATAAATTGCATAGCTACTTCTAATTATAATAGACATGTGTAGAAGATCATTTTCAGTTTAGGCCTGCATCCACTGTATTTTCATTGGTGTATCTGAAAACAAATAGCTAACAATGTATCGCTGATATTTACAATTTTTTTTTCTGTACCATAGTAAAATATCGCGTATAACTAGGTACTTTGCCTTTCATTTTAATCAGAATCAAATGAGTTCTAATCAAAACCATGCTTTGATCCACCAGTGTATTTCTGAAATTTTATCCTAATATGTAAAGCATGTCTTATTTTTGAACAAGTTCTGTAATAATTATAAACAATTATATTCAGTGAAATTTAAGTCAGACTTTGTACAGTTATATTCACTTTTTATAATCATTCCTTAGTTTTGAGCTCTAGTGTGTAATCAATTGTGCTGTTGCAGCACTTAACAAATACATGTGGCAACATATGAAAGGGTGCCATCTTGCATCCATACAATGTGATTATTCTAGAATTACATAATTCTGCAACATTGTTGAATATCAAGCTCTTGGGATAGAGTGTGGTTTCACACCTGTGGAAGTAACCTCTAAGAAGTACAGACAGAACGAATTTGCTTGCAGTAATGCTTCACTTTAGCTCCCAGTCATTTTAGCGTCATGTAACTGTGATAATGCCACATCGTAAGAATTTTTGTTAGCCCAGTGAATGCAGTTCTTAGATTTTACATTCCCATAAGGAGAAATGCACCTCCCCTCCATAATATCCCTAGCTGCTGCCTTCTATCTTTGCCTTCTTCTTTTATTTATATCCTACTATGTATTGGATGAGGGATGTTGATGATCTCTTCTTTGCAAATATTTTATGCAGGCAATTTTTGTCATATGTGTATGATTCAGATGCTTTTATGGTTTTTCAATGTGCTGATCAATTTTCA
>KK114137.1:165270-250448 GCA_000611955.2 Stegodyphus mimosarum | reverse complement strand
ACCACCCTGTATTATGTCAGTTGTGGCTGAAGAAACACTAATATTTTTTTACTGTTTTGTATACTACATAGGGCAATTTTTTTAAAGCCACAGAACCATAGTTAACTACCTGAAAATTAACAGGTATCAATAATTATTTTAGTTTTTTTATTACTCATTTGTATGGTTGGTTACTTATGCTTCTCAGTTTTAATTTTTATGATGATGAAAACTTGCATAATGCAGTAAAATACTAGTCACGGCAGTAATACAATTAAAATGTTCGATTTAAATGCATGTGTGTTCCATAGATTTGTTTGTTTAAAAATTTGCTCTCGTGTAAATATGAATATTTTAGAAACAATGGTCTTTGAAACTATTCTATAATGTTGTTCCCTTAAAGCTCAAATCTTTACTTAGAAATGAATTCTTCACTTTTGACCTGATGATTTTTTTTGGTCGATGTGTTTGTGTATGTGTATAAAGTTATAACATAAATGCACTTGTTTTAATGCTGAATTTTCCTTGAAATTGATAAATTAACTGTAGTAGATGGATAATTTAGTTTAACGTGATACATTTTTATTGAGGAAGATGGAACTGAATTAAAAGCAATATTGAATTTTTGTGTAGTATTCGTTAGAACTATTATAAGTAAGCATTTTTTCAAATATCAGTTTTAAGAAAATATTCCTAAGAAATCATATAATTTGAATTTCATAAAAAGATGTGGATGGAAAACTGTCCATTGAGTTCATTCATTAAAGTTTTTGATGACTTTTATTTTATACACACTTGAGAAGAGTTAAAATTGTATGCAAAAGTTGACTTTAAGTATGAATTGTTTGCCGGCAGGTTCATTATTTTTGTTAAATTTATTTGTTAGTTTTTATTTTTCTGGGTTAAATTTATGTAATGTAATTTTTATTCTTTATAGGGCCCACATGAAGGAAAAATTCCTTTCAGATCTTCGAAAAGCCAGAGAAAGTTATACAGGTGAAGCGCTTTCTGAAGTTAGTATTGCTTTTGATTTTCCTAAATAAATATGCTTTCCAGTATAATTTCTCCTCATATTTGTTCTAAGTTGAAAGCATGCATATGTTAAAACCCACTGGTGTATGTAAAAGGAGTGCCTCACTTTCTGTTTAGGTAAAGTCTGTTATCCACATATTAATTTGATATACAGTCAAACCCTGGTATAGCAAATCTGGCTTATAATAAAACCCTGAATTTAACGAACAAGTTTTAGTTCCCATCCAAATTCATATACATCGTGGCACTAACAAATCTCCAAATATATGAAAATTGGATATAATGAATGTTGTGAATATCTTCAATAAAAACTTCTTTTTATATTTTCATAGATTTTTCCAAAACTTCTGCAAGTTTTAATAATTACTTAAAAAATTATTAACCCTTAAAATCATCCGTGCTCAGGACATTTGTATAGAGGAAAACAATTTTATATTACTGTTCTTTTACCTTTGCCCCCCCACCTTTTTGTGCTATAAATAAAGAATGTGTGAGACTGGCATAACACCTAATTCTTAAAAAAAAGTCATAAAATAAGCATACTGTTGGACACCATTTAGTATATATGACTATTGACACAAGGGACTTGAATGTTTTCTGTGATTGTATTTAAGTTCTTTGATTGAACTGTCAGACAGATATGTTCAGGGAGATGCATTGATGGAAACAGATTTTTTGTTAATCATAGAGGGAATAGTGAATAGAGTTTTATGAGCTTGGTGCTGTACAGATGATTTGTTTTTAAGGAATTAAAATTTTTTTATATTTCGGTTTGTTTTGAGTATGAACTCTCTCAAAGTTTTGTCTTTTGAATGGAGTTATTCTTCTTTCTAAGGCTTTTAGAAAGAATTAGGATATTCTTTATAAAGCCAGTTTGAATTTTTGCTTTGCAGCCATACTTGGGATCAATGAATGCATTCTTATTAGGTATTAGATAAGATAGATTAATGCTGAAATTATCTTCATTTTTCATCTGTTCCAGAATGGTAACACTTCACATAGTTTTTTTTTTATCTGTCTTCACTCTGCATTGATGAAAATTTTGTATGTTTAAAGTTCATGTGTATGACAAGATGTAAACAAAATAGTTTGCACTGAAGATAAGATGAGCATTGCTCAGAATGGATACAGCCCAGTCAACATGTATTGGGAACATAATTTTTTCAAATTTGCTGTACCACTATGAAAAAATTGAACCTTGTTAATTTATGCTTAAAAGTTTTGAGTATGAGGAAAAACTTGAGAAGTGTTGAGCATAAGGATAGTTAAAATGCGGACCTGAAATAGTTCGCCATTCACAGAAGCCTTAAACTGCCAATATCTGGACAAATGCTTGAGATAAATGTAAATGAATTTGTTAAACACTTTGGAAAGACTGCCTTTTTGTGTTCAAATCATTAAATGGATGGGCTGAAGAAGCAGAAGAGCATTTCTTGGGGAAAATTGTTGAAGAATCAGGAAGTGCTTCAAGTGAAAAACTGTTTGGGATATTTCTTTGGCCAGTATAAAGAAGACATTTTTAACACTGCTGAAGTTGCATTATTTGACAAGATGATGCCAAATGTTCAACTTTAAGCATCAATGATGCACTGCTGCAAAATTGTCAAAGGTGTAAATTACAATTTTTATGTGCTCTACTACGAAGGATACTGAGCATCACAGGCTTTTGATGAATAGAATTTCTCAGGTACTTAGAAAGGTGAAAATTCTTAAGACAGGAATTATTTAGAACTATTAGAAGTGATGCTACAAAAGTGGGATGAACTTTTCGCCCGAAAGCAGAATTCATTATTCTTCATTGAAAACCATATTGCATGCACAAATTGTTGAAAATTTAAATTGGATGAAGACTGCTTTTGGCTTCTGAATGTAGTTTCAATGCTGCAACTTGTGAAGCGATGAATGACTAGAACCCTGAAAAATCATTACAGAAAGCAGCTCGTTTTAAGTATTTTAAAAAAGCATAACAATCAACTAGATTGGAATGTTTAACTTGTAGATGCCATGCTACTAGCACTAGGAAAACTTAGCGACTAGTTACAGAAACAAGCATTGCAAGTTTTTTTTGGTATGCTGGTTTATCAAAAGGAGTTAATGAGGAAGGTAATGAAAACGAGGATTTTTCCATCACTAGTGGCGACGAAAAAATGACATTTCTTGAAAAAACAATACCTCTGTTTTCAGAAGATAATACAGAGCTATTTAAATCATGTTGTGACAATGTTACATGCGAAGATTTGAATGATGAAGACATTTTGACATAAATTAAAATGAGAAATATTAATGTCAAAGATGTTTGTTTTGTCACTGGATAAATATATTGAAGAAATTCAACTCTGTGTGTAGTGGATGCCAAATCTGCAATTGATGTCAATAAGTTATTCAATACAAACTGTAGAACTGAAGTGATGAAGTCATTTCTCTCTTAGGATAAAAATAAGGATAAGATTTTCCTGCAATTTGAATCATGTCAGCAGAAAATTACAGACTACTTTTATATTTAAAAGCTAAGTTAAGAGTAAATTTGCCAATATTTTTTTATTATTCATATTTTTATTTTATTTTATTTTATTTGTTGTATTTTTTTAATGCATAAACTAATTATTCATACTTATAAATGTGTGTTTAAGAGAACTATGTAATCTGAGGAAAAGATCAAAGCCATAACATTTATGTTAAGTAATTTACTATGTAAAGTTAGCAATGTAACATGCAACTAGAAGAGAAAAACTAAAAACTTCAAATTATTTAATAATAATGGTAGTTGGAGAAATGTGAATGTCATTTCTTTCATTAGTTGAGGTTATGCAATTTCAGATTATTTGTAGTGCAAAGACTCATTAATAAATAATTTATTTAAGGGCATATTTTATTTGTGCTTCAGTAGAAGTCACTGCTAAAACCTGTTTTCCATTTTTGTCACACAGCTGTACAGGTTATACTATTAAAAAAAGTAATACATCAAATAATAAAAGTGATTTAAATAGGTATGTTACTTAGCAAATGACCTAATATTTGTCTCCTCTTCACCCTTCTTTTCACTCAGTGAAAGAAGTTCGAAGGTCCCCTAGTCCATGTCGGACTCCTTATCTATTTCCTACTTCTTTTAATCTTTATTTCTTCTGTCTACTGTTCTTTGCTATTGTTTACTCTTAATCATCTTAGTCTTTCTTAATTATGTTGTGGAGGTAATTGCATTTAATTGCAAAGGTACTCCGGAAGTCAACGCCTTGGGCCTTGGGCCTAATATTTGTAAGTAGCTCATTTGGCACCAGCTGTTGTACTGATTGCCACAGCTATTACTCTGCTTGGATAGTATAGCCAAAGCTTTTCTTGCTTTGGGTGGTCTTTGAGTTTCTTGTCTTTCTCAGGACTCATCATGACTGTTACAAAATATGTACACAATATACTGAGATGTAAAACACTAATTTTATTTTTGAAGTAAATGTTTAACCTTCTAAAATGTCATTTTTCTTGCTTTACTCTTAGCAAAATTGGCAGTGATATCAAAATTTCATTCTCACCTGCTGTTCATAAATGCAAGGTCTCATTTGTAGTTCATAAGCAATTTATTATGTACTTAGAAAAACTCCTCTTACACCCATTGATAATTATGACAATTGAGAGAAATTCACAGTATTCAGTATTTGAGAAATTATATTGATTCCATTGGGATTTCTAGAGCTATTTTAAAATAAATTACAGAGTTAAAGAAATTTTCCATTGACTTTTGTGCTTTGTTTTCCGTAGCAGCAATGGAGATAAAAGTCTGACATCTTTTTCCCAACAACAGACATCTTTTTCCAACAAGGGAGGAATGGATTATTACAGTGCAAAAAAGCACAAGAAGGAAAACACAGCAATCAAAATGCCAGCATCTGCTTTTCTTCTTCATGAATTAAATGTTCTATAGTAATTAATATATTTTTGAATAAGCTTTTCCCATCACTTATCTGCATTTCCCAGTGTAATTCAGCGGGTTTCAGATATTGACCAGTGATTGCAATCAAAATTCCTTGCAATAGGATGAAAAATAGAAATGTGAGCAAATATTTCACATTACCAAAAAGGCAACACAATTCACAACAACAGAAGCTATATGCATACACACCAAGTTTGGTGAATGGTTTTTACATACAGAAAATTCTGCTTTTCCATTAATTTCTCGTGTGTGTCTGTGAATGAACTATGTTGACTAGTCATCATGGCACTGTATACTTATCAAAGCTGAGCATCAACTGTGTCATAAGTTTCTATGAAATCATAGCTGAAATATTATTGGCAGTTTTAGTTTTGTTTCAATGAAAACAATATATAATCCTACAGCCTTCACTTTTCTTCAGCCAATCATAATGAAGTCTTGACTTGATTAAGCCTTATGAGAACTATTAAGAAGGGCGCTGAACATCAAAGAGAAAGTGTAGAACACCATAGAAAGCATTTGCTTATTTTAATTATTTACTATTTGCCCCCTTCATAATTCATTTCAATAATACATATGAAAAGTGATCTATCAGTGGAGGGATAGCAGAATACACACTTTTCAGCAGAATTCCACTTTTTTTAGCATCTTATTATTTAAAACATAACACATTTGTTGAAAAAAATAACATAATTTTAAAACATTGTATTTTAAGTACAGGTAATGAAACCTATGTGCTGTCTTATAGATTCAAATACCGTATTTTTCCAAAATAAGACGTATTTGGAAAATAAACTCTAGCATGTTTTGTCAGGATGCTTGTAATATAAATTCTCTCCAAAAAATAAGCCTCAGTTATGATCGTAAGCCAGATGGATACTAGTCTACAACCTAATGATCAGTTGGAGGCAAGGCACAAGTCATGTACACTTGATAACTAATGGACATGCTTGTAATTACTCAGAATATTCATAATTCAATATTTTGTGTTAATGTATTCATGTGGCATAAAGAGATGTTTCTCAAACTTTGTGCCTACAAATTTTTAGTGCTTTTGTCTGGTTCATAATTGCTAACAATTTCTCTTGTCACTCTTGTCGTATAAGTCTTCAATTAAAATTTGATTTTATAGTATTTTTTAAATTTTCATAAATGAAAGAATCCCTAAATAAGATGAGTAGAAACACAAGATCCATTCCGCTGAATTTTGAATAAAAAAGTTTTACTTTTAGGGCAGGAATATTACAGCTTTCTGTTAAGATAAGTTGGATGCCTTTATACAATAAAAAGTGAGAGAGCTGTGTTGTTAGACATGAGAGATTAGGGTATTGTCTATAAATCTACTTAAGGCCAATAGTTCTATAGGAAATGGAGTTGCAAGAAATTTCAAGCCAGATTCCAGGGCTTGGAGCATTATGATGATGTTTCAGAAGATGACATGATTGTATTTGAAAAGTATAAATTTTTGTTCTTAACTATATGAATAAATGTAGATTCTGTTGGTTAAATATATGAATAAATATAGAATGTTCAAAATAAATAAATGCTAATTGCTACGTATGGAAAGTAAGACATCTCCCCAAAATACATCCTAATGCAGTGGTCTCAAACTCAGATTGCATGCAAGCAGCATATGAGAAAATAAGACATTCCCCCCAAATATACCTTATTGCAGTGGTCTCAAGCTCAGATTGCATGCGGGCGGCATGCATGACCTGAAAGCAGCTGGGGGCAGTTTTTTTTAACAAAATTTGAAATAACTAAGTTTTGACTTAATTTCATATTTCACGTAACAAATATTTATCAGAACATACATAAACATTAATAACTGTAATGCAAAGGAAAAAATTCAAATTTATCATACTTATTTTCTCTCTACAATAAATTTCTGTTGGTTACATTTTGTAATTGAAATGTGCTGGCAGCTAAATATTGAATATCTGGACTGGCATTCATTTCCTGTAATTCTAATGTATTGAATTAACCATTAAAGAACTTACTTTTAACTTAAACTGAAAATAAACAAATTATGAAAACTTACCAGATTTTCTGAGGCAACTTCTTCAATAGAACAGAACTTGAGAATACATAATGGCAACCTATATTCTCTTTCCTTTACATATTAAAAGTTTTATTGACACCTGCTGGAAAAATACATATCATTGTATGTAAATAATTATACATTTCTCTGTTTTTTTACTATAGCCTGATACTCAATGACATTTTGAGTTGGATAACATTTGTAACTTTGGAGAAAAATTTCTGTAAACTATCTCTATCACCAACTGTAGGTGCTTATCCAGAATGGGGCCCTTTTGTTAGACTTTTTAATTTTCAACAAATGTAGACGTAGAAAGTAGTATTGATTTGATGCAGAATTTTGAGTGGCTATTTTTTGCAGTTGTTGCCAATATAAGTAAACTGCCACCCTACAGGTATTTCTCATGGATATGCTATGGAAAATTATGTGTTGCAGGCTTTCTTCAGATGCAGGTATATCCAGTATCATTATTTAAACTGATTGTTTACTCATCCATGTGCCTAGTCATCTTTCTTATTACAATTAGGATGGCAGTATGTAAAATGATCTCCTTTGGAAGGTTTAGGGAAGACCCAATGCAGTCATATCTTGTATAAAGAGTGTGCATGTGAAGCCAATCTGTAAAAGCATTTGGTCTGCATATCTAAGTAAATGTGGATGCTAAAAGGCACCAAGCCAACTGTCTAGCAGTACTTCAAATTAAAGTTAATTAAGTTACTTCAAATTAAAGTTTCAGATATTGCAGTTGTGATGAAGTAGCCAAGTGTTTCAATGCTTAAAAAATGTTGTGCCAAATTTTTGAGATCATGCTTTGGGGATATTCATCTTACTGGAGACATCCAGTTGTGTTTGGGCCACTTCAATTCTACCAACTGATTAACACATCTGGACTTCATCTAAATGGTGTCTTCCAGACATGATAATGATCTGACCACTTTCAAACATGCAGCTTTATATATTTAAATAAAATATGTGTGTGATATCAGATCTGATTCCTGATAAGGCAAATTAAATGATTGATTTAATTGCCTTATTTGCATATTTTGTGTTCAAATACCTGTTCGGCAATAGGTTTTTATACTCAATAACATATAATTACCAAAAATAATGTTACAATAAGTTTTGCAGTCAGTTTACAGTTAAACAAAATTTTATGATTATATGGCATATATTTAGCATATTTGAAATTTTCTCTGTTTGAGACTCTTATCTAAACTGTTTTTATTTGAAAAATTTTTGTACTTGTTTTGTGTGAATAATTGGGAGGAAAACCAACAAATGTATTGGCAATTATAAAATGTAGAAGCAAATAATGTTTTAAAAACAAACAAGTAGCTTTCAGACCTATTTATGTCATCAGCTATCTATTTATTTTTACTTCAGATAATGCTTTTCTTTGAAAACAGCATTATTTACTTTGAAAATCAGAATATAAGACAACCACATGCATTTCTGTAGTTGTAACTTTCTGAGTGGAACAACTTTTTGAATGTGTTGAGGAAGAGCTTAATTTAAGCAGCATTTTTTTGCTAAATTTGTAAAAATAATTATTTTAGTCTCTGTATTTGTAAACTTCATTCTTTAAAATATTGTCTAGGTCAAATAAGGAAAAAAGAAAACAAAATATTTCAAATAATTAGGTAATGCGCACTAAATGGCAAAAGTCTCATGACCAGATAAAGGCTGTCATGTGGCTCAGGAGGTTAGAGATCTTGTAACCTGTTTGAAGACAGATCTTAGACAGACCTAGAAATGGCTTAGCTATAATTGTGACTTAATACTGTTAGCATTTTTTACGTGACTGAATTATTTAGTTTTTGAGTAAAATGGAAATCTGGATAAGATTTTTGAGTAAAATGGAAATCTGGATAAGTATATACTTGTTTGCACTTCAAATAAATACAGAATCTTCATTATTAACCTACCTCCCCCCTTTTTGGGGGGTGGTAATGGGAGATGAATGGGTAGAGAATATATGGAAGGTATTTATTTGCTTTCAGAAGACCCATTTCAAAAATGTTTTATGACAGAAATTACAAGAGCAATTAGAAATTCATTTTCAAATTGGAAGAGTTTATGAATGCGGTTTAAGCTATTTAATTTATGAAGTAATGTGAAGAATTAAGTTTTACTGCTTTAAATAAATAACAGTGACAATATTTTAGTTTTTTGACTGTATGCACTTCAGCATGTGTACCAACAAATGCTTCTCTTCTGTTTCAGGTACTTCAAAATATGCGGAAGCGCCTTGATGATCCAAATATCATTTCTGGTGATGTTGCTTTAAATATGTTAATTTCCTTTAGGGAAATTCAGGTTAGTTTCTCTTGTCATGTTATATGCTTTGTTAATATACATTTTACATCTCCTTAAATTGTTTTGTGTCAGATACCATACATGTGTATAACTTAAGAGCAATTGTCATGATTATTTTCTTGAAAGAGGGCTAATTATGCTTTAACTTTTTGACTACTAAAGAGATATATACATTCCATTCACATTTTAAAAATTACTTCCGGTATAAAAAATTGTTTTGAAACTGATTATAATATGACACAGTTCCAGTACAGGAATGTTTGTCTATATTTCATCTCTAGTCATCTAGATCAGGGCTTCTTAAACTTTTGTCATTCACGACCCCATTTATGATTGCGAGTTTCTTGACGACCCCATACAAATATAAAAGAAAAATAAATTAATATTTTTTGATGATTTATTTATTAGATAACAATATACATATACATATGAAAATATATAAGTTTAGAATTCGTTTTGAAACATACAAAAATCTAAAATTAAAAATTGCACAAAAAATTATAAAATTGTATTTATTATAGTTTCAAAAATAAAAGTGGATTCTGACCGTCTTAATTCTCTCGAATATATTCAAGTAGTTGCGTGGTAAGTATTAAATTAAAGTATAAGTAAAAAATTTAATGAGATGGATGTGCCTGTTTTTTATTGCATAACAAATCAAATCTTGGTGGAATGTTTGAAACTGCTGGACGTAAGACCTCTTCAACATTTTTTAACGCTGAACGATATTGGGATTTAATATGTGTTAAAGCTGAGAAAGTAACTTCACATAAATATGTGGTGTTGAATGGCAGAAGTACATTTAACGCCATATCAGCGATTGTGGGAAATTCAGTTCTAGTTCCGATCCAGAATTCAGTCAAGGGCTTTTTTTGAAATTGTAGTTTTAAGTTTGAGTCACTCGAAAGCTCAGCAAATTCCTCTTGAGCTTTAAGTGGCAGGTGATCAATCTCACTTAAGCCAATCCAAAACGGCTTTTGAATCCAAACTATTTTTTGGAAATCAATATTTAATTTAAAATATGTCCGGAACTGTATTTCTAGCGCTTTTAAGTGATCTACAATAATTTTTGCAATAAAAGTTTTACAATGAATTTTCTCGATTACAAAATTGTCGACACTGGAAAACATTTCGAACGAATTTTTTTCGACCCTACTTTTCCAAATGTTGATCTTTTTAATAAAACTTTCAATTTTATCATTTGAAGTAAATATATCGCAATATTTTCCTTGAAGAGACAAGTTGAGATCGTTTAACTTCGCAAAAATATCTGACAAATAACACAGCTTGGATAGCCATAAGTCATTTTGAAAAAAAGCAGCAAGTTCACATTTTCGTTCGGTTAAAAATATTTCGATCTCGTCCTTTAATAACAATAATCTTCTTAAACTTTGACCTCTTGACAACCATCTTACTTCTGCATGTAATAACAAAGTTGTGTAGTTGGAATCCGTATCCTTACAGAGATTTGAAAATAAGCGACTGTTAAGGGCGTGGCTCTTAATAAAATTTATGATCTTAACAGCATCCTGAAGCACATCGTTCAATTCTGGTGCTAATTTTTTTGCTGCAAGAGCCTCTCGGTGAATAAGGCAGTGAGTAAAAGTTATATGATCATAATGAGCAGCTTGAAAAAATGATTTAAAACCAATATTTTTGCCCGTCATCGCTCTTGCACCATCTGTGCATATTCCACAGCAATTTTTCCATTCTAAACCTTCTGCTTTTAAAAATTCGTCAACTTTACAATATATGTCTTTCCCTGTAGTATGGTCTTCCATAGGACGACAAAATAACAATTCTTCCTCCACGCTTTCTTTATAAACGTACCTGACATATACTAACAACTGAGCCAATTTAGTAAAATCAGTTGTTTCGTCCAACTGAATTGAAAATTTTGGGCTTTCTTTAATTCTTGTAATAAGTTGTATTAATTGATCCTTGTTAATATCAGAAATTCTATTCGAGACAGTGTCGTTCGACAAAGGAATTTTTCGAATATCATCGCCATATTTTCTTCCATGTAGTATTTCTACCATTTTAATAGCAGCAGGTAACACAAGATCTTCTCCAATGGTGAACGGCTTTTTATTTTTAGCAATACAGTATGAAACTTCATATGACGCTAGTAAATATTTTTCATTAACAGTTATAAGTTTTTCAAAGATTTTCTTTTCTTTATTTAAGGATTTATACAGTCTTTCAAAATATTCTTTTGGTTTATTGACATACGAAACATGCTTTGATTCAAGATGTCTTTTTAATTTTGATGGTTTCATACTCTCCGAAGCCAATAATTCATTGCAGATCAAACAAAGAGGTTGTTCATTACCCTCACAATTTTGAAATGTAAAGCCAAATTGAAGAAAAGACTCATCATATTTTCTTTTTCGCACATTAGATGCCTGTTTTCCAATACTTTGTCCTGCCTGAGAAGAGTTTGTAGCATTATCATCTGCGTCATTACCATTCTTATTTAAGTTCAGCCATTTATCCATGGCCAAAAATTATTTTGATCCTAAAATACAATAAATATATAAAAATAACATATTAAATATATAAAATTATATTAAATATATAAAATTCACAAATTTTTCAACGGGTTTTACAAGTATTTATGCGCGCTTTTTTATAAGAGCCCCACAGACCGGTTTGGTTAATGCGTATTTGCCAGCGCGTGTATTGAATCATTGTTTAGCTGCAGGTTGCACGTGTGTACGCGCGCGCATTCCTCCCTTGTGGGAAGTCAGCGGCGCGCGGTTTATTCAACATGTATGATACCTACCAAACGCACTAACAATGTATAGCCACAGTATAATAATAGCGATCATCGATCGTTTACTGCTGTCGGTGGAGATAGCTCAAAACCTTCAACAAATGCGCGTGTCTAGATGCTGCAAGTCCACTGTATTCCGCCAACTCTAGTGATGTTATAAAATGGTATATATATATATTATATATAAATATTTGACATTAAAATCTCGGGGTCGCGACCCATAGTTTAAGAAGCCCTGATCTAGATGGTGCTGCCTGTTTTCCCACCGAAAGCCATTATTTACTGAAGACGTTTATTCTGTACATGTATTTTGCTAATGTTGATTTGTTGTATTGTAATTTTTTTCAATAATTATGATTAAATGTATACAAATAACCTTTCTCAGTCACTAATAATAATCAAATTTTATGCACAAAAAAGAAATTTTTGTTTATAGGCTTATTATAGCTCACTTGTTCATTGGGATTCGTATGTCCCATCTGCATTTTACGTAGAGCTATTTAAATATTTATCCTTTAAAGATTCTATTATATTTTCAGTTCAAAATGGTAAAATGATTTCTTACTCAATAGAGGATTGAAAAAAGTATTATTAGAATCAGATTCAGATGAACATTTTAATGAAATTGACTTTGAAGACTCTTATGATCCTGATTTTGAATTATTGAAAAATGAGTTGTCTCCCAAACACAGCGAGAAAAATGAGGAATAGACACTTATAAATGCACACTTAAATGATTTATTGAATTAAAAAAAATTCAGGTGGTGGAACCTAAGAGAATTATCTTGGATATGCTGCCTGTGCCTGTATCTCATATTATCTGGAATCATGTCAACCTTGCATTTATTCCTCAATTTTCAGTTCCAGAAGAAGAGACCTTGTTGTTTTCTTAATGTATATTCCTCAGAAAATGAATTGGATATCATTGAAAAGTTATTTCCTCTGAACTTTTGGATCGAACTGCTCAATGCAGTAATCAGTGTACTAAAAATTTGGAACACAAATACAGAAGTAGCAATTGTAAAGTCAGGTCCTAGGAAGATATTGAAGGTGTTAAGACTTTAGTCATACTGCAGTCATTTGCCAGACATTTTGAAATTTTGGTGGTAACTAATTTTTGGGTAATACAGCAATTAAGAATGCTATGTTCCATAATAGGTTCCATTGAATATCTTCCGAAATATGTTACACTGATTTCAAGAAACTTTTAAAGTCATCCAAGGTGTATTTTGTTGATGAAGTTTAACATGTCTTAAGCAAGTTTTCTAAAGTGGAAGAAGCTTGTTAGAATCAGCTGCTGAAAGTATGATAAAATTTAAAAGATGTTCGTCTCTAAAAACAGTATATGCTCCTAAAACCTCTCAAACAAAGTATGAAAAAGTTGAGGTGGTGAAATGTCAAGACAAGTTATACATTTGAGTTGTGTCTGTATAGTGAAGAAACAGATCAAGCAGAAAGGACTTTAGAGGTGATCGTTGGGAAAAAGCTGTGTCAACCTTAAGTGACAAAAATACTTCAGTTATGTTTGACAGATTTTTTGCAAGACTGCTCAATTTTTCAGGACATTAGATTTCTCTGCTGTCTACAGTGTTATCAGATATGCCATAGATGTCCTCCAGGTTCCATACGAAACCAAAGAAAAGAGGGATGCTCAGTTTTATCATTCTCTGATAGAACTCTGTGTGACAAATAAATGGACTCAAAAGAAGTTATTGTCTTAATTAATTGCCATGACTCCACTGTTGTGAAGGTAAAACATATGATGAAGGATCATGATTTCAACTACCCAAAGGGAATAGAAGTTTATAATAAAATGATGAGTGAGGTAGATTTGTCAGATCAAAAATTTCATTTTACAGCTGCGACCAGAAATCTACTAAATGCCGGAGAAAAATATTTTCCCTCATTCTTATGACTTTAGTTGTAAATTCTTAGGTTTTATTAAAAAGATTCAGCTTAAGAGGACAAATTTATATTTCTTATTCATATGCTGAAAATGTGATGGTTCCGGGAAAAATCATACCACTGTTGACAGTGTTGTTGTGGTCATCTATTGAAAATTACAAAATATCTTACAGATGCTAGGATAATTTTTCACCAGTTGGAAAACCATCACGCCACTGTCCTCGTTACTCACAAATAAACAAGAAGAGGACAAATATAATTTGTCCAATTGGTAATGTTGAGTTATGCAATGAATGCTTTACTCCATATTATATTGTGTAAATTTAATTCTTTCATACAGTAGTCCAGAATACTGAATGTGTCATTTGCTATGGATGGATGTATGCATTTCATGATTTACTTAAAAGTGAGACATGTGTGCCAGCCTTTGGTTTAAAAACCACTTGGAAAAAATATTCGATACAATAAATTTGTCTTATCTCAAATCTGTCCTCATGATTTTCATGAAAAATGGGGTGAAAAAACACTTCAGAAAATTACATACTATAAATTTGTCTGTATAATCCTTGGCTCTTGGTTTGCTTAAAAAAATGAAGTGAACAAATTTTCTTAAAAAATCCATTGTAAGAGGGTTAAAGTGAGCTCAATATCGTACATAATTCTTATAAAGCTGAGGCATTTCTGTATGCTTGATACATTAGGTGTACTCTTCAAAAAATAAATAAATACATAAAAATAAATAAAATATGTGTGTAATTTGATTTGCCACTGTCACTTTTGCAATAGATTCTTTGGCCAATGCCATGATCATTCAGTGATGTCTCTGCTTGCTAGATTACTTATAAAGTTTTTGATATAACTATTATTTTGCCTTCCTCATTGACCTGTTAAAGGAACTATGTCACTATGTCATTTCTGAACTTTTCTTTTTCTTCAATGGAACAGTTCATAGACCAATATTAAGTTAAGAAGTAATTTATTACATTTTCTGCCATAACTTGCATTAGCTATATACAGATTATTAATAACTCTAGTTTCATCATAACATCAGGCAGTCATGATATTGAGGTGATCCAAAAGCTCAGTTTGCAATTTATTATAAACTTATGATGATCTGTAAATCTTGTAATAATTCAGTTTTATCTGAAATTCTCTATATTTGGTTGTTGTTTCCCTAAATGGAAAACATAAAAGAGGAGAAGTGATTCAGTAGGGGGAGCATGTTTCCTAATCTGTATTTTGTAAATTTGTTTAAACCTTTCCATTTGTTTCACAGCTGTTATCCTTACATCCAATGTAGCTTGAGAAATTTTAATACCTCTGAAGTAGTAATTTGCATTCCTTCTTTTTTAAAACTAAAATCTTTATTTTGTTATGGTAAGAGGCTTTCTCATTCTGGACAGATTTGAATGATTCAGTTTCAACTTTATTTTACTAATATTTTTTAATGTATAATAAGGTCCTTTTCCTTTTTACATCTGCTAAATAAAAGCATGTGCAATGTACTAGAATTAAACAAAAGGAAATTTTGGAATTCTGTTTTAATAGCTCTTAATATTAAATTTTATTATTGAGGTTAAAAGTGGAAAAGATGGTTAAATACTTAACCCCTAATTGTTAACTCAGTGCATTTGTTTAAAGTCTGACAGTTAAAATGTTCTTAGGAGTTTCTGTTGTTAAACTTTCATGTCATATAACAGTAAGTTCTAGTTAGCCTAATGTTTTGGCCATTAAAAGGGATGGGCACAGTTACGCTCATTTTTGTAATAGGAAAAGAGAATATTTTAATAAAAATTTTCTGTGTTAAAAGTAGATTAAAACTTGAATATCATATTAAGTGCTAAGTGGTTGTGTTTGTCTTCCTGTTTACACCACACATTATCACCTGACTGAGCAATATCATAAGCAAGGTACTCAAAAGTAACATATCTCTATCTATAATTTAAGAGAAGTAGCTGTTTATCTAATAAATTGTCTAAATAGAACCATCTTAATTCATGAAGATACAAATGAACTTCAAAGTTTGCTCCCCGAAATTAAGAAGCATGGAAAAGTTTCATGAGATATGTCACTGACAATATAAAATGAATTTGAAGAATAATGCAATATATTCTAGTTTGGAAGTGCATCTGCATAACCTCTCAGATTTCAATCCTTAACTGTAGATGGTTTTGGTGGGTTTTAGTGAGACTTTGATGTTATTGGCAAGAAGTTTCCTTATTCAGCATTGAAAAAATTGCCATATTCTATTAATAATCACCATTATCACTTTAGCAGAATAACTATTTTGCCAGAAGTCACTAAAGTTGAGCCTATAACTGAAGATTAACCCTGAGCTGTTTTAATGGAGCAAGGTTACAATAATTAGAATATTGTTTGTTTTCGTTAATGGGAGCAACAACCAAAATGTGTATAAGTGCAAAAGCCCTTTGTCGTGACACATGCTAAACATTATGATTCAATGCGTTTTTATCCAGACACATTTTTCATGTAACATTTTGATAAAGAAATAGATGTACTTTAAAATTTGGCATTTATTAAATGATGAGTTTAATGCTAAATTCTTTCAGAAAAGACGATATTTATTTAAGTTTGTTCAAATAAACATGATTGTATTTTTGAGCAGCAGTGCATCTTGAATGTATCCTTATGGTTGCCACTGCTTTTCTTAGTTACATTTCTTACCAACGTACATATTTGGTGATGGTTGTAGGAAATACACCAGGATTTTTAGCTTATTATATTGACTAGAACAAAAAAAGGACTTTTTCACTCTATTAAAATGAGAAATTCAAAGTAAACTCAGGTTTCTCTTTGAGTATTAATGAGAAAATTAATTTAGAAAAACAAAATTGTGACTGATTAGAAAATAATGCCACTGTAGTTTGAAGGGAGGTAGCTTCACATTAGAACTTTTGAAAATTTTAAAGCTAACTGCTAAATTTTATGACCTGAAATCCACAAAACTATTATCTGCATAATCTCATCTGTTAAGCTGTGCAGATTTTTGATCATCTGTAATAATATTTTATGATAATTGCAATATTAACTGCTAGCTATCTTTGAGCTGGTTCCGCAAATTCTAATAACAATTACGCTTGACATATTGCATTATATTACGTTCAATAATGTTTAGCTATAAATATTAAATACACATTTTTTATGAATGATATAACTGTAATTTTGAAATTAAAAATTATTTAAATCAAAAACTTTACTACAAATATTTAATTTTTTTCATTTTACATCACTGGACACAGTTGACTAGTAGGACTTAAGTGAAAGTTTACTGTAAATCACTGGTGGCTAACATTGTGCATAGCTGGTTAATGATAAATAAACATACGGATGTAGTAGCTGCAATCAAAATTATTTTTTCTTGTGATATCTAGAAAAACTGTTTATTTATAGGTGTAGTTACAAAAATAGAGTAAAGAGGTTCACACACAGTTTTAAGCAATTGAGCTCTCATGTGAGGGCTTTCGAGAACAAGGCTAAATGAACTGCGTTATGCTCAGTTCGATTTTTATTTACACTCTAAGAGGTGGTTGTCTGCAGAAGGTGGTAAACATAAGAGGTTTCATTATGCTTTCTGGATATAAAGCAGTTCAGAAATTTTAGTCATTGTGGCATGGTCTGGAGTCATAAAATTAAATCTATAAACGGCAGTTTTGAGAATAGTATTATACTCAGGTAAGCAAATGTCCAAAAAATTATCTGATGTTATTTTCTTGCATAATCTTTCGAAAATTCTGTGAACTGTTATTATGGTGTTATTTTTTTTAATTAACTGAAGATATAATGATATAAAATAAAAACCTAATTGTATCTTTCATAAAAAAAATTTCAGTGCAAAAATACTTGTTGAATGTATGCTTCATAATGTTCACGATTTTCTCTTCATGGTTTAAAAACATTTTGAGGAAGAAGTGAAAAAACTTTGTTACAGCTTATAGAAGAGTACTATCATATTAATTTAATTTTGATTTACTTATGCTTTTGTGGGAGTATAAAATTAGTTATGAGCTAAGCCATTGATCTCAAACTCAAATTGCATGTGGGCTGTATTCACAACCTGAAAGCAACTGGTTGATCACATGCATGGACCGAAAGCAACTGGCGGGTGAGATTTTTCGAGAAAATTTCGAACTAAATTTTAACTTAAATTCCACATACCAAATATTTATTAGAACATTTATAAACAATAGTAATTATAAAGCAAAGAAAAAATTCAAATTTATCATATTTATTTTATCTCTACAACAAAATTTTGTTGGTTACATTTTGTAATTCAAATATACTAGCAGCTAAATATTAAATATCTGGACTGATGTTGATATCCAGGAATTCTAATAGGTTCAATTAGCCACTAAATAACTTAATTTTAACATAAATTTAAAACAGACAAATCAGGAAAACTTACCATATTTTCAGAGGAAGCTTCCCGAATGGGGTAAAACTTGAGGATAAATAACTGCAACCTATTATCTTTCCTTTGTGTATTAAAATTTTTATGGATACATGCAGAAACAATATATATGACTGTATGTAAATTAAGCTTATTATTTTAATTGCTGTTTCCTTAGTACCATCCATTTGCAAACGTTTGGTACAGGGTGCTTCTTGATGAATAAAGCAATGCATGGGGTAGAATAAATTCTGAAAAATTTCTCCTTTCAGTATATTTGTTACCTTTGTCATCGCTCCATTTTTTACAAACTGTAGCAGTTTCACCATCATTTGCACATCCAACCATTTTATCCCAATTTAATTTATATATATCTATTAGAGTTTTTATTTCAGAAAAAAATAGTCTGTGCAACAGTTTTTCCTGTCTTTAGAATTATTTCTAGTAATCCCTCAATTATTTCAGATTCATACAAAATACCTCATATGAAAACAGCAAACTGTTCAGTATGTGTGATATCAATACTCTCATCAGCTGCTATTGAGAATGTTGCAAAGTCTGTAACTTTTCCATTTATTGGCATCGTAAATCTGTAATGATTTTGTCAATACATTCCGCTACTTTGCTGGCTGACAAGTTGATATTTTAAAATAATTGTTGGTTATCAAGACAGAGTTCAGCAGATTTAATCAAACAATCTTGAATAATTTGACTATCACTAAATGGTTCTGATATTTTGCAGAGATATGCACCATAAGAAAACTTTGCATGAGCTGTTGCTTCACTGGATTTGCTTCCTTAAAAATATTTTGTAATTGTTATAGGCCAGATTTTAAAAAGTGTAACTTTTCTTCCCTCAGTTTACCTTCTAACATTTAAATTTAAAAATTTTCTTTTGATTCATTTTATATATGGCAACATAAGTTCTATTCTTTTAGAACTGATATTCTTATATTACAAATAAAACATGCAATTTTATTACACAGACCACGACAAAAGTACATAATTTCGTACTCATCTTTAAAAACATGTCTATCTTTCATCCTTTTTTGAAGACATAGCATGCAGTTTATTCTCTTAATTAAAATCACATTTATAATTTTATTTACAACTTTAGTTAAACAAGAGGAATTTTCATATAAAAGCAGTACTCAAGCATGTTGCAGAATTTTATATGAATGATACTGGTTTCACGGAGGTCTAATGACTAGCAAAAATAGCACGTTTTACAAGTCATGCGTTAGTTTATCTCCATCTATTTAACTTACCAACTAGTGACTGACTCTAGGAAAGTGTAAGTAGCAACTCCTCATAAAAAAAAAAACCTCACACAGTAATGTTCTACCAGCTGTCAACTGGCAAATAAATTTATTGATTGTACAGTGGTCTCATCTTAGCCCAGTCACGTTTCCTGACATACAAGCATATGGAGTCTATAATTTTTTTCATTTAACTGACATAATTAATCTGTTCATTTTATTTCTTTTTCATTTCATACAGTCACAATCCATTTGTCTCTAATCTTTATATTCTAAACTTTCATTTCCTGTGCAGTGATTAATATCCTCCCCTCCCCCTTAGCTTCTTTTGTGGGTCTTTCAGACCACTGTGCATTAAATATTACTTCTGGCTGTGTGCCAGCACTAGCTTCAAACTCAGTTGGAATGTAATGACTGTTGAAATGTTTGATAATGCTTTTTCTATTTTCTTAATAATTACTGTTTTGAAATTCACTGCACAGTGAGTTTATGCTATATTGAAATCAAAAAGTACTGTATTAAAACAAATGTGTAACTGTAATATAATTGGCAGGCTGCATGAAATTGCTTCGGAGGCTGCTTGCAGGTGTATTCAGGATCATATTGTATTTGAATTTTTATCAGTCACTGTTTATTGAACTAACTGTATCTGCTGCATACTTTTGCTGATATTAGTCAGTGCTATTTTAACCAATGCAAAAGTTTCTTTTGTTGTCATTCTTGATTCCTAAATCTTCAAAATTTCAATTCTTATGGATATTGGTTGTAGAATATCAGTATTGAAATGTGATAAAAAATTGTGTATTCATTCTGAATATCTTTGTGAATTTTGCACACAAACTGTTTTATTTTATTTATTAATGTTTATGAACATTTTACTAACCAGATTTTTGTTTATTATTATTATTATTATTTTAATCTTAAGATACCCTATCAAAGTTAGATTTTGTATTTACAGAACCTGGCTACCTCTGGTGTGAATGTTTTTTTCATTGAATTCTGTACCTTATTTGGAGAAACTTCATAAAGGAAAAGTAAATGTCTGTGATTAAAAAAAAAAAAAAGCAAAGCACATACACATGTCTGAGTTCATCTCTTAATTTTTATACTCTTCATGATATTGCTTATGAGCCTTTATGCATATGTGGCTTCAAACCTGCATGATGATGAGAGAGAGCTTTTGTAGGTTTTTGAGGTTGTTATTTTTAATTGAAACAGACATTTGAAGAGGTTTTTAGCAATATTTAAAATCTGTATTGATAATATACACAATGTTTTATAATCTGTTCAGTAATGTTGTCAGATAATTATGGCATGTGATTTCAAATTAGGCAAAATGAAACTCAAGGTTGACTATAGAAAAGCTATAACCATTTCTTCTTAAAAGAGCAAACATATTCGTCTATTCAAAGTACATTTGCTCCTTAAAGAAGAACTAGCCGGCCATACATTTATGTTAATTTTATGGAATACTCTTCCTTAAAATGTGTAGTGCTCAATAAAACAAATTCAGTCTGAAGTAGTATTTTGCCTAATTTTAAAAGTTAAGACTAGTTATGTATGTGATTTTAGCCATTGGTAAAACTTAATTTTTTAAAAAAATAATACACATATATCACATTAAGTTAAAAAGACAATTAGAAAAGTTTATTTTAACAGCCTTTGTCAGCTAAATTGTGTCAAAAACGTACATATTAAGAATTTTTATCCTTTCAACTAATACTTTTTAAGGAATTTAACTGGTTATCTGTTGTTTTTCAGGATTATGATTCAATGGTCAAACTGGTAGATGATTTGATGACTATTCCAAATCTAAAATTTACTTTTACTTGGCCTATTCAACATCTGTATGCATTTGCTTTAAACAGGTTTGTTTGACTTAAAATTTCTAATAATGAGTTTCATTATTTTTTTTATTTTTAGTTACAGTTTGTGGGCATAAAAAAGAAGTAAATGAAATTGCTGTTATATTAATATGATAAACATGTATACCATGACATAACCATATATTATTTTTTTTAATTTTTTAAAATTTGTTTTTTAATTGGTTAGGTTAAAACATTTCTTTCAGTTTGATTATTTCGGGCACTGTACAGGGCATGTAAAATTAAAGTATAGCTTAGAAAAATCAACATTTCTCATAATGCAATGAAATTTGACTATTATTAATAGAGATGTATTACTCAATTTTAATGTAGCAGATGGACAGTAAAGTCATGAAGAAAAGATATTCATATTGCAGTGTAAAGGCAAATTAAATAACCCAGTTGTGTTTATCTGAAACAGTCAATGTGATTTCCAGTCTCTAAATTATAAAATTTGGACTATTGTCTTTCCATGGAGGTAATGAGATTATCAATATGTTTTTTTTTTCAGAATAAACGGGCTTGCTTCTAAAAGGGGCAGTCGGAGCTCTTTATCCAAATTAGGGCAGTTATTTTTAATGGTGCCTCCTCAAAACCAGATTTCTGTCAGACATTTCCCAGTGGCACACACAAACTGCTTTTGCAGAGCTGCAGAGAAAACAGTTTAACTTCCATTTGGACTATTACCTTACCAAGTGGGCATCTTTCTCTATGACAAAGTGTTTCCAGAAATGTAGATCAATTCTTGACAATATGCTCTAGAAACAACTATTAAAATTGTCTCTTTGTGAAAACATAGTTTTTGTCTGCTTTGATATGAAAATGTATGAGTGCTAATGGTGTAGAATGCTTTGCTACTTAGTAACTAGCAACTTGATTCTAGTAGCTCCTGCAGTAACATACCAGTTTTCATATGAAGCATTTTGAGGGCCAGGGCATTTCAGGTAAAGATAGGTTCCCTGCTGTTTATTAATATCCTTCAAGAACAGGGCGAGTTCAAAAGATGTATGCATAGTGTTATATTAATTTTAGCCTCAAAATAATTTTTTTTAAAGAACTTTCAGCTTGATTGGAGTTTTATGTGTTGACGAAGCTATGGAGGAATTGATATTGCAAATTGTACTAAATAAGATCATTAAATGGGCAAATAGTCAAAATATTCAAATCCTTAAACTGTAAGGCTGTGTAGGAGAAACCTACTACTTGATCGACAAATCCATCTTGAAAGCTGCTTAATCTTGGTCTCATGAGGGATGGATGACAAATTTTTAGGCATGATAGTCTTAGTGCTGAGAACACTATGCTCTATGAATTAAGTAAATCAGTGCAAAATTTCTTTGCTGAAACATTATCAAAATTTTTGTCTTCTGTGCAGGTATGTAAAGAAAGGGTATGAGGCAACATAAATGTTGCATCTGGATAAAGTGCATCCTTTAAGCATGATCTCTGATGTATGTTTGAGTAACCTATTTGTTCCCAATTATTTCTCAAATCTGGTTTCAGTGGTCAGTCATATGGTTAATACTGTTGTTAGTGAGAGCTTATAATGCAGGGTATGTGCTTTAATGATGACACTGTCAACAAATACCTACTTCATTCAGGACAGTGTTCAGTTTTGAATTACAGTAGACTTTAGGAGTATGCATTACCATTGTTATCGACAATCTTGATGCAGTTTTCTACAGTAATAACCCTTTGCTTGCAAGCAACAGGAGAAGAACTGTTCAGACTGAATATCATGCTGATGATCTGATATGATGCCATTATCATTTACATGAAGAATGTAGGGTTACAATGGAAGATGAAAGGAATTTCTATGGTTCATTTTTTGTACATCCCAGTTCATGTGAAATTGGTCAGCCAACATGAAACTTGATGTTGGGAAAAGAATTGCCTTCTGTCCTCATACAAAACAAGTATCTGTCTACATAAAGTGATGCATTTTTGTTTGTATTAATGTGGTACATTATACAGTATAAAGTCCAAGATCCAGGCTTGTCAGGATTTCTGAAATTCTAGCTTTTAGATCATCAGTTTAAACCTAGTGAGGTGGCATGTAAAAATAATAAAATTAAAAATAGGAAACTATGAAATAATGAAGCATTTATGACTCTAAGAGAATGAACATTTCCAAAAAAAAGTTCGACATGTATTTATTTGTTTTATTAAACATGTTTTAATGCAAGTTTTTTGCGCTAATATTTTAATTTTATAGATTATTTTTCAAAATTTCTTGCTCAGTTAATACAAAGTTCCATTATTCAAATCCTATAATTGCAGTGTTAAAAATTCCCTCTAAACTGTCAATCAAAATCTTTCCAAAATGTCTATGTGCCTATCAGTGGATTTAAAAGTATACTTCAAGATTTAAAACATACAACTTCGCCATCTGTTAGTTGATTTCTGATTAGCTCATTGTCATCGCAATAAAAAGCAATTTAGCATCGCAATTTCTGTTATTTCTTCTTCCTTTATTATCACTTCTCCACATTTTTCACAAATTCCGCACTACTGGAAAATCTCACCTCCTACAGCATTCAGAATGCACTCCAAAATAAAGTTGCTTATTTGGTAATTCTGGAATCGCAGTTGTTTCCTCACTTTAAGTCCACTAAAGAAGCTAACTGCCATATGTGCTTTTGCTTTGCAGATCCTGCTACATCTCCAGAATTAGAAGTTGTTTTGGCATAATTGAAAATTCAAACTTTAATTATGATAAGACACATGTAATAATAATAATTTGCAAAAAATAATGAGCTGGATCAAGTCAGTTTAAGGAGTGCATAATTTGATATGTTAACTGAACTTGTTTCCTTTTGAATCTAATTCTTTCTCTCTTTACACTGTTTTGCTATCAAAAGAAAAACAGTATTAGCAACCTCCACTCCAAATTAATTTGTTTTGGAGTTTCACTTATTGTTTCGGTCAGGTAGAAAAATATTACCCATCCCCACCTGCACAATCACTCAAGCACCAAAAGTGGGTTGCAGATAATGTCAATCAGTGTAATGTTATTGGCCATGATGGTGCGATTCCCTAGCCAACAGGTGTTAAGTGATGTACAGCAATTTCAGTTGAGAGGAAAATCCCTTTTAAGACACTCCTTTTTCTGGAGTATTATATTTTCCATTTTTAAATTATGCAAAAAAAAGTGCTAGTCGTCCAGATGCTGAATCATTCTGGATACTAGACATGTAGAATTTGTATTTTATACTGTAATTTGAAACTTCCTTTCACTAGGCACCAGCATCAGGGGCCAACTGTCATATACTGCTGACTAATATATTGTTCCATTATGGTAAGTTAGCATAAGGTTGTGTTTAAATTGAGCAACCTGCTAGATATTTTGAATTGGGTTTAGGAAGTTTTGCCTAAATCCTTTTATAGGCCACACATTTCACTCACAAAATGCCACATTTTTTGGGGGGACTTACTTGTGCATTAGAGTACAGGTTTTCATCAACGAAGTTCAGAATAATGAGTGGCTGGGAGATTTCTCAAATTTAAAGTCAACTCTGTTTCCACAGATTTGAAATCCAGACTCAGCCTGTAGGTTGCAAATGGTGCCTGCTTTTTGTAGTAAAACAAATTCTGGTTTTGTTAAAAATTGCACACATTACATGTTGCTAAGGCCGTTAGAATTTTCGGACAACCTATTAGTTCGTGAAGAAATGTTTAAAGAATTTGAGGCTTTTTGGTAGTTTTTTGATTACAGGCATTCCCCCAACATTCTACGAAAAAGTATTGATGAGGCAATGCACCATGTGTCCAAAAAGTATTTGCATGGCAACAATGATGTCACCAAAAAGTATATATGTGACAACCTAAGTATGCATGTAGCATTCTTCTGGATGACTTTTCACTTCTCTGGACATTTTTGCCAGCATGACTGCAAACTGTGGTCCCTTTTATGGGAGTTTTGGTGTAGTAGTGGACTGCATACAACAGTTTTCAGTTGTCCATGATGAAATCTCAGACTTTGCTTTGTGTGTGACGTGCATAACACATCATGTGTCTCTTTTCTTCTTCTCATTTCAGGATTTTGGTCCTGAGGTCTGTGTGTGATGCTGAGTTTAGTCTTAAAAAATTATGCAACTTAATTTAGTCTTAAAAATTATTTAAAGTTTTTAGAATTAATTTACTGATTATTAAATATCTTTCCATGTATTTAGATGCTTGCACTTAATTTACATATGCCTTCTGAATTTTAATGATGTTGCAAATTAGTTCACAACAATAATTAATCTTTTATTTGTTTACAATTGAATTTTCATAATTTCAAATTTAAATTAGCTTAATATGAATGGGATAATGTTTTTTTATTTGTTAAATTCAAATATGTATATATATATATATCGCTGTTTAGCTATACATTTTGTTTCATGGTTCTGTCATTTGGAATTGTCGTTGAGCTTCTAAACTGCTTGTCATTGAAACTTGCTGCTTCTAAGATGTCATTTTCTGGGATACTTTTTCATACTGTTGTGTGTTTTTTTTTTTTTTTTGAATTACTGAAGCATTTTTAAAATATGGTAAGTGAAGATTTCACTTCAGAGTATGAAAAATAATTTGAAGGTATCGAATTTGGTAAGTAAAGGTGGCTGATTAAGAATTGTTCAGTTTTTGAATTCATAATAGCAAGTTTTGGCTGCATAGAATTATTACCAGAATTCCTTTCAAACTTCAGAAGTGTGCAGTTCTTCATAAGTGGGAAATATTTCAAGTGAGGAGTTTAGATATGTATTTATCGATTGTCAGCTTCAGTAAAATAGATTGAAAAAATTCAGTCGTAAAACTTTGTACATAAGCTATATATATATATATATATTGCAATAAATACCTTTTAAATAAAAAATATATTTTATTGGAAATAATATCAACGTAGGTTATAATTTGTTGTCATTAATATATTAAGCTCTATATGCCCATCTTGCCATAGCTTTGTAGTGTGCCACTGTGCTTTAAAAGGTTAGACAAAGTTTAAGCCTGAGGTTCTCAATCTTTTATGCTTGAAGTATATCCTTGAAAATATGCATGTAACTGGTAAGTGCCTTGTGTGAGTAAATATAATTACAGTTATATAATGTAAGTGTGGAATAAAATAATATTAAATTATATGTGATTAATCTTACTGAAAACCTTTTTGATGGTAAGTCTTAGTTCAGAAAAACATGAAACACTTTTGCATCAACTAATTTTCGGTCAATGACGATAATTACTTAGTTTGTTGGTTGCATTTTCACTTTTAAGTATACCTTTTTAGTGTTCCATTTTAAATGTGTTCAAGATTCCATTTTAAGTATGCTAATGAGTTACTTCATTTCAATAGAATTCTTACTATTTTCAAAGGAGATAAAATATTAAATAATCTATTAGAAAATAAATTATTGTTTTATTACTTTGCAGCTTTAGTGCAAGTACTACGCAATTTTTACAATTGATTAAAGTAACTGTAAACCTGAGGAGTGTGATGCTGATAATTTTAATAATAGTTACCCAAGTTAAAGATGCATTTTCTTGAATACACTGTTGAAGGTATTCAGAATCATCTCATAATTTATAGTAGAATAACTGCTTTTTTTTTCACTAAAATCATTTTTCGATGTTTTTTTTTTTTTTTTCCCCCTGAGAGATCTGCTATACTTTGCTATCAAACGAACAACAGAAGGCTCCAAGTAAGAAGCAATGAACTCCTGTTTTTAAATTTGTCTACCAACTACTCTCCATTTCGTAAACTGCATACTACACAGGACTAGATAACTTAAATGAAGTATGTGTCTGCACCATTACTAGCACCATTTTATAATATAAATTCTGATTATGTTAATTGAAAAGCATAGCACTTAATGTGCTAAACATTGGCAATATTAAATTTGAAAACCATGTAAAAAATAATGAAAAGTTCATTAAAATTTACTGTTTATGATAATGTACTTGAATAAATTTGTATTGTTTAATACTGTTGTTTCCAGACGCAACAAGGAAGGTGACAGGGAGAAAGCTTTGCAAGTAGTAACTACCGCATTGCAAAAAAAGGAAAATCAAGTTCCTGACATGATCTGTCTTTGTGGTCGAATTTATAAAGATAAATTTGTAGAATCTCAGCATAAAGATCAGGATAGTTTGCAAAATGCCATTAAATGGTAGGCTCACACCCTATTTAGTACTCGTATGTAGTTGCTTATAAAGCTTATGTTTTTAGTTGTATTTTTATTCATCTTATTCTTAATCATGAAATATTCTTTTCAATTCATGCTGCTGCTTACTATTCAGTAAGTAAAAATCCTTGCAGAACAGCTTGTTTTCTAATCACATTGTATGATCTGATCGTAAAGAAGAACCTGTGTAAAATACTTGAATTGTAATGTTAAAAGTAATTTAAAAGTGTGTTGCATTTTAAATTCTTTACTTAAAAGTATTAAGAATTATTTTTTTAGTAAGTTCACCATAAAAAATATCAGTGAAAATACTCAGTGCTATCATATTGGTAAAATGGTAAAATAATATCTCTTTTAGAGAATGTAATTGAATTTATTAAAGTTTCTCACTTGTAGGAGATTCAGGTTTTTCTTTTCTTTTCTTTTTTTTTTAAATTTTATTTTGTGTTTCTGCTTATGCTAGAGTATATGGAAAATTTCATTATTATAAATTTGATTTGTAGATGTGAGATGTAAATTATTTTCTAGGTATCGCAAAGGATTTGAAGTCCAACCAAATGAATATGCTGGAATAAATCTTGCTACTCTGTTAGTTATAGCTGGAAATGACTTTTCCAAGTCATCAGAACTGCAACACATTGGTCGTGTTCTGAATAATTTAATTGGTCGCAAAGGCAGCCTAAACTCCCTTAAAGACTATTGGGATGTGGCAACCTTTTTTGAAATTAGTGTACTTGCTGAAGATTATTCTAAAGCTATTGAAGCATCTAAATGTATGTTTGACTTAAAACCACCAAACTGGTATGTCCTTTTATTGTTTTCACATTTAGAATTGGTCTTCTTAATTTCTGAAAATGCATTTAGTATCTTCTTACAAATTTTCTTATTTGTAAAATTTACATTTCTTTGAATAATATAATGTAAGAAAGTTTTCTTCTAACAGCAATTTTGTACACAGTACTCACTGGCTAATAAAATAGCCACTTACTACTTTCCAGTTTCAGAAACCAAACAGTTACTTTTTAATTAATAGAAAAAGCTCTTTATTAAACTCATCAACACTGCTTATAAAACTTAGATTTTTTAAAGTTATTTTTGAAGCAGGAGAGAGGAAAATGTGCAATGCCCTTGCTGGGACTCAAATCTGGACCTCTCGAATACACTCCGCATGTGCTAATGTGCTACCATTACACCATGAAAGTGGGCTTGAAGGAGAGAGAAAATACCTTATATCTTTTATATCAGGTTGTTGGTAATGGTATGGTATCAACCTACCAAAGTTGTTGGTAATTCATTGATTTAAGTTACTGTGGATCGTAGATTACTTATCGTTCACATAGCTAGTGCTTCAGTAAAATAAATTTGAATAAAATCTTTATGCCCTCCATTTTCTGTAATCATGAGACGCAATTTTCAAAGCTCTTTGTCTGCACGAGGCCTCGGAAGGGCAGAATTTTCTTAAGGTTAGCTAAAACAGTCATGTAGGGACATTATATATGAATGAGTATTCCATCTCAAACGCTGGCTGATAGGAGGTGAAAATACAGCTCCTGTATCCCATCTTTTAAACTTTCCACATTCCCTTTGGAATGGTCATATTTTTTATCACAGGGTTCTGAAAAATGTTTATGAAAGCTTCATACCATTGCACTGTATTAACAATCTTTGGATTGAAAGGGAGCAATAATGTAGGTTGCAGAAAAAGCAAAGAAAGCATTGGTCCTGATTATAATCATGAACTATTAAATTGACTAAACTTGTGAAATGCAGTCTGTCTCCTGGTTAAAAACATGGATTTTGAAGGTAAATAAAGTAACATTAGAAGGATGTCTTAAATATGTTGTGCGCTTAACATGTAACATGTTGGAAATGTCAAAGTGGAAAAACTGAAACAGAAGGATAACTTTTAAAAGATTTTGATATCTTTGGTATGTGCATCTGAAAAAATCTTCATTTTAACTTGGAAATTCCCAAACAGCTTAAGCAAAGACTTGTAATTAATTAATTTATAAGGAATGAAAACATCTCAAGCAAATGCTAAAGACGGAAAATCGTGAGACATTGAAATGTTCCTATTTCTGGAGCTCTTTTCACTGTAAAAGCTGTGGAAACCACATAAAACTTATGCTATCAACACATCTGCCTGTAATATGCTATGGGTCAATCTATTAGTGTTCACTCCGCCATTGGTGGATTTAAAACTAAATAGTTAATGTTTTGAATATAGTTTGTACTAAGTTCTAATGTTAGCTTTTAGTAGTTTAACTTGGTTGCTGGTACTTCAGAAACATAAACTGGAACAGGTAGAATGGTTAAGGAATTTGGTTTAGAAAATGTGTTCAAAATCATATCCAGAAAAGAGACTGTTTAACTCATTAACCGCCAAAACTACAAGGAATGATTCTTTTCTCATGAAAATAATAACAAATATTAAGTTAAGAATTTATAACATACACTGGTGTGCAAAAATTAAGGACGAGACAGTTTTTTCAATATAACTTTGTACAAAAGCTTTCCAAATCAACACATTTAATACCGTAAGATCCCCAATACGTAAGGACATGAGTAATGTAAGCAACACTTACTAAAAGAGAAATCAGAGGGATAAAAAGAAGCTTTATTGAAAACGTAGCATGGAACGCAATGCGACTGAAGACCGAAACATCCCTGTGATGGGTGTCCAGCAAGAAACATCCGGTCTTTAATAGGGGATATGATCTCCCCTGACTGCTAGGCAGGTTTCACATCATTTGTGCATGCTGGATATGTGGTTGTTAATGAGCTGTTGAGACACTGCTGCTCGTTCCTCTTGTAGCACCAATCGCAGTTTCGGAATCGTTACTGGCGATAAGTTACGTGCTGCCACGGGTCTCCCTAGTAAGTTCCGTACATGCTTGACGGGATTTAGATCCAGAGACCTTGCCGACCAATCCATGTGTTCAATATCTTCACTCTCCAACAGCTCTTCGACAGTAACTGTGCGATGAGGTGGAGCGTTGTCGTCCATGAAGAGGAACTGAGGACCCATAGCCCTTGTGAAAAGACGCATGTAAGGAAGAAGAACCTCGTTACAATAGCAGTCCCAGGTGACGAACCTCCTTGGGAGATATGAAGGTCGGTCCGGCTACCAAGCATTATGTCTGCTCGAACGAGAACTCCGCGACCTCCAAAACAGTCCCTTTTGATGATGTTGAAGGGGTTATTGCGTGTTCCCCGCTCTGTCCAGATGTGTATGTGTCTAGAATCGCAACTCAGACTAAATCTGCTCTCATCTGTAAAGAGTACTCGTCCCCATTCATTGTCTCTCCAATTCCGGTGTTCCCGGCACCACAGAGAACGCCTTCTCCGATGGGCAGGCGTTAGAGGTACACACCGTACAGGACGTCGTGCCAACAGATCACCACCGTGCAGTCTTCTGGCCACGGTAAAACGCGATATCGGTCGTCCAGTCGCCTGTGTCATGTGTCTAGCGATTTCTCCCGCTGTCTGCAGCCTGTTTCTTCTGGCCTGTAAGGCAATATACCAGTCATCTGCGGGTGTGGTTCCTCTTGGACGACCACTACTAAACCCCCGGATAGCTGTTCCTGTAGTTTCAAATTGTCTCCAAAGTCGTGAAACGATGCTGTGAACAATTCCGAACTCTGCAGCCACACTTGTCACACTGTGGCCTTCCTCCAACTTCCCAATGATTCAACCTCGGGTAAAAGCATCCAGATGTCGTCTAACAGATTGATTATTCGCCATTTCTCGCTGAGGCAACTACTCGGTGTGATTTTAACTGCTATGCGGCGTGCAATCTCTTTGCCAGAAATACTTATCTTACACCGACAACATGCTTTATACTACTCAGACACTCTCCCCCATTACGTCTACCGGCATATCTGCGCATGTGCTACTGTACATCACCTTACTTAATCTCCTTTCTGTCCGCTCTGTCTCTTCGTTCAGCTGATATGCTAATTTTTCGACTTCGTCCTTAATTTTTGCACACCAGTGTAAATATACACTGAAAATTTAAAAAATGCTCTTAGCTGTGGAAAAAGTGAGTGTTGCATTTTCACAACATCTTCAGAATAAGACTGCGGATGTTTAGTGAGTAGGATTGTACTCGTGGGATGTTTCCTTTGAGTGGAACACTGGATTACTTTTTAGCTGTATGACGTTTTATAAATCTACAAATCACTTTACTTGTAATTAATTTAATATTAAAATGTACATTATATTTCTTTTATAAATACAGATTACTTCATTTGAAAGATTCAAGCATGAAAAGCTTCACTACAATCATGATGTAAAGCTACATTATGTGCTTTGCATCTATAAGCAGTCTGTCTATGGCACTCTTTACAACAAAGTCTTTTTTTATCATCGGACTTTACGATAAAATGTCTGCCAGCTATATGCAATGGTTTTTTAATGCTGAATTTACTAGGTCTTCCTGTTGCTGATCTATTTCTGGCTAATTCTACACTCTCAATAGGAGTTTGCAAAAGGAATAATGCAATCTCGCATTTGAAATCTAAAACAGAGTTATTGTTTCCAATAGTAGAAAGTTGTGATATTTTCCATGCATTTTTCAAGGCTACATCAATGTAATTAGTAAATATTGGTCACCACCATTTTTTGCCACGAGTTCTTATTCTGTAATTGGCTTCTAAATTGTCACATAAATCGACTCCACACATTTTGACATTGCATTGTTCAATAAGATGAGGCTGAGATATGAAAACCTTTTTCCTTTGCGTTTTTGAATAAAGGGACACATTTTTTATGGGCAGAATGTTTCCGAATGTTGAACCAACAGTTAAACCGAATTGTCGTTCCATCGGACAAAAATTATTTGATTTTTCTCTTCATACTGGGAATCATAATAACCCCTATCTTTCTTACGGACACATTTCACAGTTTCTAGTGGGCGCATTTGTATGCGGTTTTCCTGAATTGTTCCTGCAGCCCTGAAACTTTTATTTTTTAGATGACAGCGAAGCTGAAATGCTGTAAAAAGTTATCAAAATATGTAGCATGATTTCCGGGAGTTTCAACAACATTGAGCAAATTTATCACCACACTTCCTCCAAGCCCAAATTCTTCATATTCTGGTAATTTTGGAGCTGTCGACTTACCTGAATAAATATCGAAATGAAACACATATCCATCAGGTGATACCAGAGTCTATGTTTTGTATCTAAATCTTATAGGTTTCCCTTATAGAAACATCTTTGCTGAATGTTTGCCTCGATAAGGAATCATTTGCTTTTCAATACTCAGATTGTGGAAAAATATACCAAATTGTTGGAATTTCTTATTTAGCAGATTTAGATACTGTCTCGCCTTATATAATTTATCAGTATTGTCAATTTGACTATTATCAGCTAAATGCAAATTCTGCTTCATATTCTTATACTGCAAACGTGACATCGAGTCCCGTACAATAGGAACAGAAATGCCCTTATCAAGAGACCAATACATTTCTTCTTGAGGTAAAGAATGATATCCCGTAAGCAATAATATTCCAATAAATCGTCTCATATCGGCTTCAGATGCAATAAATTCTGGGCGATTTTTTTTGCTGAGCGCATATATTTGTCTGTTCAATGAGAAGAGAGTAAATGTCTGAACCAAAAAGAAAATCAAAAATCTCTCCACTAGTTTTACCTTTTATTTTGTCTTTTATAGTTTCTCTTCTATCTCTCTCTTCATTTTCTTCCTGAGACATAACTGACGGTTCCTTTTTTATCCATATCAAGTTTTCAGTTTTCTGCTTTTTAAACTTTTTCATATGACTACCACTGCTTTTAGAAGGCTGAAACTTACTTCTTACATAAATTTAAACTTCCCCAGCAGTATCATTTGGTAAAATATCATTATCATTATTTAAAACATTGTCATTCCCTGCTTCTTCATCATTAGCTTCTGCAATTTCTGGGGGAACAACAACAATATCAGTTTCATTCTGGTCATTATTAACATTATCATCATCTGTTTCTTCATCAAAAAATCTTTGAAGGGCTTCTTCTAATGTAAGATACCGCATTCTAGGCATTTTTAAAGCACTAAGAACATGAACCAGAACATCGAAAAGAAAGTAAAAAAGGAGATAAAAGACGATTACCCGTTTCTTGCTGACATTGCGTCAGCGCAACCCCTGTTTTCCCTTCCTTCCCAACACAAATATAAACATCTGATTGATGTAATATTCTGATAAACAGTGACCTTGACTAAAAATAGATCACTCATAAAGACGGCAGTTCTTTCGTTTATATTTTCGGCAAAACTACCCCGTCGAAAATTTTGCTTAAAGTATGAGATTAATTATTATAAACAAAATGATTGTTGAAGGCAAATATTTTTTACACAAAATCATCTGCTGGTATAAAATATCTTGGGTAGTTAGTTGGATTTATATATACATTTATTTTGACCGTTGCATCAATGCAACACTAGTGGCTGATGGATTAAATAATATATCTGTTGATAATTAAAGTACTCAAATGTAGAGATTGAAACTCGCAAAACTTATTACTTTTAACACCATTCAGTGAAAGAAATTGTAAGCATTTGTTTAATGAGAGAACTATTGACAAACATGACTTCTAGAAACACAGTGAGACTTGTAGTCATTATCAGCAAACAGTGTGTTAGTAGAACATGCCATCTGATGAAAAAAATCATAAATGGCAAAACTGTATACTTAATTTTTCATGACAAAATGTTTATGAAATACTAATCCTCTTCATTTTTGCTTTAAAAAGTATAAGGTGTTTTTTAAGTTGATAATTTGCAATACTTTATCGTAGACTTAGATTTTCTATGTTGTGCAGGATGCTATTAAATAAGCAAAATCTGACATGTGTTACTTTTCCCTTTGTATATTTAGCTGCATTATGAGTTTAAAGAAATCTGAGCAAAATTTCTGTTTTGGACGTATGCTTTAATAAATTTGCATTTCTACTTTTGCTATTAGCATTTTCTGATTTAAGAAATATTTATGTAATTTATGTCATATGCATATATCAAAGCTATAAATATGATAAATGTCTTATAGGTACTTAAAATCAACAATTGGAAACATTGAGCTTATAAATAGATTTCGCAGAAAACCAGAACATATTGAATTAACAGCAGAGGAAAAGGTATGTTTCATTGTGCAACCACTGTTTGAGATGTGGTAAAGTATTCTTTTAATAATGTTACATTCTAAAGTGAAGTAATTTTTCCATTAATCTTTTAATATATACAATATTTTAAAAGGAAATTAATATTTGAAGCTTGAATTCCTTTCTGTAATTTGCTGTGAAATTTAGGCTACCTTGTGCATTGTCCATCAAAACTTCTTTCAGAAATGTAAAATGATATTAAAAACTCTTTCAAATAATAATTTTTTTAGTTTAATCTAAATGTAATTTCATGTTTCGTTACAGAGATGTTTCCTGTATACACCATGCTGTCTTTTCTGTACTCGGTTATAATAGCTTTAGAAATCCTTTTTCAACCTTTTATATGCTGCATTTTGCCAAAGCAGCATGAGAATGTCATAATGGTGCAGCAACCTTGTCTCGCATGATGTTCTAAAAATTAGCATTATGTTGTTTTTAAGATGCTGAGATGTCTACAAAATTCCTCAAATTTGTGACCATTGCAAAGACACCGATTTCATGTCTTTTTGCACAGAAACATCCTTTTATGAAAAACGTCGCTTTCGCATCTTTTACTGCATTCTTGTCACAAAAGAGTAGGATGTTAGATTGTAGCAGTGTCACTTTCGACATTTTAGTGATGCCCTGTTGTCTTCGAAATCTATTTTTTTGTGACTATTATGCTTTATTGTGATGTCTTTTAGTAAGTATAATATTGATTACTTCTTGGATAGGAACATCATAACTTAAGCTCTGAAAGGCCAATATTAACTTTAATGCAACTTCATCTCTATCAACTTTCTGAAATGTTCTATGTGAAAGAAAGATAAACATTAGTTTGAAACTAAAGGAGTGTTATTTTATGAAATACATTAATTATGGACTTACGTAACTGAAAAAAAATTGAAAAAGAATCATAATAATTGCACCATATCATATTTATATAAACTGACACATTTCTACAATCACTCCTCTGGGAGATTCATCTATAGTTAAAGTTAAATGAAATTTAGAGCAAAACTTTTTATTTACATTTGATTTTTTTCAAAAAACTAACTTCATGTTTCTTTTAAGGGGAAAAGTATATTATCGCACATTCTCAACTGATAATACAAATTTCATTTTTCCAAATTTGGATATATTTTTATATCTAGTTACTTAATTCTAGCAAATATCGTTTATTCTCAAGGCAAATATCAAAAGGTTTTCTGAAGGTACTCCACAGATGGGCACCCCGTTGATGGTAATGCCTGCATAAAGCCAGAGTTCTTAAAGCCTTCTTAATGCATAAAGCCAGAGTTCAGTGTTATTAGGCAAGATAAATTTGTCAAATTACGGAAGATATATTACAGTATGTGTGCATTTTTGACACAGTACTTATTAAGAAATAAATAAATTTACTTATGTTATTAAGTTTGCATACATACAAATAAATTTTGAGTTATAGAAAATTGAATTTTGTATTTTATTTATATTTAGGAAGTATAAATTTTTGAAATTCTTGAGATGCATAAATTAATAATAAAATATTTAAAATTATATAATTTTTATTTTTAAATTTTAAGCTTTGTGATTTATAGCAAAATTAAGTATAATGATTAATTAAAAAATTAATTAATGGTGGTTGTATCAACAGTATAAACAATCAATAATAAAAAGATGCTTTACAGCGTTATAACTGACCATTTTACTCATATGCAGCAGACATTTGTCCTGCTTCATTGCAGAGCTAGGTTTGGTAACATAAAGTAATTTTCCACTGGAAATTGTTGCATTGGCAATGAACAAAATCTATTTATTCTGTAGCAAAGATCATGTTGATTTCGAGATTTGGGACTTGGGACAGTTCTACATTTTGGAAATTTTCTTTTTTAGATCAATTTCTAGATTCTAAATCTAGTGAGATGACATCAAAATGTTATGAAATTTCAAGTATGAACTAATTATTTATGAAATAATGAAGCATTTATAACCATGAAATCAAAGTTTATGAAATAAAGGTCAATATTTAATTGTTTGTTTGATTAAAAGTTTTTTCAATATAGGTTGCTTTAGCTGCTTCTTTTTTGTACTAATAGTTTCTCTTTAATTTTATAGGTAGACATAATTTCTTGTTCAGTTACAATGCTCCATTGTTCAAGTTCTGTAATTATCATATTGAGAATTTCCACTAAATTGTCATTCAAAGTCTTTTCATTCTCAACAATCTTTTTGTAACTCTCTTTACTATTTGTAGTGAAATTTACTAGATTTAAAACCATACTACAGATTTAGTTGTCTACTAGTTGATTGATGATTGCGGCATTGTCATTTCAAACTTCTGTTATATCATCTTTATGTATTATCAGTTCTCCTCATTTTTTCGCAAATCCATTAATTGGAAAATTTTGCCTTTTGCTTGTGATATTTAAAAACCTTCAAATTCAAGGTTGTCACTATCATCATCACCATGAAGTATGGTAACTGGCTATAAATTATGCCAACTATTTTTTTAAATATTGCAGACGTCATGTTCTTATGGTGCTCCACACAGCAAATTTAAAATATTTGAAAAAAGAATTCTATTGGTCTTGTCATTGGTCAGAAAATTTAGTGCTGATTTTGGAAAGATTATTTTATATTTGCATTTCAGTATATACAACACTGTGATAACTGTTGTTTGAATGATAGACATACAATTTGAAGAAAAAACTAAAACAGAGATGTTAGCTTTCTCTGAAACTTTAAGTGAAGCATGAGCCAAACATTTATCTGTAATCAGGACAGTTTTTGCATCGTCTGTAGTTGAGTAGTTTTTAAAAAACTTCAATGTTAATTGAATTTGATATATATTTATTAATATCTCTTTTTGAATTAAACTTACTTGATTCCTTTTTCCAGAATTCGAAATTTGGGTTCAATCCAAATATAATTCCCACATTTTCTATGATTTATTTTTAAAATTTGTATTTTTAAATAATTTTTATAAATTTGTCGAAAAATTTTTTCTACTATAACCTATAAAATTTTTAACCTTGTCTTACAATGGGTGTATTTCTAGGCACACTTGCCAAAAATTAGAGTTTTTTATTTAAATTTCCTAAGATATACGGGAATTTACACGTTGGTGTGTTTTGAAATTTGGCATATTTGTTACAAGTGATAATAACACCAAATGTTGCTTACTCACTTTGTTAAAATTATTTGAAAGTAGTGAAATGTGACCTGTTTTCCACTTCTGTACAATGAAAAAAAAAGGAAAGGAAAATAGGTTGCTATAAATTAAGAAATTCGCCAAGTGAATTATGCTTGGTGCAAACTGAAAAAAAAAATGCACCAGTATAAATTTTTAAATTTCTTTGTAAATTTCCCATCAAATTTTACAAAATTTAATATTTAGGCGTAATTTGAGTAGTAGAATAAAAATGTGGAAAAAAATTGGCATATCATTTCAGAAAAGGCCCGGTTTTTGTGTCAAAATACTTATATTAAAACAATGCTATATATAAATCTGATAAATATTCTAAGTCGCGCTTTTGAGACATGAAAAATGCAGTTTGTTCCTTTTTTTTTTTTTTTATGCATTATGCATTGCTGTAGATTTCTCTGAAGGTAAGCCAATACAGTCAAGTAAGAGTCAACTTGCCATATGGTTATTTCTGGTATTCTTGTATGCTGCCTGTCACATGCCATTTGGTTTAAAATTTCATTATGTTTATCAGTTTTTCTTCATTTAGTTGAAATATCAGTTCTCTCAAATGCAGCAGAGATCACAATTACTGAAATGTTTGTAAACGTTTACCATTTTCTAAGATTCATATTATTATATTAGAAATGAAAAATTTAAACTATTTTTGTGCACTCTGTAATTCTTGTTTTTCTTTCAAATTAAAATAATAATTTTTATTATATTTATTTTACTTGGGGCATTATTTTTATGTATCAGTGTCAAAAATAAATAATGCTGTCATGAAATTATATGTTTCAGATATTCAATTTCTGGTTGGAATACTTTGTGGCAGCATCTTTGGATGAGGTGTCTGATGTAATTAGATTTCCGGTAAGTATTTGGTGATATGGTGTGATATAAAATTACTTTATTTGGAAATTTTTTCCCTTTCTTAAATTCTTTGCAGTAGTATTAGTTTAGTTGAATGATAGTATATATTTGTAAATACTTGTATATATATAAATTATGTTAAATACTAAATTAAATTATATTAAATACTAAAATAATAACCTCCTGGAGTATTGAAAAAAACGTTTTGAATCAGTAAAAAGCAAAATCAAAACTTTAGCAAAAGCTTTAGCTAGTCCTGTGTTTTACTGCTTCTCAACTTTTTCTTTTGTATTTTTGTAATACTTTGGAATGCTATGATTTTTATATCTAAAATAGTTTGATTTATGTGGTTACGGGAAAGCCTCAAGGCTCTCTTTCTAAGGTGAGGAATGCCTTCTTGGATCACTTTCTAAGGGAAATTGGCTTGTATACACATTACACATGGGGAAAACCACGAAAGGTATATATCTATTAAAAAAAAAAAGCAATTCATTCAGTAACAATAAGTTTTCCTCCCCCTTGACTTTTTAATCTGAAAACCTTTTGTAAGCCATACATTTTTCACTATTTAAAACTTTTTTTTTTTTTTGAAAATTTGATATCTGTCAATGTCGAAACACTTTTTTTTTTAAAGTTTGTTTGTGTCCAGTAAATTAATTGCTTGCCTAGTTATTCTGATTTATCTTGCTAGTCAAGAATAATTATCACGAGCTAATATCTCATGGTTCATGACAGACTCCGTGAGATTCATGAACAGAACTTTTTTTATTTACTCCGTATAAGCTCGCAGCGTGTTTTGTGGCTGTGCTGGTGACTTTCATGATGTTTTGTAATGAGAATGTGTGAGTTTTATGCTCAGGCTCTCTGAACTCAGCATCTGGCCACCTATCCACCCATCTGTAATCTATTTTTATCTCTATTAATTTCATTAGATTAGTAATTCAACCTATGACAATTAGGTGAGAAATCCATGAATTAGAGCTTGTAAATTCGTTAGTAAATGTGCTATTTCTGCCCAGATTGTTAATGTGCTCTATGTGTAGTGCCATGCTTTAAGGTCTACCACACTGTTTTAATTTGAACCAAAATTTTTGTGTGTTTTTCATATTTTATGTCTTTTGAATCATTTCTGTCATATATTTTTTATACAAGTATATATTCAATTAATGATTATTAAAATTCAAAAAAAAATTGTGTGTGTGTGTGTGTGTTCATTCTTAACTAAAATACGCTAAGTCGATAATTATTTAACATTTATTTTGCAGAATAATAAAAAAAAGGATAATTTTTGCATGGGAGTTGAAAAATAAAAGATTAGTAAGGGGTTAAGGCAGCATATTTTTTAATCTGAAATTAACATATTTTATTTGACCAACTGCCTTCATGGGGACTGATGAGCTTTGGTTTAATTTAAAATGCACTCTAAATCTAGTGCACACACCAATGAATTGTTTATATGCTGCAGGTGACTGTCAGTTAATGATTAATGGCAATAACAATTGAATTTTTGTTTACATATGCAGAATTATTTTAATTAAAAAATATTCCTATGCCTTATATTTCATACCTGGTACAGAATAGCTCGGTTCCTCCCTGTCTGTTATTTCTGTTTAGTAAAATTCAGGAGACTAGGTTGATTCCAGTCATAGGCAATATAGGTAGCCGCCTAGTGTGCTGATTTTCAGAGGATATTAAGTAAGTTTTTTTGCAAGTGACAACTAAATAAAGGTATATTTTACCCCGTTTGAGTTATTTAATATAATTACTTTATGCACTGCACCAACTGTACTAATTAGATAGTTCTTGACATGATATATGTGGCCAGATAATGGAACATACTTCTGTTGGAGTGTAACAGTGAAATTAAACTTAATAGCATGTTATTAAAATCTCAAGAAAAGTAAGGTAAATTAAAATATCAAAAAATAAATAAATAAAATGCTTGAATTCATAATAGATGAAATATTTGTCTAATTACTTTTCTTCTAATTAATAAAGAAAAGTTGTCATACATAAAGCATTCCTAATAATAATATGCAATGACAATTTGTTTGAAGGAGCTGAAATCTGTGATTCACAAAACATATTAGGCTACATATGAACAATTATTCTGTAGTGAGGTAAATAATGTATGATGTTTAAAATATATTTGAAATTGAAAGCGTTTATGAAAATTATCATTATGAATGAATTAACATAAATTAGATGTATTATAAATTATATCTGAAATATTGTTGAAAATAAAATAAATAATTAAGAAATATGTACATATGCTAAGTGAGAAATTTTAACAGTGATTACTTTATTCAGAATCAGGTAGTGGTATGGGCTATGTGTTATTTTAAATTCAATTAATCAAAGGTAAAACATAAAAGGTGCTTACCTTGTTGTTCTCAGTGGGTTCTTTTGCCAGGGCCATTAGGTGATCTCCCTTTCACTTGTGATTCGAGAGACATTAATCCAAATAATCAATACATCTTGACAGAAAACAGATTTTAACGGGAAGGAAAAAACATACATAGGATTAATGGATACATCACAAGTCTAAGTAAAATTTTTAAAACAAGCGCGGCTCAGCATTCAAGTTTCTCCTCCAGCGATATTGAGCCATCTGGCCTGTGAGCTCATAGTTCAATGTAATAATGTCACAAGCAGGCATCTTGGTTCACAACATCCTCCGCCATAGAAGGGCAGATGCTGGAATTTTTCTTATGGCATTCTAGTTCCACTAGATACAATAGCTTAACTGGTCTTTTAATTACATTACTGTTATGCAAACAAATTTTCACAGGCTGTAACCTTACAGTCTCTTCTAGGAAAGATCCCCATTATGGTACCCATCTTCCATAACAGCCTTTGAATTGTATCTTCATGTACTAACACAAGAGTTCCTTTTTTCAAACAGCTATCGGTTTTTGCCAATTTGGAATGATGAGCAGATTTTAAATTTGTCAAATAATCTTGTCTCCATTTTTTTGAGATTCTCTCTGTCAATATTTGTTAATATCTTTAATTGGCATGCAAGACTCTCCTTTGTTGAAGTCAGTTTAGAGCTTTCCTTTTGCAAAGATAAAACATCTGCCTATTAAGGCTGCTATCACGCATTCGTTTGTTTCGGAAGAACAACTGTTTGGAACAATTTTTCTGCTTTGCCACAACAGCCAGTGACCACACATAACTTTGGGGTTAACACAAGAGAAACTGGTTCTCCATTACAAATTTGGTTGAAAACCAACAACTTGCAATTTTTTTCTAAAGGAGAGAAAAAATCGTGTGTCTTTCTTTCAATAGTAAACCAGGCAGAAAAATTGGCTGAAACAGTTGTTCATGTGAAACAAATGCGTGTGTGATATGGGCCTAAGAAGTGTCCAGGAGTCAAAAATTGTGGTTCTCCTAGGTCCGAATGCATAAATGTTAAAGATCTGGAGTTCAATATAGCTTCCACTTGTATTACAACTGTCTCTAATTCCCTGAATGTCTAGGATTCTCTTCAAAAAATTTTTCAGGGACTGTACCATATGCTATCAGAATCCTCATCACCAAGCCAACCTCTCAATTATAAATTTCCATTTGATTATTTGTTTAGAGAATTCATCTTGAACTTTATTCTCTTTCATTGCCTGGATCAATAAATCTAATTCTTTGTTAGCTCTTTTAAAGGTTTTGGCATTGTCTCTGTACACTGTTTGGCACAAACCTCTTCTTGCTATGTCCGCCTAAATGCAAGCAAAAATATTTCTGTTGAAAGGTCTGTTATACGTTCTAAATGCATGACTGTAGTTACAGCACAGGTAAACAGTAAAACATATATCTTAGATAATTCTCTTCCATTTTTGATGTAGAGTGGCCTAGCATAGTCAATCCCAGAGTTTTGAAATGGGAAGGCTTCTCGGCAACTGTCGTGTGGGAGGAGTGCTATATCTTGCATTATGGGTTTCGTGCAAAATATTTCGCAGACATTGCAATTGTACAGAACACCTTTAATTTTCCTACAAGCCTTCTGTAACCAAAATTTGTCTCTTTGATTTGATTTGAAGTGTCTGCCATTCCTCCGTGCCCTACAACCTGATGACTGTAAAGAATAATTAGATCAGTCAAATGATCTTTATCAGGCAGCACAGTTGGATGTGTTTGTAGTCCAAATTTGAAATTTGTGATCATCCACCAACACGAATTACACCATTTTCATCTACAAATTAATTGATGGACTTCAGTTTTGATTCTGAACTTAATTGCTCATTGTTCTTTAATGCACGTATTTCATTTGGGAAATTTTACTCCTGAACATGTTTGGTCCAATAGGTTTCTGCCATTTCCAGTTCGGTAACCTTCAAACCTATGGATAATTTCAAGATATTTCTAACATTGGTAACCTCAAGCACTATGCAGTAATTCAATGTAAATTGCTGTACTTTTGAGCTGTAAATACATCTCCAGAAGGTTCTGTGATGACGAACACTTCCTTCCATGCTATCCTGAGTTCCTTGTTATAATTTCCAATGTTCTTTGGGGAGCATACATTCAGTTTTGGCCATTTGTTGCATTTCGTCTTTTAACCTTGTGGACCCTTTCTGCCATATGGTAATCTGTTTCAGATGTTTGACATTTCCACCTGTAGTTAGCAGGTCTGCTGGATTATCTTCACGAGGAATATATCTCCAATTAAACACATTTGAATTTGCTTCACACGAATGGCTTCTATCTTTTCACGTCATTTCGAATCAAGTGTAATGTTGTACTAGAATCAGCCCACAAATATACAATTAAATCAATGTACTTAAGTTTGTTTTGGATGTATTTTGATGAGTGGCAGTCTGTCAGTGCTCTCATAATTCCAGTCTTGGAAGTGATAATTTTTTAAAGGTGCTGCTGGAGATTTTGATGTAATGAAACTTGAGAGAATGACTCCATTTTCTGAATGACAAAAATACAGAACAGCCCCATAGTCTTTTGACTTGCATTTGTGAAACAGTGCAACTCTAAAACATCCTTCATGTCCATTTTCCGAGCACCTGCAAACTGATGTCTTCATATTTCCAAACTAGAAATAAGAGCTAATTCATCACACAACCTTTTTCGATTCTTTATGAGGTTTTCTGGTATTTCAGTATCCCATCATATCCTTTGTTCCCATAAATCTTGCAGTAAAATCCTAGCTCAAATTGTGTATGGATTTAGAAGTCCCAGTGGATCAAAGAAACATCTTATAAATCTCAAGATTTCTGTTTTAGTTGGTATGTTATCTGCCCTTTTGGCATCATTTACTAAACCTTCAATTTCTATCAAAAGTGGACCTTTTAGTTGGTATGTTATTTATCCTTTTGTCATTTTTTACCAAATCTTCAATTTCTATGAAAAATGTTTCATTTGACCTATTCCATGTATACCCTAGTACTTCAGAAGAAATCGTACCCTGTACAAAATCTTCGTTTCATAGTTTTTGTGAATTTGTTTCATTTGTTTTCTGCTTTGACATGTCTTTCAGTATGCATTTAATATGTTCCAATTTGTCAAGTACTTCTAATTCTTCATCTGGGCCAGCGATTAAGTCGTCAACATACAGATTTTCAGTTAGCATAGAAAATATGTTCGGATACTCTGATTTGTATTTCCCAGCATTTACGTTAAGAGTTGCTGTAGGAAGAAACCAGATGTTGCTCCAAAAATTATTACCCTTGTCATATGAAGAGCCTTTATTTTGGTTCCATTTAATTCACTATCGTTCCATAGAAACTTTACTGTGTTTCTGTCTTCATCAATAAGAGAAATTTACAAGAATGCTTGCTCAATGTCAGCTGCAAATGCAACTTTATTTTGACGGAATTTAAGGAACAATTCCAGTATGTCTGGACACATCTTTGGATCTGAATGTAAACAGTCAATGACAAACAATCGTCTGCAAGTGACGAAGCATCAATAACCACACACAGTTTTGTAGTTTCTTTCTCATATAACAGCTTGATGTGGCATAAAATATGTTTTGGTCTTATTTCAATGTTAATCTCTTCAGCAATTAAGGAAAAGTATAACCTTTGAGAGAGTGAGATATCTTTGTTGGGTTAATGAAAATGGGAAAGAAAATTTTTGCAATCTCACCCTTATTTTCATTCATTATAATATTCTGACTATACAATATTCTGGCTGATTATGTCACATTAAGTGGTCATAAAAAAGCATATGCGCATTGCATATACATACCATAAGAACTGAATACCGTAAGACACTGAATCTGTCAAAAAACTTGCACTTAGAGCTCAAAGAACTTCATCAACTAAAAAGAATGTAAAAATTATCATGTGCTTTGCGTGAGGCACTGGTGTAGCCATGAATTGCTACTCTCCATGTTTGTATTTGCTTTCAGCATGTTTCAGGACATGAAACTTCTTTGGGGAAAGTCTGAGATGTGTTTTATGTTCCATGATGCTTCTTTAGGAAAAATTAGGGGTTGTGCCATATTTGATTCTCAGTTCTCTTTGTTGGGGAGAGAAAGGAAATTATTACAATCTCACCCTTTGTTTCATTCACTTCAATATTCTAATTGTACAGTATTTTGGCAAAGCACTTCATGTGAAATAGTCTTAAAAAACGTAAAATTTATACATGTAGCTCAAAGATCTTCAACCAAAAATTGTATAAAAATTATCATATGCACTGTGCAAGTTGCTGATCTAGCCATGAATCACTGCTTTCCACATTTGCATTGCTTCCACTTTTGGGAAGTTGAGCTTTTTGGGGAAAATTTTTTTAGGTTATGCTTAGGGTTCCATAAAGCTTCTTTAGGAAAAATTAAGGTTGTGCCATTTGAGAGTCTCTTTGTTGGGTTATAAGTCATAAACTCTAACTAAACTTTAGATAGACTGGCAGCAAGCTATAGTGAAGTCTAAAATATTAACTGAACCATGAGAAGTTTGTAAAAGCCCTTTATTTAAAACTCATTAAGAGCAGAAGGCACTCTTGGGGCTTACAACTCAGCCAGCTACTTGTGATGAGATAACTTACAGAAATTTAAAATTTAAATTCAAATAAGCTAATAGCTGAAGTCTATACAAATCAGTTAATGCAAAATTGGCTCAGAACTTAACCTTTGTGGAAATTTCAGCTATCGTCAGTTGTAATGCAAAACCAAAGACTACAAATCTAGTAACCTAGTAACATGGCCTCAAGAGGCAGAACACAGTGTGTCTTACAGTCTCAAAACTGCACTTTAAATACATGCAAACTAATTTGCATTATAAATATAATAATATAGTTTGGAAATAAAACAGTTTTATCTTCCATGTGGAGCACTTTGCCATTCAGTAAAGCCTAACATATATTAACTTTTAAATTTGATCTGCAAGATTACTGAGTGACAAATTAAGCGATTTAAAAGCAATAAATAGAGTTTTTAAGAATATTTTATCTGCTTTTTAATATGATTAGTTTAAATAAAATGCATTAAAATGATAACACATGTACGTAGAAATATTAAATACTTTTATAAAATTACATTATTTGGAGTCATTAAAATCATTGTATACTTTTTCTTTTTTGTAATAACTATTTTAGGCACTTGACCATGTAAGCAGTTAGTTTTTAAAGAAGTAATATAGTGAACAAAAAAAAAATTGTATTGCACCACTTAACTCTCTTGTTGGGAATTCTAAAGGTATGCTATTTTTAAATACTTTGTGAGGCTTCTGAGTGTAGTGTGGTACAAGTGTGAAGAACATGATATTAAATAAATAATATTCAACACACAAAAAGTTAATGAAAAAAAGTATTTTAAGCCATTTTACTAGAAAACTGAACATTGATATGTTGAACTGAGAAAAGACTGAAAAAAAGAAAAATGTACACCAACATTTAACACTGCATCAGGAATTCTAAACCTTTTCTGTTATGCTGCTTTTTAAAATTTTCTTATTTTTCTGTTATAAGTGCAAACAAAGTGATGCTTAATAATAAAAAGTAAAAAAAAAAAAAAAAAATTGTGTTAACTGTAGCGAGTCCAAGAGCAGACCTGCAGACTGCAAGCTGAGTGAGAGCATAAAAAACCTTAACAAGCCCTCTGGTCCTGCATTAAAATATGAATCCTTTAAGATTTTTTTCTCCCTCTTGGTGTGTTAAGCTACATATATATGTATATATATTTAATATATATGTTATCATGATAACATGATCATTAGATGAATGATTTCATCAACACAATTTTACCTACAACTCAGCAATGCCATATATCTTCTCAAAATGCTGTTTGGCACTCACATTCCATTATAAACTCTGTTTATATTGGTCCCCTCTAACCTTTATTCTTAGTTTAGAGACTTTTCCTTTTCAAATTGCCCTTACATTTGTTACATACCAAGTTGTATTTTATTTCAACTAAAATTTCGTGCCTAAGTGTTAGCTGGTGACATCTTTGAAAAAATTCAATTAGAAATGTCTAATTGGAATATATATCTCTCTAAACTGCTGCCCTTTACTCATGGGAAAATATGAAGAACAAAAATCTTAATAATATTTTAAGATGTTGCAATCTCTTTTAACCCCACATCATAATAACATAATTAATAGATAATTTAACTTCTTGCTAAAATTAAAATTTTGTGTAATTTAGATGGCCATCATTTAAAATTATATGGCTGCTCACAAAGGATTAAATCTTTTGGTTCAGAAATCCATCAATATGTATATCAATATATAACAACAAAGCAATATTAATAAATTTTTTTTAAATTTAATGATTTTTGAAAAATCCCATAATTAGGTAAATTTCTTTAGAAGTTCCCAAAACTCTTTATTTGAAGTATTTTCTGTTGCATCTAATGGTAGAAAGATTGAAGGATTAATATGAGGATATGAAAGAAAATATCAAGACTAAATTTTTAAAAAAAAATTACGTCACATTTTGAGACAATTCTGTGGAATATTGTACTGCGATGGCACACAGGTATGTTAAAAATTTCATGATAGTCTGGTAGGTATGAGTCAAAAATTGATTTGAAAATTTGATCCAAATAAATAGGGAAATCAAATATAACTTTACAAAAATACAAATGTAAAATATACTTAGCAAATAATAATAATAATTCATAAAATTGGAATTTAACCTTTTTATATGATTTTGCATGGAGTTTTCAGATCTGGAAATTACCTTAATTATCTTCATATGTTTGGATCCCCCAGTGACCGAGTGAATAAGACAAAATTTTAGGTAGTTTGATCAGTTTGGGATCCCAGAGCTTATGCGCTCAAACTGTTCTCTCTTTGTGTAACATGAGTAAGAGCCAATTTCTTTTAGAAGGACATTCACAAATGCTTCCTTTTCCATAGGCATATAGTTCATGTATGCTGTATTTTCATCAAATAAATATAAAAATCAATAAATCAGCAACCTAAGCCAGATCAAACACCAGTTTCAGATAATAATATGGATAGTATGCCTTACATTATAATATACAGCATTATGCTTATATTACCTTTTTAGTTCTTCTCGTTACATAAGAGTACTAATTGTTCATCCAGATCTGCCACTACTATTTTCTTAGGAAAAATTAAATTATTGTATCCTACTAATTTTCGTTTATGTATTTGAAATTAAGTTAAATTCCACTAAAATTGAAAAAGTAATTTGTTAACAATATGAGTAATTGCTGAAAGTTTTAATGGATTATCATCAATATCTTGTGCTTTGAATTACTCAACCACTAGTTTTATATATATATTACCTGCATCATGTTTATGTTGCCTTTCTGTTAATACTTTATAATCAATATATCTGAATATATTTCTATATCTGATTTTATTAATAGATTTTTAATGCTCGTGAAAGAACATCGTAAAGCAGCAGATGTTTTATGCCAGAATATTCTGGCTTTTGCCAATTGCCATTGGATTGCAAATGTCGAGAATTGCAAGTGCAACGACATCTTTCAAATGCTTGAACAAATTTTAGAAAAGATTTTCGATAGTTCCGAACCTGGGTTCCTTATAATATTATCAGTTGAGAACAGTCTAGTGGCCGTTTATAATTTTCTTTTTCTTTTTACTGTTATTGCTCTATGATGAGGTTAAAGATGCCAGAAAGTTTTCCAGAAAGGCGTAATTTTCATGATAATTTATGGTTTGGAAAATTTTGATAATTTGCTTTCAAATCAAATCCATTGTTTGTTTATTCATTTATTCAATGAGGGCAAAACATGCAGTCATTTGAATACAGCCATCTGTTTAAATGAAGTGACGATTTTCTAAGAGAAACTGTCTCATACTTATCTTACATAGATGCTTGGAAAAACCACAGAAATGCTTGTGGTGCTGCCCAGTTCATTGTGATTCAAATTCTTGGGCCAGAGTTGTTCAGCTGTCTTTCAACTCAACCAGTGGCAGACGTATTACAGTTCAATCCTCATTTAATTTCTGAATGTAAAGTCGTTTGCACTCCTCTAACTCGGATCCTGGCTATGCCTATCGCAGGTAGTGTAATGGTTTCCCACAGAAAAGGAAAGGGAATGCTAGATGTTTCTAAAGCAAAGGTGGGAATTATTAAACAATGCTTTTAATTTGATCTTTATTTAAACATATATAGCTTTTATTTTAAAGATTTTGTGCCACATCATATGGTAGCACTTTTGAAAACTGGTAATCTTTCTGGCCATGTAGGTAAATTAAGCATCTTATGCCTTGTGGAACAGCAACACTCGCCAAGCCACGTGAATGATAAATACTGAGGTAGTGTGATATAATGCATATAATGTAACAGGGCATGAAAGTATACAAATAAAGCTGTAGTCATTTTTAATGTTTAGGAAATGTTTTAAATGTTTTAGATTCAAAATAGATGATACAACTATCAAAACAAATGCTTGAAAGTTACAAATCAAGGTATAGAAATCATTATTTAAGATTATGTTTACTGTTATGGAATGGAATGAAGATTTCTTTTTGTGTGTATTTCTGATGTGGAGTCCAGTTTTAACTGCTGTGGAGCTGAGATGAAATTTGTTATGTGTAAAAGCTAATAAAGGAGTTGTGCTATGTTATCTCTAGGAATTGATTTAAACTGAAAGGACTATTCTGTTCAGTATAAATGATACTTTTCAATGGATGTTTCATGTAGAATCAGTAAAGTTCTAGCTATCTCACTGCGTTTCTACATAATGTATGCATAAATGTAAATAAAAATGAAAAGAATGTTATGCATGTGCTTTTAAAGTATATAGTTGAAGGATTTCCCATCTTTAATAGGAATTGTCTGTCAAGAGTTTGCATATAAATGTGCATCATTAATGAATAAACAAAAGTGAGCAAACATGCACAGTGAAGTAATAGTAAAGCTTGATAGCATGAAATGAACGATTTAATCAAGTGCTTGTCATTTTATTTTAAATACCAGAATTTCATATACAAGACCTGTTTTTATGGGGATTTTTCTAACTTATTTATTGTATATGATTTTTCATGTTCTTCATAAAATAAAAGTTCTTGCTTTTTTTTTCCTTCAAATTGCTTTTGTTGTTCAGACTATCTCAGTGTGTTTCAGAGAAGGCATTTGAGTACTTTTAAAGTTCATATTTAATTCTTGGATATTTTATAAATTTGTATTCAATTTGTTTTTGATAGGTGGTGGATTATTTAGGTTTGAATAAACTTTATAGTGTCGGGTAGTTTTAAAATCTAATGATGTAATTGAATATTGATATGGGATTCTGCAATTAGCTACACTCACAAATATCAGATAACTACTGACGTGGTTAAAACCCCACTGTAACGACCTTCACCGAAAGTGTATTTTGCTGTACCCGATCTGATGGGGGGGGGGAGAGAAATGCATAATTTCACAAAGCATAAAAGTTAACTGGTGAATCACAGAAAAACTTATTAACATTGCCACATCTCTTGAAAGAAGTGAATAACCCTAATTTTAAAAAAAATCATACTAAGGCTTATTCATTATTATTCAATGCAATTATTGAATTTGTTTCTTACTGATTTTCAGGTTCACTATTTATTAATAATTTTGCATGATAATTTGCTTGCCTTAATAGTCATGATTTAAACCCATCCTTCCAATTACACATTATCATCTAAAATACTCATTTATAGTTATCACAACGGCAGTTGCGGCTTCATTAGTGGTGAAAAATTTCAGCAGTGCTTCTGTAATGTCTTTATGTTCAGCATTTTTAGTTTAGATTTTTTGGCGTGGTAACAGTTGTAGATTTTGATAAACTGTATTCCCAACAGTTACTGTTTTGGCCACAGCCATTCTGGATTTTTTTAATAATATTCATCTTACCTGAAATAAGAACACTGTAGTGTACTGCTCGGCAGATGGATGAATTTTTTATCCTCAAAATTTTCCCAATGCAGAGTGAAGAGAGTTTCAGAAAAGAATGTGTGAAATTTCATCTTTCTAAAAATATGGATAGTGGAGATAATTTGATCACCAATTGGTCGTATCCAGTGTCCAGTGAAAATTATTCATTTGCCCTAGAAAATGTATGGTTCGAAAGTGACGGTGTAGCTATCCTTTATAAGGTATATTCTCCCTTCATTCTGCATGCCATTGTAGTATAATGGTAGCATGTTCAACGCGTGTTCAAGATGTCCAGGGCCCACCAGCGGCCGAGCGGTAAAGGCGCTGAACACTGGTAGTTCGGTCCGAGGTTCGAATCCCACGAACGGGCTGGCTGCATGGGCGTTTTCATTATTTTCCCCATGTGTAACGTGTATACGAGCCAGTTTCCCTTAGAAAGTCCTCCACGAAGGCATCCCTCCCTTTAGGCAGATAGCCGTCGTGTGCTTTGCCATAATTGAATAACCTAACCTAACCAAGATGTCCAGGTTTGAGTCCCGGTGAGGACATCGCTAATTTTTCATGTCTGTTGCTTTAAAATAACCTAATGACTCTACAATGTATAAAAAAAAATCCTAAATCTTGCAAAAGATCTAAAGAATGCTAAACCCTTCATTTAAAAGAGAGAACTTTGATAGTATTTCAAATATTGAAACAAAAGAAACCATTAAAGATAAAAAAAAAATTCCATTCATTTAAAGGCACTTCACTGTATAACCCCAAGCTCATTAGAATCTATTTACCATTTTTCTTTCTCTAAATTATTGAAATTGTAAAATTTTCATCATAGCATAAGCCTTGAACAGCTGAATCAGAGAATTCAGTTGTTCTTTCGCTTAGTGGTTATGGACGTGATACGCTTATTGTATGTTCAGTAAAATAAATGTATTATCCACTGTTCTAACATGATTAGATTCATAACATCATGTAAAAGTTAGTAATTTCTCACTAAAACTTTAAAAAATTCTGGGGAAAATATGAAATTACAAAAAATGAAAAAAGTTTCATTTAGAGGTAACCACAAAGTTTGTTATATGCAACTTTTACACACTTGAAAGTTCAGTATAGCCATTTTAAATAATGTAAATGTCTAGGAAATTGGATATGACCAAAAATTTCATTCATCATAAGCTGGGTTTGCTATATTGAAGATTGTATTTGTGAATGTTCTGGGGTGTTATTCATTTCTGGAGTACTTAAGTTATTCGTTATTTTTTTTCCCCTTCAGATCCTGATCCTTGACCCAGGGAAAGTGTACATGCCTAGTTATGTGACTGTAAATATGGGTGCAGAAGAAAAGTCTGTACATATTGTAAATTTATGTTTAGAAGCTTTAAAAGGTATATGTAGAAAACTACATGAGTGGGAGTTTCCTGCTTCTGCATTAAAAAGTGTAAGGTAACTATTTTATTTATTATCAAATTTAGTTAAATTACTTATTTCCATACTAAAATTATGATTCATTTGTTTAAAATATTACCTATCAACATTATTTTTACGTTATGCAAGTTAAAATTTCTTTTTTTTTTCTTCTTTTTTTTCATCCTTCCCAATCCAGTGTGATTTTGTCTTAAATAGTTTTGTAGTCTGGCGTTCTGTTTGGAAAGCCTTCAGTTAAAATTCCTTTTAAAATATGTGTTTGCATAATGGATTATGATCCATTTTAAACAGTAAATGAAATCCAATTAGTAGCCCAGGTTCATATATCAATGCAGTGTGTGGTCCAAGGTCTGTCAGTAGTATACTTTCAAATAATGAAAGGTAATCATATGGAGTTTGTTTTGAATCTATTGTAAATAGTGTTTGTTTGCAGTTTCTAGTTATACATTTAGAGTTTAATAGGCTGAAGGTGGAAGTGTGCAGGCCCAGGAAGCTTTTCTCTGGCTGATCTAAAGTCATTGGGAAGCATTGAGTAGAAAATTGTTGGGACTTGTTAATTAATAGAAAACTGTTGGGACTTGTTAATTAATAGAAAACTGTGGGGACTTGTTAATTAACTTTCTTCATTGCTTTACAATACTAGCCTGATCACTCTGCCATCCATTAATAGAATGAATAACAGACTTTGTCATCAGTCTCATAGAACTACCATCAAAGGAACATAGCAATGAATCTTCCACATTAGCTTGGCTTGTGGTCTCCTGAGACTCCCATACTGAAACCTATTAAACATTCATGGTTTGTGCTGGAATGAGATTAAAAGCTGCTGATCATCTTCCAAAGAATGCACTTATTTAACTGAGCTACTACAGACAAATAAAGGATCACTTTATGTATAGAGAGGTTAGAAGACCCTGAAGAATATGTTTGTAGGTACCGCTAAGTCTCTCTTGTCAGAGAGTTAGACCAATGCAATATATGAATGTGTATGCTTTCAGAACTTCTGTCTGCAAAAACTTCCGCTATTGTTAATATAGTGAGAAGGGTTTGTGCTGTATTAATGTAACTTCACTGGTAATGAGAATGGTGTGTGCACAGTGATGCGTGTATGTTGAATTCACATTTCACATTAGATAGCAATGAGTGACCATGTGTTCAGTGTGGCTGTTGCACTCATGACAAAATGAGTACAGCAGAGAAAATATGCTACGTTTTGCTTTAAATTGGAACATTAAATTACTAGATAATTCAAAACTTTTCAGGGGTGTGATGTACTGGGTCCTGTGCAAGTAGAGATGTGGTATAAATGCTTCAAAGTTGTCACAGAATCCGCTAAAAGTGATCTGCTTTCTAAATGTATATGAACTACTGCTCCCAAAACTACATTGTGATAACAAAAAAAAACACAGTTGTTGTTGCTGAGTTGCTTGACACTAGGAAAGAACTACATAACTGTAAATAGATCATAACTAGACAATCACGTTGAAATTTTAGAAAAAATTCATAATCAAAGAGCTAAGTAGAAAAAAATCATAGCAGAAGACCCAGGTCTGTTACACAGAAATGAAATCTTCATCTTCTGAATTGAAATTTGCTGTTTCTCTGTGCATGGAGAAGTTGTTTCATTATCAAGACCATGTTCAGTGGATTTTGATTGGGAATGTAATAGCCATCATGAATGCACTCTTGGCCACACAGTCAATAAGGAATATTCTCTGATTGTTCTTCGAGATATGTACTTATAATCATACTTTAACAAGAATGTCTGCAGCTTGTGTTTTCATCTTTATCACATTTTATGTAAAGATTTTTCAAAAACATCAGATCATCAATATTATATAGTGCTCCCTACTTTCAGGATTTGATATCAGGGTTGCCATGCTACCGGGAAAACCGGAAAAAGTCAGGGAATTAAAATATTTTAGTCTAAATCTGGAAAAGTCAGGGAATTTCATACAGTGATCCCCCAAAAAAGCGAGTTTTGCGCTAACGTTGGAAGCGATCACGTTCTTGGCGCGCGTTAGCATCACTCGGGCTGCTGGCATAGAGCCAATTTTTGCAGCTCTAAACAGATTATCGAAAGACTCGCATGCGCATGTGCAGTGCATGTTGAACTAAAGAAAATGTGTATTCTTGCATAAAACAAAATCTATTTAATCCTAGTATAGCCTCTGTGTACGGTACTCACGGTGTTTGGCGACATTATGATGAACAGTAAACGAGCCATTTCGGTGTTGGCGGCAATTTTCAAAATCGGGCCAAGGCCGTAGTGTGTTTACTAGGATTTTACCGGAAAATCTCTTAAACATTTTTTTTCTCTTTTTAATAGATGCCTTATTTGTCATTTTGCAATAAAATAAAAAAATAGTAATTAGTCATCTAGGCTAACCATTTAACTACAATCGCCAAAATATCGTTGATTATTGTAATTCAGTTTTTTAATTATTTTAATGTTATTCATATACTTTAATGTTGCTTCTTCCCTCCTAAATTTATTTATTATTAGTAAATAATGCTTTCAAATTTCAGGAAATTTTTTTGGCGTAATCCTGAAACTAATTCTAGCAGTATGATGACATAACATCACAAAATTCAATGCACATATTTTTAGCTTATGTATTCAGCTAAATAAATATAAAATACCTGAATTTATTTAAAAAAATCATTAAATAGATTTCTTTCTTTCGTTTAACTGCAAAATGTCAGGGGGGGAAAGGCATTTTTTATCCACATTGAGCAGATTCTGATCTCAGTTCTCCAGTGGAGAAAACAACTTCTATTGTAGTTATAATAGTAATCTTTGGGGATAATATAGTATAAGTCATATGTAATTGCCAAATTTTGTGTTTTCAGTTGGTACCATAATTAATTTATCTTTTAGCACAGTCAAAGTGCATTACGCGGATAGAGTGGAATTTTCTTAAAACACACCTGGAAAAGTCAGGAAATTTCATTCTCCTGTTTGGGTGGCAACCGTGTGATATCCTGTGCCCTCAGGTTTTTAAAATATTAAAATCATCTGTGAAAGGGTAGAGATTCAAGATCATCACTGAGATAGAGGAACATACTACAAGGCAACTGACAGCGATTTGAAGATATGACTTTGCTGGTTATTTTGAGCAGTGGAAGCACTGGGAGAAGTTGGTGATGTCTTAAGGTGCCTACTTTGAAGGGATTTGAGGCATCATTTTGGATCTTCTGTTCTAATAATGTATCTAGATTTCATAACTTGATGGTTGAATATTTTCCATATAGACTTAGTTGTATATATTTACTTGTCTTTTTCTAATGTAGGTCATATAATTAAGCATAAATAATGCAAGTAATTTATACATATTTACATATACAATTTGAATTTTAGCCATTTAAATTTTTCAAAATATTGAGCAGAAATGAGTATATTGCATATTTTTCACACTGGTTAGTAAAATTATGAAGTACTATAATGGTATTTTTTTTCATTCAAGAAATTCATACACAGTCTGACATACATCTGTATTAGCATTACAGTAAAGGCTCAACTGTGAGAAAAGCTGAGAAAGTTCTAAATTATGGATATGTGGAAATTCCAGATTGTTGAATGCATAAAAAATCGAGTTCGTGTTTTAATATAGGATTTGAGGGAAAGAAAGAGCATTGTGAACATAAAAGCTGGCATATTTCATAGGCCTTTAAACATGAAAGTAAAACATCAGATTGGATTATGGAATTCCACCGAACAAAAAAGTTTGCAGAAATATACCAGATAAATGTAGCTGAAGTTTAAATGAGTGGATTGTTTCATATTTAGTTAAATAGTAAAGAAGTACAGATTATAGGTAATAATGTATAAAAAATTAAATCGCTTATCATAATTTTTCGCATTACATCACCATTGTTTATCCATTTTCAGTCGCGTAGTGTGGCTTTTTTTGATGCCCAGATCCTGTAACTTTGAAAATACTTCACTTCATGCTGCCCCAGATATTTATCATGGTTTCAGAATGCAATGAAAAAATAGAACTTATATCCTTTTTTACAAAAATTAAACCAGGTTACTGAGAATTAATCGAGTTTACATTAAACCAAAATGAACTTCTTATGATTGTGTTATAATGTCATGCTTATCCATTATTGGTGCTAAATCACATTTTGGTAGCAATGTATTCATGTTAATAGTATTCATGCTCTGTAATGGCACTTGGGACCCACCTGGGGCAAAGCTGTGAAGTCGCTGAACATAGGCAGTTCAGTCCAGGTTTCGAAACTGCCTGTATGGGTGTTTTCAGGCTTTTCCCCATGTGTAACATGTATATGAGCCAGTTTCTCTTGGGAAATCCTCCACGAAGGTGTCCTTTCCCATGGGCAGATACCTGTGTGCTTTCCATAATCAAATAAACCAAACCAAATCGTAATGGCATTGCAAAACCTTCATTTATTAAATTTATTGATCTCGTTTTAATACTGTATACATTTGATAGAATGAAATCTTAAATTGTGATTCAGTTAGATTTCTAGCACATTATTTTAAATTCTGTCTATTTTTTCTAATGAAGTTTTGTTAATCCAGCACCTATCTAAGAGAGATTTCTTATCTGTGAGAATGGATTCTTTTTCTGATCCAAGACATGCTGATATTTATGATTATAGTGATTAATGCATGTAACTTATCAGGTAATGTGGAGGAAAGTGCTAAAAAGTTATTGAGGGGGAGGGATAAAAATGAAAAAAAGAAATTTTCAGGAAAATCATGCTTTATACATGATTTTGTATTGAGAAATGTGTGCATTTCTTTTTCCCACGGCCTCACAAGTTCATTTCAGTTTTGTTTTATCTCTGGTTCAGAAAGGCAGTGGGGTGCTATCCCACGTGAAAGTGTTACTGTATTTGTCAATTTTGATGACAGTATCGTAATTTCAAATAAAGTCTTTTATAGTTATAGAAAGTTAGTTCATGAGATTTTCAACAATTTAAATCTACCCAAAGTGAGTGTGGTTATGGCCTAGTAAAATAAAATAATACAGAACTTGGATATATATATATAGGCTTTATAAATTCGTGGGTGAAAATCAGTGAGATTACTTAAAGTATGTTCTCTGTAAAAACTTGTTTGCTTCTGCTGCCAGAATTAACAGTGAATTCTGACTTTTGTTAATATTTGACTGTTAGCATCTTGATATTTTTGGGATACTGAAATATATTCACACTTATCATGGCGTAGCTAAGCCCGAAATCATGACAAAGAGTGCTTGTCATCATTGTCAAACAAACCTCATCAGAGTTCATCATTCTTTCAAAAAGCTCTGCTAGTGTAAATTTTGTGGTAATCGAAATGTGCAATGATGAATCTTGCTGCTCGTTTCGGCAATCTAGCTAGTCATATGTAAATGTTGCAGTTTGATAGTAAACGGTGTGTGAATGATGCATGTTTTGTGAGCTCTGAAATTTGTTTATACTGTGGGTGTATTTCTTTTGCAAATAAAATGAATATTCTGGATAAATGTATGCTACTTTATTGAGGAAACAGCTTGCCATATATCCATGCATTTGTCAGATAGGTAGAGTCACTATTCATAAACCAAGGTCTATTTCTGCATGTTTCAATGAGATGGGCATGGTAGAATTTAAATTTTCAGCCTTCTCAACATGCAGGATTAGTTAGAATAGTCCGGTTCATAGACAGTAAGAACCTTCCTTCACCATCACCCAAAGGATCAGTACTAAGTTTCAGTGGCCAAAGTAAAACATGGTGCGGGTGGTTCAAGCATGTGGACTAGCTGTGTGAGCTTTTTTGTGGGTTTTTCCTATGAGTAGTGTGTATTTGGGCCAGGTTCCTTAGAACGTCATCCTTAAAAGTATCCATTCCTTGACAGATACTCTTATGTACTTAATTGAAACCAATCAACTACATTCTGGTTGACATTTAGAAATTAGTGGAAGGTCTTTATCAGAGTGTAGAGGTTGTGAAAGCATTAAAATGCAGACTGATGACTTATAATTCATGTTGACAAAATGTCTACCTTATCACAATATATTTTAATGTCTACCTAAATATCACACACCTTTTGGTGAAATAGTCAAAAATATGATTTTTAATTGAATGTAAAAAAATTTGCAGGAAACATTTTTTTACCATGATAGAGTTTTGTGGTCATTAAGCTACACATTTTTGGTACTGAACTATGCAGGAACAGACCTTGATTTATGAGCAACTTATTTGAAAATGAAATAGATGCATATTATAAACCAGCTTCGCCACTGTCAAAATAGGCACAATCTCATAATATTTGCTAATAATTCTCCACATTTATACGACTGTTAAACTTCTGAAGTGAGTAGCAAGATTCATCACTTCATATGATACCATTGCTGCATGATTCACTAGACGTTCTATATCTGAAATGGTCTAATATCCACCCAACCACCAGCAAATTTTCTTCAGGAATATTTTGCAAAAAGCGAGATAGATTTAAATTCTGAGAGTAGCATATGCTCAATGCTTCACACATATGCAATAGGTATTTTTTTGTGATAATGCATGTGGAAAGTTCTGATTCTTAATTTCACTTTAGGCTCTAAATAAAAGATCTCCATGTTGAAGAAATGCGAATAAACATTTGCAAATGTTTAATGCAACAAATGCAAATGTTTATTTGCATGAATCTGAATGATCAATAATTTGGCTCTTTAGCCTCATTCTTGCTTGGCATAACATCTCAAATCAAAACATTCTATCAAAGCCTACTGAATATCATATAACCCGTATGCCAACCTATTATTTTTTTTACTGTTTTTTGCTTTCATTACCATGTTGCTGTCTACGCATGGTAGTCTGAGAAATGATCATACAACAATGTCTAAAACATTTTTTTTAAGTATCAATAATTGAATACCAAAAAATGTGGTAACCTTTTATGCTAATGTTATGCTTGATGATGATTACATATTTCAGCCAACTGCAGTCCAAAGTGTTAGTGTTGACAAGGAGAAATTTAACAGAAATTTCAAGAAATAGATTGTTTAAATGATACTTATACGTTTGTTGTTTTCATAAATCTTTTTTGGTCACGTGGTTAGAGATGATAAGTTGGCCATCACCTGCCATGCAGTGTGTGTGTTGGCCATCTATAAACTATTCTTATAACTAGATATTGTTTGGAATTATAATTAATTTTATTAGAACATTATGTCTTTAATCGCCAATCTCATGATGCATTGCCAATAGAGTATAATGAATCCTCAGTAAGTTTTATGATGATAGCTGAGAATTTGAAGGTTTTCAGATATTGCAAACAAAAAAACAGAATTTTCCTGTTAATGGAATTTGGGAAGAAATGTGGAGAAATGGTAATAAATGAAGATGATATAAAAAAATTTATTCCATTTCTATGACAGTGCCCCAATAATCAATCAACTAACAGATAGCGAAATCTGTAGTATGGTTCCAAACTCAGAAAATAATATTACCGATAGTAAATAAAGTGATAGAAAGATTGTTGACAATGAAAAGTTTCAATTGACAATCTAGTTGGAATTCTTGAGACAATAATTACAGAACTTGGCATTTGAACAAGAAAATTTGTCTGTCTACAAAATTAAAGAGAAACCACTGACACACAAAAAAGAAGAAATTTGAAAAACTTACATTGAAAGAAATGTTTAATAAACTAATGAATAAATGCTTTTTTCATAAATTTCCCTTAAGGTCATAAATTCTTCATTATTTCAGACTTTTAATTTTATAGCATCTACATGTCATCTTATTAAACTGGTGGTCTAAAATCCAGAAAATTTCCAATTCTGGAATCACTAAAGTCCAGATCTCAGACTCTGTACTGTAGGTACACATTGTAAACCGATTTCACAGTTGACAAATGCGTAGTCACACAGCATTTGCTAAAAGTTTTCCACATCTACAGATAACTTAAAGTGAGTATCAAGATTTATCATTGCAGGTGTTTCCATTGCTGCATGATTTACTTTAGAAGAGTTCTGCAGGTCTGGCTTGGAAACTTCTTATTGAACACTGAACTTGATCTGCATGAAAGAATTTTATCTTCCTCTAATTTGTATTAACTTTATTTAATTTAGGAATACTTTCATATTAATATAAGAACAGCTGTATTGAAATTAATGAATACAGTAATGAAATTCTATTTCACTGATACTTTTAAAATTTTGCATTTAATGAAGTTATAATTTTCTTTTACAGTCTTTACAAACGTGATGAACGGTGCCTTTTCTTATATGTTCATCAAAACTCTGATGATTTTCAAATGTTTTTCCCGTCAGAAGAAATGAGAAAAAGGTTTTATGATTTGCTGTTAGAAATGACTGCAGATCAGGAAGGCATAATTACTGATCTAAATACTGATATCAATACTGGTGTTATAAAAGTAAGTTATATTTATTGAGAACAATTAACAGCCTTTTTATTGTGTCACACATAACTGTAAAACAAGAAGAATCCTGAAGATATTGATTAAGTTCTGTTGATTTAGTGTTGCTAAAATGAAAATATTTCATTATATTTTGCTCTAATTTTGTTACTTGATGTAAGATTAATCTTTAAATAAAATATACTTGTGAACTGATATGAACTGCAGTTCATTGCAAATTCTTGTCTGTTCATTTAAATATATATATAGTCATGCTGTCAAATATGAAGTACAAGCTCATAAAAATAACTATAAAAGACTCTTGGATGAATTTTTGTCTCATCTGACTTCCTAGCTAAAAGTATTGTAACCCAAGTAAAATCCAAAATGAAAATATCTCTTAATATACTGACTTCATGGTTACACAAATTGAAGTCAAATAAAGTAAAACTTTGAAACTTATTGGTAGAATAACAGCTTCCAAGCACAAACTAAATTCAATGTAATTCGCAATTTCAGCAAGGCCTCACGTTGGCTTCTCCTGACCAATGACTCACAAAAAATTACAGATGAATGAGTAAGCAGTCAGCCTGAGCCACCAAATGTTATTAGATAATCTTGAGAATTAACATAATTTATACTTTAAACTAATTTGCATTCTGGTGGAAGTTCACAAAAGTCAAATTATAGAGCAGCGAAAATAATAAAATAATTCATTAACTGAAATAAAACCTAACAAGAAATATATAATAACTTTGACTAATATTATTAATGCTGCTGTACTTGAGTTATTTTGTATACCTATTTTTATTTTATTTTATTTTATTTTATTTTTAGTCATTTTTAATCTTGTATTAAAAATTTCTTGGCAGTATGAATATGAGCTTGATAATCAAAAGAAGCGAATTGTGTTGGGAAGAGGAACATATGGAGTTGTATATGCTGCACGTGATTTGACAACTCAAGTACAAATTGCAATAAAAGAAATTCCTGAACGTGACATAGGGTATGCATTAGTTAATTTGTTATCCTGCAAGCTTTTGTTAAGGTCTTAATTATTTGTAATTATGTCTCATTTTTCTCGCTGTTGTGCAGTTGGAAATTTTTTATGTCTGTTGTGCTTTATGCAGTTTATTTCTCAATGTTATAATGAAATATTAGTTGGTTAATTTATTAATAGTTTAAGATGCATATACTGTAAAAGTATATGTTCTCTTCAGCTTTCTGATTTAAAAAAAATGCATGAAATGCTTGATTAATTGCTCCAGCTCTTTTTAACTTTGTGGGAAAACTGATGTGTTGTTTCCACCAGAAGTATCTAGACATAATGCTGTTTCATAGCCAGTTTTTTGTTACAAATTATTTTAATGTGACACAGCTTATTATCTTCAGCAGCTTGAGCATTTCTGAGAAAGCTTTTCAATAAACTCAAAGTACTACTGCCAGAATTGCTTTTCATTTTTTGCACAAAAGCATTAGTGATGTCAGTTACTATTCGTGGGCAGCAAATTTTTCTTTGACGGTTTGATAACTTAGTTTCATAGTATGTCATTGTTCATAGAAGTCAGATTTGTTGTTCTATAGACTGCATTTCACTGTTTCAAAGTGCAGTTGTAAAGATCCTGTCTTATTATACTTTGGTTATTGTTTCTGTGTCGGATTATAGATGCGTGGTTTCTTGACAATAATAGCTCATAATTTTTAGTTTACGTACAAGCATTTTTGGAGATTCAGAAATGTACAAGCAATTTTGGACCCTAGAAAATCTAAATTTGCTGAATATTGATTTGGGAATTTTTTCAGGGTTTTCTGATTTCATTTAGCTTAATTCACATTTGGGTTGACTAGCGATTTCATACTTGGAACATTTTTGCAGTTACGCAAGGCATGAAAAATCTTTCAAAACATGAGTGTTAAAAAGTGGCATAATGGATGTACAACTGACACTCAAATTGTCTGGGTGTTAATTTATAAAATTTTATACAGTCGAAATTGGTGTATAAATTATCACTACTTCAAAATTAAAATAACTGTTGACTATCAGCTTTGTTGATGATATAAATACTCGAATAAGACATATTTTAATATTGTATTCTCGCAATGAAGATAGTCACATGAAGGAAAATATTTTAGATGAAAAATTATAAGAGCAGTAAATACATATTTGTCGTCCTGGACTGTATTTATCAGTACTGAAAATTTATATCATCTGTTTGCAACATGCATCTTCTATCAGTACTGATATTTAGATAGTTTTGTGTGATATAAAATACACTGGTGTGCAAAAATTAAGGACGAAGTCAAAAAATTAGCATATCATCTGAACAAAGAGGCAGAGCGGACAGAAAGACCAATCAGGAGATTAAGTAAGGTGATGTACGGTAGCACATGCGCAGATATGCAGGTAGACGTAATGGGGGAGTGTCTGAGTAGTATAAAGCATGTTGTCGGTGTAAGATCAGTATTTCTGGCAAAGAGATTGCACGTCGTATAGCAGTTAAAATCACACCGAGTAGCTGCCTCAGCGAGAAATGGCGAATAATCAATCTGTTAGACGACATCTGGATGGTTTTACCCAAGGTCGAATCATTGGGAAGTTGGAGGAAGGCCGCAGTGTGACAAGTGTGGCTGCAGAGTTCGGAATTGTTCACAGCATCGTTTCACGACTTTGGAGACAATTTGAAACTACAGGAACAGCTATCCGGGGGTTTAGTAGTGGTCGTCCACGAGGAACCACACCCGCAGATGACCGGTATATTGCCTTACAGGCCAGAAGAAACAGGCGGCAGACAGCGGGAGAAATCGCTAGACACACGACACAGGCGACTGGACGACCGATATCGCGTTTTACCGTGGCCAGAAGACTGCACGGTGGTGGTCTGTTTGCACGACGCCCTGTACGGTGTGTACCTCTAACGCCTGCCCATCGGAGAAGGCGTTCTCTGTGGTGCCGGGAACACCGGAATTGGAGAGACAATGAATGGGGACGAGTACTCTTTACAGATGAGAGCAGATTTAGTCTGAGTTGCGATTCTAGACACATACACATCTGGACAGAGCGGGGAACACGCAATAACCCCTTCAACATCATCAAAAGGGACTGTTTTGGAGGTCGCGGAGTTCTCGTTCGAGCAGACATAATGCTTGGTAGCCGGACCGACCTTCATATCTCCCAAGGAGGTTCGTCACCTGGGACTGCTATTGTAACGAGGTTCTTCTTCCTTACATGCGTCTTTTCACAAGGGCTATGGGTCCTCAGTTCCTCTTCATGGACGACAACGCTCCACCTCATCGCACAGTTACTGTCGAAGAGCTGTTGGAGAGTGAAGATATTGAACACATGGATTGGTCGGCAAGGTCTCTGGATCTAAATCCCGTCAAGCATGTACGGAACTTACTAGGGAGACCCGTGGCAGCACGTAACTTATCGCCAGTAACGATTCCGAAACTGCGATTGGTGCTACAAGAGGAACGAGCAGCAGTGTCTCAACAGCTCATTAACAACCACATATCCAGCATGCACAAATGATGTGAAACCGGCCTAGCAGTCAGGGGAGATCATATCCCCTATTAAAGACAGGATGTTTCTTGCTGGACACCCATCACAGGGATGTTTCGGCCTTCAGTCGCATTGCGCTCCATGCTACTTTTTCAATAAAGCTTCTTTTTATCCCTCTGATTTCTCTTTTAGTAAGTGTTGCTTACATTACTCATGTCCTTACGTATTGGGGATCCTACGATATTAAATGTGTTGATTTGGAAAGCTTTTGTACAAAGTTATATTGAAAAAACCCTCTCGTCCTTAATTTTTGCACACCAGTGTATTATAGCTGTTATACTTAACAGTAAAAAAAAAAGGGGGGGAGAACGCAAAGCTTCATATATTATTAATGAGGCAGCAGTGTTATGATTGCTTTTTAGCAGTAATAAAAAATACAGTCAGTAGAGTAGTTTTAAGATAGCCTGTCTTAGTCATATGTAAGTGAATTTTCATAAAAATTTTATGTAAACATTATATATTCGCATTCGTAATGATGTGTTGGGGAAAATGTTGAATTAGCTGCACAACATACATAATAACATAGTATTTTATTTCCCTCTCTTAAACAACATGTTTTTTCTGCTTCCTGAAAAGTTATAGCATAAAAAATGTCACTTTGTATAAGATTTATGGGTTAGTTTTACAAGTTCAGTATCTTGTTCGTAAAATTCAGTCCAGATATTAATTGCACTTTTTAAAAGTACATTAAACTTTTTATATCTGCAATTTTTATTTATTATAAAATAGTGGTATTTTCATTTACAGATAGCTTTTTCTTAAAAGATGTGCTGTACGTGAAAGTGTCTTTTTTTTTTTTTTACAATGGTTGATATAAAAACGTTTTAAACTTGAGATTTGAAGTTTTTACTTACATGTATTTTCTTTCTTTTTTAGTTCTTATATAATTTGAAGCAAAGTTAGATGCGTAGTCCGATGTTTAAATATAAGCTACAGTATCTTTTTCCTTTCTGGATTCTTTTATTGGCATTACTGCTAAACAATGGTAGTTTGGATTCCAATCCTAGCAAACAGGCTGGTTGCATGGATATATACATGGTTTTTCTAATGGGCAATATAAGCCAGTTTCTGTTATAAAGTCCTCCATAAAGTTTGGATGACTGAATTTAAACTGTTATAGAACTTGCAAAACCAAAGACTTCTCATGGACTCATTCAAAATAAAATAAGGGACAATTTTAGTTTTTACTGCCAGTGAAGTTCCTTCTCTTGCTGCTTATGCTATAGAGAGATTAGCTTTTTTTAGTATCCCTTCAAAATATTCTTTGCAATATGCATCAATGAAATCTTTGTACTAATCTAAAAGCTATAGTATTATTAATATTTTCTGCAAGTATGCTTACCAAATATTGCTTTTAATGTGAATGCAGTACAACCATTACATGAGAAAAATTGTCTCTACATGAAAATATAACTTTTGAGAAAAATCTGGGACATGAAGCCTTAGTGAACTAGATGGAGATTTATTTATCTTACTTTCTTCAGAAGCCAGATTTCATTAAATTCTTTTTTTCAAAACTATATGAAGTACAAAGTACAAAATCTGAATGTCCAATATCCAGAATTATCTAAAATCTAGACCTCCGAACCACTGGCAGCTTATTCTTTAAAAAAAAATTTTCTATACATGATGCTTTACACGTGCACATTTGATTTGTTTTTATAAGAAAGCATTCTGTTGAGTCCTGATTCTTAATTTCGCTGCAGCACTAAATGAAACTCCTCCATGTTGAAGAAACACATTTATTAACATAAATCTGCATGATTAATAATTTGGCCAACTTTTTTGCTTGGCATACATCTCAAACTGAAACACTGCTCATTTTAACTTAATGAATAACTTATTTTCCTGATGCCAACCTGGCAATTAATTTTTTGTTTTATTTTTGCTTTCATCACACCATGACTCTTAATACATGTCACCTTGAGAAAAGACTCACGCTGTTATTTCTAAAGAAATATTCCTTTTAAATATCAGTAACCGAATACCAAACAGTATGGTAACTAGTAGCCAACTGTGTTGCGAATTGTTGAGTATGTTGGCAAGCCAAAATTTCATTCTATATGCAAAAGACATAATTTGTAAATAATACTCATAAGCCAAAAGATTGCATTTAATGCTGTTTGAATCAAAAATAACTGATTTTTTATTCGGTTAAGCCAACAGCCATTGTGATTGTACTGGACAGACACATTTTTAGAATGTAAAGAAGCATCAAGCAACAAAATTATGAGATGGCAAAATCTTTAGAATTTAGGGAAGGCACTAGGATGCAAGATTTATGGGTGGCAAAATTTTTGGATTTTGAGTGTCTTCTAGAAGCAGAATTTAGGCCCGCAGTAGTTGGCAAAATTTCTAGCTCCAACCCTTAATAAGCCTTAAATATATGTGGGTATTTATTTTTTCAGAACTCAGATAGGCCTTAAGCAGGTGCAAAAAATAGATGTAAGGATAATAAACAACAAAACATATAATTTAAGCTTAACTTTCTCAGTGTGCGATAGCAGCTAGACAAAATTTAGCGGAAAAGCATGTCTTTAGCCTTCAGTCTCATGCTACATTGCCAATAGTGTACAGTGGGTACTAGATAATAAGCTTTATAATGACAGCTGCAAATTTGAAGTTTTTCGGATATGGTAAACAAAATTCAAAATTTTCCAGTTAATTGAATTTGAGGAGAATGGAGAAATGGTAATAAATGATGATGTAATAGAAGTTTTCCATTTCGATGACAGTGCCCCAATAATTAATCAACTAACAGGCAATGAAATGTGTAATATCTGTAGTATGATTGAATAATGTTTAGATGCAAAAAAATAAGGAAAATTAAAATTTTATAAAACAAATACAAATGTGTTTTATAAGTAAGTTTGCATTATTCCGTTAACTCGAATGATTTTTTTTACATTTTAACACATAATCTTTAAATTATTGTTTCAGCTGAATTTCAGTTAAATTTTTTCCTGCCTATTGTTATAGTAGCATTTTTGACATATTTATTTTTCCTAACACCAAAGCTTTTATCAGGAAGCACCCATTAGTTTTCTACAAATGCTTTGATCATTTATCTGTTTTCTGCAAAAATGCTGCACAAGGAGCATACAAATATTGCATCTGTGAAGAGATATGTAGTGTTCTATCACTGAGGAATGAGATCCATGAGTCATCACTTAAATGATTCATGACTCAGTGTCATTTAAGTAGAGTAAATGTAGATGTTAATAAATTCACTGGGGGGGGGGATAAATGCAAGTTGAAGTCATTCAACATATGACTATCCCATAGTATCATATCATGAACTTGGAACTGCTTTTTAAGCAGTGAATCATTTGGTAAAAGGCCTGATTGAAAGCTACCGAAATATAAACCACATCCAAAGATCATATTCTGACATCAGGTCAATAAGGCAAAGAATTTTGGACCTTCATCTACCACAAGAACTGGAATCAGCTGTTCTTTTGCTACCTAAAGGCTTTGTGATTGGAATTTATGCCAGAAAACAAATGTTTTGGGTTATAGTCACTTCATTTTTGAAGGGCGCTATTTAGTAATGTCATAGTCATGTTCAGTGTAGCAAAAGGAATGGGACTGTGTGTTGTGTATACAACATGTAATCTTGATATATCATGAACTGTGTGCCTTCCCGTGTTCATGAAAGAACCTTTCCATCGAAGCGGTTTTGTGATTTGAAGGTAGAATGACCAAAAGTTGCAGCATTGTGTTAATCTTTTATAAAGTTTTTGTAAGTGATCATAGATATGTGGTCGAGGTCTTGGAACCCCATGTATAGCTGTTTATGAGTGCTGTTAGCCCAGATTTTTGCTAATGGTTGACAATACTTTTCTGGACTGAGCATCTCTGGTGTCAGAATATACAAACAGAATGGATTGACTAACTTTCTTACTAGACTTGAACTCGACTTGAACTTACTAGACTTGTATGGGCTGCCTTATAACACTGAACTGCATTATGACTAATGCTGTCTCAGAACCTTCAGGATCTGAAAAGTGCATGTTGAGAAGACTGATGTGCCATTCCATAAAACTTGATCAATAGTTAGGTAAATTCTACCAAATCAGTATGTGCGAATCCTTTTATGTTTTTCCATATTCAAATCATTTAACATCTGAAACAGAATGCAAATATTTTTTCATGATGTTTTAGCAAAATTTTAAGCAGTTGTTAAAAGTATTTACTCCTCTTAGGCTATCTTGCTCTCTTTCGGTGGGAAACAAATATATCACCTTTAATAATTTTGTGCCCTTAAAGAAATTCCATCATCCCATTAGTGCAGTTTGTGAAATCAGAAGTGCTTCTTAGATCTCTAATGACACAAGATTTGAGTAATATAAGCATGTGCTACAAGTTTTATTGTTACCAACATTTGCTTAGTTAATTTTGTAACTAACTCTTGAAACCTTAATTTCAGGTGTAAATTGTGACCAATATTAATGACTAGGATGAGAACGTTATCTAAAGGAAGGATACAATAAATTAGATTGTCCTAGTATTATGCGACTACTTACCTTTCATTTAACTCTGCTAAAAGCCATTAGAATTGGATTTAAAGTGCATCATTTTTTATACATTAAATTCAGTATTAAGTTTATGATGTCGTATTGCATTTACTGTTCCAGTTGTGATCATCTGTAAAGATGATTTCCTTTCTCCAGTGTTTTTTTATTTAAAATGCAGGTGTTTAGAATGCAAAGAATATATCAGAAGTCAACTAATATTTTAAAGTTTGATCTAATGCTTCATTTTTCTACATTTTAGGGTTGTTCAACCTCTGCATGAAGAAATTAAACTTCATTCTGAGCTAAGGCATCGGAATATTGTACAGTACCTTGGATCAATAAGTGAAGATGGCTACTTTAAAATATTCATGGAAAGGGTCCCTGGTGGTATGTTACTAATATGATATTAATTAATGCTTGCCAGTAATGAATATTAATACAGTAATGTATCAGTTAATAACTTAAAAAACCAAGTTGTCTGATGTATTTATTGCTTTTTATATTTCTTAGGAAGTTTAAGTCAATTACTGCAGAATATATGGGGACCACTAAAGGACAATGAAGTCACAATATCATATTATACCAAGCAAATACTAAAAGGCCTTAAATATTTGGTATGATTGATGAAGTCTTTCTAAATTATACTTTGTGCTTTGCATAAGATCCATCAAATTGTAGCTCTGTTCCATAAATGTACTAATATTGTGGGTAAATTAGGAATCCATTTTGCTCAAGTGTACCTGAAATTGTATCTCAGGATGAAAAAGAACACATAATAGAAATTTCCTATGATTGAACTCTAGCTGAAAATTTCAAGAATAGCACGCTTGTTAACTTTTGGCTAAACCCCAAAAAAAGAATGTTAAGGCATTTCAAATAAAGCTATTAAATTTTTATTGCCTTTTTGTGTGAGCAAGGATTTTCTTGCAGGTTATATTTTAAAAAAAAAAAAAAAAGCAGAACAACATTAAAGTGGATCCTAGTTTAAGGTTGAAATTAAGAGACCAGGCATAACGAAACTAATCTCACTTAAACAGGCCCAAATTTCAGGCTTAAATTTTAGAATTAAATTTTTTAACTTAAATTTTGGTAATTGTAACCAATTTTAATATTTTTTACGTGTGCATACTTAATACAAATAGCCAATAGGTTGTGCAAATTGCAAAATATATTTTGTTTAATATTTCTGTTGAGGAATTTAAAAATAATCATTGTAAAATATAGTGGTGATACTAAAGTTTTTCACTTTTTGTTTAGATGTACACATTAGTCAAAAGGTTGGGAACCACTGGTCTAAGTTATTGTCTTTGAAATTTTCAATGCAAGCATGGCTCTAAATTTTAAAACAGTATTCTTTCAATCAAAATTTTAGAAATATGTATAAGCTTTTCTTTATTTGCATACCTCAAATTATATTTTTAGTTATATCATTAAGCTTTTTATCTATTTTTTAGCATGATCAAAAAATTGTTCATCGAGACATTAAGGGGGATAATGTGTTAGTTAACACATATAATGGTGTTGTTAAGATATCAGATTTTGGAACATCGAAGCGTCTAGCAGGAATAAATCCAGCAACTCAGACATTTGCAGGCAAGTGTGTGATTTTTTAAAATTTAAATTGTGTGTTATGTTTAGTATTTGCATGTTTAATTATTAGCTTCAGTATGGTTTTCAATTTAAGTCTTCAGAATGAAAACTTAGTGCTCAAAAGTTTGATTTTTCAGAGGTGTGAACTGATTTTTTTCTTCATACTAAATTTGATGGATTTTATTTAACTATTTTTTCATTTTGTTTATGAGTACGGATTATTTAAATTTTAACCATATTTGCATTTGTTTCATGAGACGAACTTTCTGTTTGTTAATTAATTCCATTTATTTCACCTTGTATATATTTTAAAACTTTGTTAAGGAATTTCTTCGTTAATTGCAACATATAGCTCTAAGTAAGCTATTTCCAAACTTTTCTGATCACATATGCCTAAGACAAAGCCCTTTTATTGTTCGTTTTAATTTGGATATTTCTCCTTTCTGTCTTAAAAATAGTGACTATTTATAGCATATCAAGGAAATCATCATTTATAATATAGCGGCATTATTCCAAATTAATCTGTTTCATGCAGTCTTACATAATGCTGCATTGCAGATATCTTTTACTTAATCAGTAAAAAAGATTTCAGTTGAAACCAAAACCTTTTTTACTCTCTTTCCCACATTTTTTCTGAATGGATGATTCTCTTTCCTTGTTTGCCTGCCTTCTGCTAACAAGGTGAGGCTCATTTCTCTCTATCATCCATCATATGTCTTGAGATGTAATCTTCCAAAATGTGAGGTACATATTGCACCATAATGATATGTGAATCAGAATATGCATGTCATGGATTATGTTGCATCTATGTCTACATTCATCAGCAAGTTTCATGCTTCTACTATGCAATTATGCCAGCACCATTTACAACCATTGGCCATGATTAAAACGTATTCGCGTGTGTTCTCTTACCCACATCTATATATATATATATATAATAAAACAGTATTTATTAAGATACTTCCATTTAATTACACTCTACTAATATGGTAATCTATGTATTTCAATGCCACTGTGGAAAATTTGGACAGCTTGCCTTGTTAAGCAATCTTATTTAAACTAAAATATTCACTAACCACTCTGCCATAGAATTAATACAATATCAGTAGTTTAAAATATATGGAACACATGCATGAATATCTAGTGCCTGGCCAGCACAGCCCTTTTTTTAAATTTTCGCTGTGAATTCTACTTTTCTTTAGGTGCAGAAAGGAATAAAAACTCCCTTGGGTAGCTGCATCAGCAGTTAAATAACATTGGAACTTGAGAGTGTGTTGAGTCTTTATGAATATGAAATGCCCATTAAATGCAATTGAGGTATCATAATATTGTCTTTTGAGTGACAAGTTCTAATTCTTCTTCTCTTCTTTCAAATATGGTAAGTTTCACCTAAAGCAGCTGATTTCATCAGTGATGGAAGTGGAAATCTGAATTTAAACTTCATATGTAGCTCAGTGATTGTTTAGTATGATGAGAACTGATTTTTAAAATGATAATTTCCAGTATAAAATATATTGATATGCATGAAAAATCTGAAAACTAAACTTCCAAAATTTTACAAAACTGTTTATGTCACTGAGCATCATAATCTTTAAACTGCATTGTTCTTAAAAGAACAGAAGAATAATAACTGTGGCAGCTTTCCTCAGTGCACAGAAAACACATTGCTTCAATACTCTCACACTTATAGAACAATTTTAGCAAGAACATGGTGCTATAATCTAAAGAGGCACAAATTTGAGATTGCCCCAAACCAGAGCAACCAGAAAGGATATCAACTTTCAGTGATGCATCTGTCGTCAAAACAACACCCTGCAAAAACCAACAAACAAATGGTTCTCTTTATCAAATATAGATGTTCTCCAAAACTGATCTGGTCTTGAAACTAATGGCAGCACAATGCTTTCTTATTTGCCATCTTTGATTATCCTAAGAAGTGACTGGCTGCTCTGCTGCCTCTTCTCACACACAGACAATAAACTGTGTCGTAACAGCATCAACCAAATGATTACATGGTCAAACTGCTTCAGCAGCATCAACTAAATAATCATTCTCCACCCTGCAACGTAATGGCAAAACACAAGCTAACAAACAAAGGTTTCAACCCTATGAGGAAGCTCACTCTAATGTGGCTTTGTTTGCATGCATGAATGACGCCTTTAAATCACTTGCAGTAACACAAAGACTTTGCATTAGCTACTATCCAAAGGGTTGCGTGTTCAAGCCTGATCCAAAAGAGAGAAGCTGGAGAAAGGGCATCACACTTCAGTGATGTCATCTGTTGGTGTACATCTCCTTTAACACTTAAGCTGCAAAGACCAACAAACAAATTATTCTCTTAACCAAATATATATGGTGCCGCATAACTCGTATGATTCTAAAAACTAATGGCATAACAACATCTTCCGCTAAATCATCACATACCAAATAATAAGCACTGATAATCTCAAAACTCCATTTCAGAGATATAATTTTATTAGTAAATGTGAAATCAAAATGTGAAATGTAAATGTGAAATAAAAGTGTAGATTTAAGGAAAGTGTGTAATGAATGCCTTTAATAAATTGTCTGAGAATTGTTTGTGTAGGAAGTATATGAAAGTTAGGGGATATATCAAGTTTAATATGAAATAACCATATAATTGGCAATTTTTTAACAATATGAAATAGAAGAGGTTAAAAAGGAAAATTTTACTGTTTGCAAAGTTGGGAATTTTCAAATTTATCTGCAACATTGAAAAGTATGCATTTTAGATAAGGTGTGAAAAGCAATGTGCAGCATTCCTTCTGTAGCAAGAGATTAAAAACAACTGACAAGCCTTGAATGCTTTGTAACAGTGAATACCATGTTTCAACAAGATGACTTAGGTGAATCGGTAGCCTGGAGGGTCGTTGGTCATTTAGAGGAATGTCAAGTGCAAATGTAGCAGAGGTGAATCCATAGCCTGGAGGGTCGTCGGTCATTTAGAGGAATGTCAAGTGCAAATGTAGCAGAAGCATTAGGAGTTCTTGAAGTACCATTTCCAGACTATGGAATCGTTTTTTGGAAACTGGAAATGTTTGCTGAAGATCCTGACACAACAATGCAAAATGAGGATCGGTGTTTAACACTAATGGCCAGAAGAAACTGCAATATTAATGCTGCTTCCTTGCAACAGCACCTTCAGAGGGCTACAGGTACCAGAATTTCAACTCAAACTGTTTGAAACCATGTGGGTATATATGGTTGCAAGCTTAAGGTTTGTGTTTTGTTGGCACAGGATCAATGTGCTGCCCATAGAAGGTGGGCACAGGAGCATCTCAAAGGGGACAAGATGAGTGGAGCAATGTTCTCTTCATAGACAAGTCCCACTTTAGTGTACAACCTGACAATAGGCAGATTCTTATCTCGATAGAACCTGATACATGCAATACTCCTGCATTTGTGCATGAAAGTATCTGATGTGGCAAAGGCAGAATGATGGTCTGGGCTAGGATTTCTATCAAAGACTGCACCAACTTGCACATTTTCAGGAATGAAGCACTAATGGCTCAACAGTATAGGGATGAGATCCTCAGACCTGTTGTGGTCATTTACTTTGCAGCAGTAGGGGATGAATTCATTTTCATGATTCATAAAACCAGGCTACATCTTGCTCACATAGGTGGCAATTTATTTTTCAATGAAGGAGTCCTTTGAATAGATTGGCCAGCATGTTCTCCAGGTATGAACCTAACAGAGTATGTTGGCAACATTCTATGGAGAAGGGCTGCTAGCCGCTTATCACCCCAGCTGTTTGAAATCTCTCTTCTACAGACGTGGAAGAGAACACCACAGTCCTTCATTGATAACCTCATTGATTCCATGCCTCGTAGATGTGCAGCATTGCTTTCTGTCAGAGAAAGCCACACCCCTTATAGAAGCTCATTTTTATCTGATAAATTGCATTTTTATTCGCTTTTATAATATGCACAAATTGTGTGATTTTTGTTTACTGGCAAACATCGTTAATAAAACTTAATTATTTCTTGCCCAATGCTTCGTTTTCTTTTGCCATAACTTACAACACCTCTGCATCATATATCAGTTACCAAAACATTTCGTCATCTGCAGTTTATATCCAAAATAGTAATATCTTCTGTTTTGAGCTGTGTATATACTTTCTATACTACACAATGCTTTAGAATGGTGACACAGTTGTATGAAATGCATAAAAAAATAAATATTAAATACACTTTTTATGTCCCCCTGTTTTATCTCTAAGCATCCATTATGTAGTACCAATCATTTGGACATTTAGAGCTCGTTGAGTCAAATTCATTTTTGTCCTTTTTTCTTTTTTTTTGGAGTACTGTATTTCATCATGAATTTACCCCATGTCCACTGTCATATACATTTCAAGATTTAATGTAATACTGAGTGCTCTATGTAATATTTCATGTTCATACATAAAGGGAATGATTCAATTTTAAAATTCTGTGAGATATTATCTAGAATAAGTAAACTTTACTCTTTGCAAATGGCTGCCATGACTGTGAGCAAAGTTATCTCAAGAAGAGGTTCAGCACTTTGAGGCTGCTGCCTTGCATGGCCAAAAAAAAAAATGTAGTCAAAATGTACAAAAACATGCAAAGAGTTTCATACAGGATTTAATTTATATGATATAACTGTGTGGTTAAATGCATCTTAGTTGCATCTGAATTTTCTTTTCAATCCATTATAGTTATTGGAAAAGAATATGAGTGTTTTTTTAATTGTGTTAAGTATTTTCTTTTAATACCAGTGAATATATATATGGTATGGCAATCATGTTAGTGATTGCAGAAAATATATTCAAAACATGTTAGAAAATTTTACTGCAATTTTACTTTTGTATGCTTCATATCTCTTCCTGCCAAAAAAATATGCCATAAGTCTCTATGTCTTCAAAAAGAAATGCTATGAACAGGGAATGCCATGAAGCACTGTAAATTTTTCTTCTGTAACTATGGTAAATAATTTTGCTTAAGTAAATCTTCTGAATCTTGATATCAGCTTTTTGCCATTCCATTTTTGAGTTTGATGTTAATAGATGTGCTCAAGTGCTATTTTCTAAAATCTTGAAATCAGTTTTGAAAGGCTTCTAGTAAAATTCCTAATAATACCATGTGTATTTTCCTGCTTACATGATTTTCTCCGTACAGAATCCAAATGGATAAAGTTGTGGCTCTTATTGAGAGATTGCTGTAGTTTCAATTTGAATTCAAATGCTGTCATTATTCGAAATCTCTGTTATTAATTGACTTTTAGTATCTGCACTTTCAATAAGATTTATAAATGACAACTTTAATTCGAGCTGCATCAACTGCGTTTTAGAACACAGAGTTGCATCACTATCCACTGGAGGCTTGGTAACTAAATGGCTGCTGTGTGTTCATGTTAGGTGGAACTTTTCCATTTCATCAACAGCGGGTGTTAATGTCCATTGCAGTGGATGCGTTTTTTTTAATTAAATTTTTTTATGAAGAACAAGTGTTTCTGAAATTTTCAAAATTTGCTTCTTTCCTTTAAAAAGCTGCAGTGCTGATCTTTGTTTCCTAGATAATTTTAATGTTTTTCCACTTGTAATATAGTATGTTAAAAATCAGAAATCCATTTTATTGAAAAGATTTCTTCAGAAAAATGTAGTTGCAGTTCTTAGACAAGTGTTATTTTTTAAGGCTTTTTAGTAGACAAAAGTAAGGGAAAATTTGAGTTCTGGAACTCAGTTTGTTTCTTCAGGTAAGTAGTCAAGCCATTAAAAATGTGAAAAAAAATGGTTTGGATTTTGAAAGAAGTTTTTAATGTTTTCCTGGAAATTAAGTTTTAGCAACAGAATTTGTTATGGCAGTGTTTCTAAAACACTTTTTAAGGTGAGAACCTTTTTTTTGATAAATTATAATGTTCAGTGGTCCATTTCAGTCTTGTCTTCCTTGATCTCGTTTAAAAATATTTTTTTAGCCTATGTTTCTACCAACACAGTTATATTTTTTAAAGTACAATTGATTAAAATTCATTTAATTTTATATTGGTAATAAGTTGTTAGAAGCTATATTCATTTTTAATAATTGAAGTCTATTAGAGTTTGGCTAATCTCTGTCTTATTAATTAAAAGTTAAAAAATATTGGTATTCACATTAATAAAATGGATGGGCCTGCCGATTGTTGCACATTTGTTCTGTGTTTGGATCTATGCTGGTGATCTAAAGTTGAGATTAGCATGTACCTCAAGTTGATTTTGGTACTCTGTTTTTATTTTGAATTACTGATGAAAACCTTTTCTTACACGAAAATGTAGAAGCAAATTGAGAATTACAGTTTTTAAAGAACTGTTGTACTGTATTCTGTTTTCACTGGTACTAAGATCCAGAAATTAACCAAGACTTCTGCTTGGAATTTTATTTTAAGTCCAATATCATTCAAAATTTCAATTAACTGTTCTCTTTTATTCAGTGTCAGTTTGTCATTTTTAGTATGGCATTGGAAAGCATCACAAACCAATGAAAATTCATCATATTAACCACTTGGAAATTAATTTCAAATTGTGACCTCAGAGTTTCTAATGCGACCAGATGTTACTGCATAATTATAATTGAATAACAATATAATCTTCGACTAAAAAAATTCTAAGGTTAGAAAGTGAGAAAAATTTTTTTCCAAGTTTGGAAATTGAGAAAAATTTCTTTTATTGTTGGAAATTGAGAAAAATTTCTTTTAATGTTGGAAATCGAGGAAAATCTCTTTTACACAATCCACAAGCCAAGTTTTCTCTCGAATGCCTTTATTTTCTCGTGGGCATTGAGAATAAATAGTTAAGGAATACCTTATAAGCAGAGATTTAGTTTTCAGAATACATCTGAAAGATCTGCCAATTTAGTTAGCCAAATTTCGTCAACCAAAAATGGTGCAGAATCTTTGTTAATTTTTTATACAAATATCTGGATCTCCTGTTGTAATTCAAAGAGCCATTTGAGTACTTTACTCTGTAAAAGCCAGTGAACTTCAGAATAAAGAAGAAGCTATCTGTGCCTGTTACTCATCATCACAAAATAGGGAAATATGCTGCTTTCTAACACTGTTTTGAACTCAAATGAATACTACGGCCACAAAGGCTTCATTGTAAATGAAACAGTGGGTCCAGGTAACATCAGATGTCGCATCCCTAATGAGTAATAAGGCCATTATGCCTACTGCCAAGTGCATAAGCCCAGTGTAAACAAAAACTTAGATTCTTTTTCCCAATCATTATAATGCTTTTGCATGTACTCCTTTAGGACTTAAAATTCGTTCTCCAAATGTATGAGTTTACAGAATCTGTGAAAATAACACATCTTTATACCTGACAAAAAAGTAAACTATGGTTCATCTGAAACATCTGTTATCTTGTCTTTTTTAAATTAATAAAGTAGCCTTTCTAATTGCATGGGTAAATCAAGATTCTATCTTATTAGCCATGGCATTGATTTGGCATCTAACTATATTACTTACTATTTGAGAGTGAAATTTAATTAATATCATTAGATAATTTTCACTAAACACATCTTTCACAAGGAAATATTAAAATTTCACCTATAGAATAGGCTGTCCTGTTCAACAAAATATGAAGACTTGCAATATAGGAAGCATCTAATTTATTTTTAGTTGTGGAACATATATTAAAAACAAATTTCATTTATGTACTCATTTCTTCACCACTCCATTGAAAAAATTCAACAGGTTTACTTTTTACGCGATTGTGTTTCAGCTGTAAGTGCAGCTTCAGTTTCATCTCTAAGTGTAGCTTCAATTTCGTAGGTTCCATATACTTGATTGCAAGCACTTTGTACCACACAATACAATGAGGTTTTGGCTCACTCTCTTTGCCACACCAAGTAAATCTAAATTCCTATTAACTTTTGTGATATTTGTGAAAGCTATTTTTTCTTTGAGAAGTTTTGAGTGCAAGCAATGTTTTTTTTCTAATCGCACTAGCATCATTGATATTAATATCAATAACATGCATATTCTGCACTATGGACATTGTCTAAATGAAGGGTGCCGTTTTGTTCCAGTTTGAAGCGAGTTAGTTTTTTATTATGCACAGTAGGTAGTTTTAACAGAGAGACAGCTATTAGCCATCTGCCTGGTAAAAAGGCTTTGAAATAACTCCAGCAGGCACAGCTTAATGTGATCCCATTTTTCCATGGCTATATTGATAACATTAAACAGTGAGAAAAAGCATCCTTTGAAATAACTATGGAATTTAAGCTAATTTGATATAAATATAACTACAAATATAAAAGCAGATATTTTCACAGCATTTTAATTTGGAAAATTCAAAAATTTGTTTATGAGCTGTTCATGACTTTTCTGGAAATTATTTTACCAGTGCTGTACCCTGAATCTTAATACTAAGATAACATGCCAGTCTAAAATTTAAAATTAGGCTAAAGAGCAACATTAATTTGGAATAGATATTTTCAAAATTTTCTTTTTCAGGGAGAAAAAAGTTCTTCGGAATTCTTTTTGCTACTGAAAAAGAGGGATAGTTGTTTGATCACCCTCTAAATTGATATAGTTATTAAAAATCTATGTCAAACGAAATCTTTATTTACCTAATTTTAAATGACTGATTAAAATCAAAACCGAGTTTTTTGCAATTTAATCATTTAGTGACTTTTATGCCACTTGGCAATTTTTGTAATCTGTTTTGAATTTATTTGACAGTTTTACCTTAGTTTAAAATACACATTCTGTGATTATTTGATCATATTAAACTGATTTGTTGATCATATCAAGTGATATTTTTCATGTTTCCTTTATATAAGGGGGTGGGACTTCAGCAATTTGATAGTAATATCTGAATTATCACTTTTAAGTGGCATCTACTGTATTGAACTAACAGAAAAGCAATGAATCAGCTATGCATATAATTTCTTATAAGTTACTTGTGACTGCCTACAAAAAATAAAAATAGGAAATTATTCTAATTTAAATTTCTGGATTTGCTTGGATTTTCAAATTGGTGCAGTCCAGAATTTCTTCTATCATCATCTGGGAAAATACAAATGAAAAGATTTAATGCCCAATTTTGAACAAGGTGGAATGCAGTTAATTGGTATACATGACTCTTTTGTGAGTCTTCAAAACTATTTAGAAGCTCATAAATACCTGAAAAGAAGATTCAGTATTCTGATGCACTGTGATGAATTACTGGGATAGTCTTGTGCTGGGTTACACCTGTGGCTTCAGCTGTTCAGTAAAAGAATACCAAGAAGCACTGGGTAGTAGTGCTTGAAATCTCTCTCTAAAGACTGGTGTGAGAAGTCCACAGTTAGGAAAACTGGTAATAAATTTTATAAAATGTCATTCTTGGGTGAAAATGTGACAGATGATTGCCTTGTGTATTTTCCAAATTCGTGGGATTAGAAGCCATGGTGTTGCATATGCAGTTAATTTTTTTTCCTCTTATCTTTTTTCTTTTTAAAAAAAAATCTAGGAGGCTTTGAGAAGCACTTGTAGTCCACTGGCCACAGGTTGAGAAACACTGCTTTAGGGTAAATTAATTCACAGCAGATTATATCCCTGTTATTGCATCAACCAAACTCCTGCCTTATCACAAGAGGATTAAAAGTACAACTGCAGTCATACATTTTCAGTATGCATTCTTTGTCATATATGTATAAAAAGAATTTAACTTAATCCTTAAGAGATGAGGGGACAGTAAAACGTACTAGTTTATACGATATATTATTAGCTTTCTGATTGTCATGGCTTTTTGGACCGGCTCCTGAAAAACTGTATTTAAATAGTTTCTATTAGCTAAATTTGTATGGTTATTTATTTTAGTCTGTGTTTTCATAATTTTCTGTTCATTAAGTTAGCATTTACATAGTTAAAGAATGTGCAGAAGTGAAATAATTTAAATTGTAAGCTCATGCGTACCAAGCAACAAAAAAATCTCCTGATCAGATAAAAGCAGTCACATCGCTTAGGGGTTAACAGTTTCCTAGGAGGTTAGCCTAATAAATTTTACAGATTTTTCTTGCTTGGGCATAATTTGAACGTAGTAAACTATCCATTTTTTTAGTTTTCAGGTATTTTGTCGGTGATGTTACATTTTAAGTTAAAACAGATTACTGTCTAAAATTTATTCTCTTTTAATAACCTAATCTTTTTATAGTATTCTAGTTGATTTCTAACTGTATATTTTCCGTAAAACTGGATTTTTTGTAATTTTTATTTTCAGGTACTCTTCAGTACATGGCTCCTGAAGTTATTGACAAAGGTCAACGGGGTTATGGAGCTCCGGTAAGATATTAGAAATTTATTATCGAACCTGGTAGATCAACTCTATGAAGTGTGTTTTGAAAATTACAGCATTCAGTAGATTAGAGGAAGGGCATTTAGTTGTCTTTGTCAAAAATTTAAGACAATATAGTTAAGGCACAGTAAACAAATTTTAAACAGAGATATTGTAATGCGTTGGGGTGGGGGAATCTGTATCTTAAAATTTATTTAGATCATTATGTCTAATTACATAACAGAGCTGGTAACTAATTTTTGTTTTAAATCATATTTTGTGATTTTTCATTTCTTTACTTTTAAAAGCCTTCTTGTTATTCTTAAAAGCACTTTGTGCATTTTCTTGCAGATCCTAGAATTTTCCAAATATGCATAGTTTAAGCTTTGTTTTCTTTCCATTTTTTGAGGGGCCACTAATGACCGAGTGAATGAGGCTGCTTACATTGGTAATTCAACCTGAATTGGTATCTTGACAAATAATCTGACTGCATGGGTGTTTTCATGGGTTTTGTGTTCATAGTATAAATTTGAGTCAGTGTCTCTTGGGGTGTTGTCTAAAAAGTTTGTGAAGTTTGACGAGATAAACGTGATGACGTGGGCTTGATAAAAATGAAACAATTCTGAACTGTGTATGCATAACTGCTTTTCATTTCAATAAAAATTCTATTTTTGATTACCCAAACATTGTACAGTTCCAGGCTTTAGATATGTATATATGTAGCCGAAGAAAATGTTTTATATTAAATTTTAGGTGTAAAAAAAATGTCATAAAATTAAGCAAAGCAAAAATCTTCTATTGGGTGTAGATTTAATTAAGCCCGTATCGATTTCAAAGGTGAACAGGTATAGATCCCTCATCATAAGGATAAAAGAAATTCTTTAAAGAAGGAAGAAGCCACAAATGTACTTATACGAAAGGCAGAGGAGTAAGTCAATGGAACCTTAATTAAATCTATGCCAAACAGAATGTTGTTATTATGTCTAATTTTATATTTTGCTTTGGTGTATTGATTGCAAGAAGCATAAAAGATATTGTGTGGGTGGTAATCTCAAATTTTAATATATGTAAAATGCAGTATTTCAATTAATATAAAGTTACACATACTTCTAAATTAACTGTTTCTATCAGTAGCCTTTCTAATGTGTAGTCATTTTAAATACATTGTCACAGGAACATATATTGGCATTTCTTTAGGTTTGAAGTAGTTTTTCTTAATTCATATTTTGTATGCATTCATTATTAAAACCATTAATGGCCATGTAATTTTTGTTGTCTGGTTTAATGGTGTGATTTTTTTATGTGAAGGGAAAATACAGAATACAATAATATGTTTTTGGTAGTAGATATAATTTCTGTAATTAATTAATTTGCCCTTCTCATATTTTTAAATAACTTTAAGCAGCATTGATATTTTTGTTGTTGTTTCCATCAGTATCCTGTTTTTATGTGTGCTTATGGGAGCATTTAATCCTTTAAGTGTGTCATTTTAAATTTCGTACATAGATAGTGATAAATTGGCTAACCCATAATTTTAAAAATGTTACTTTTCTAGTAACTGGGACAAAGAGGGGGATTCACCATACTTAAATGCATTTGAAATGTGCAGTTTACATGTCAATAACTTAACTGAAGGTGGAGGCAGGAAACTCATTTAATAAAAGCAAGGCAAAAGCTGCAGTGCAGTTATGACACTTTATTCGCTTAAACTTTTTAACCCTATAGTCATGAATTTCCCACTTGGAGTAATAAAATCATTAAATTTTGAAAAGTATTTGGATACCATACATACTCGTAGATCCAAACTGTAATTTTGCTACATACATGATTGCATTTAAAAAATTTTTTGTTCCTCTTAATTTTGGGTTAACTACTACTCAGCTGAATAAATTTCAAGAAATTCTTTAAAAACTGTCTGTTTTTTAATCCTAGATATTGCAGATCTGTTTCATTTCTGCTACAAAATATGTGTGAAAATTTACTTGTGAAAAATTTACTTCTTTATTGCTGTCAGTTTTCACATATTGTAGTATGAGTAGTAATCTGATTTTGCATATACGAACATTTCTTATGCATTAAAAGTCTTAAAATTTCTTCATGCAGGTTAACATATCAACTCTGTATGATGCATATGAAAAGATAGTGCAACAATCCTTTATTTTGTTTTCACTGTGTCTTGCAATGCCACAAAAAATACACAAATTTCCATTTGTTGTGATTGGCTTGCGATATTTTTCAGGATATTTCATTGATATGATTCTCTATTATAAGGATTATTTCAAATGCTATCTTATTTATGCCATCGTCAAGACAATAAAGATTAATTACCAATGAAGGGATAATTCCCAAAGTCGAGATGGGAGGTCAAGAAAAGGAAATCTTTGTAAAGCAGGTGGAATTCCCCCCTCCTGCCTGAGATTTCCAAAAATTGTCAGTGCTCTATCATCCAATGCAAAATCATAAGAAGATATGCAAAAATGTGAAGCTTCCTGTTATGTTTAGCAAATTTTCACAGATGGGATGGTCAAAATTTCCACAGTCACTGCTTTCACCATGTGAAATCATGCGTATCTAACACAAAAAATTTGCGTGGAATTTGACTTCATTACATGCATTATAATAATAAATTAACAAAATATCAAAGAAAACTTATCTAAATATTTTCAAAGTATTAGGGGCGTTCAAATGAAAGTGATTTGAGGTGTGTATCCATGAGATGTGCAGTGACAGAAATGAGAGAGATACATAGATAGGAACAGCAATATTTAATGATTGAAATGCATACAATGTTTGTTAAAAAAAATCACTCATTGCATTAAGGCAGATGTCCCATTGCTTGGGAAGGTTACGAATTCCGTCTGCAAAGAACGATGTTGGTTGATCATGGAAACAGTTCATAACTGCAGCCTTTACTTCCATCGGACTGAAAGCGTTAACCCTTTAGGCTTTTCTTCAGTGGTCTAAAGATGTGATAGTCGCAAAGTGACAGATCTGGACTGCAAGCTGGATGTTCCAAGATTTCCCACTTTTTATGGACTAATGCCTTGACACACACCCGAGCGACATGCAGCCGTGCATTGCCATGCACAAAGATGACACCTGATAACAGAATGCATGGACGTTTGTTTTTGATAGCCTTATGCAGCTTAACAAGCACTTCGAAGTACCATTTGCCATTGATGGAGATGTGCGGCTCCTTAAACTGCAGTAATAGGGACTCTGAATGTGGAAAATGCCGTCAGCACCACCTTTCTGGCAGAGTGTTGAGATTTTAATGCTTTGGGCTGAGGCGAGTTGAGATGTTTCCAATGCTTGCTGATGGACTTCCCTTCTGGTTGGAAGTGGTGATGCCAGGTTTCATCCTCTGCCACTATGCGCTATAGAAAGTCGTCACCATCTGCCGTATAGTGCACCTAATGCTCTAAACTGAGGCCCATTCGCTGTCTCTTGTGGTCAGACAGTATGTGGAGTACCCATTGGCAGCAAACTTTTCGATACTTCAGAATGTTGCTGACAATATTATGAACAGTACTGATGGAAATGTGCAATTCATTTACAACGTCACGAATGTTTCGACATCGATTTGCCTTGATTGCTGTGTCAATGTCCGTAATCAGCTTATCTGTCACAACTTTGTGCGCCTGACCAGGCCATGGTAAATCCATAGTCTCCGGGCGACATTCGCTAAACATTTTCTTCCACCTCGTCACCATTGGCTTCGACACACACACGTCTCCGAACACAGCTACCATTCTTCTATGACTGTCCACCGGCTTACTCCCTTTCCAGTGTTAAAAACTTAATTATACCTCGCTGATCCGTTTACGACAGTTGCATCCAGTGCAAACTATTCGCATGCCACGCTTTGAATCACTTTCATTTGAACACGCCTTATATATTATGTGGTATCCAAATGAAATCGCACATTTGTGCTGTTTGAATGGAGGAGGAGTATAAAAGTTAGCTTTCTGAATAATAAATGCCAACTATGAAATAAAAAGCAACCTAGCATAAATGAAATATTATAATCAGAATTGCAGTGTTTAAAAATGAGATGCCTGCTATCACATGCAGGCAAATGCAGAAAAGTGTTGCTTTTAAGATGTGCGATCAAAACTGCTTAGCGGTTAAGGGTCACAAATTAGTTGCAGTTTACTCTGTTTTCATTACATAATTTCCTGTATTCACTTTTCTTTAGCACTTTGAATGAGTTCCATTAATAATTTTAGTGAGATAGAAGAGATTAACATAAGAAAGTTTGTTTCTCTTTCTTGCTCATTACTAGTATATATATATATATATATATATATTTTAATTAAGGGT
>KK114137.1:122890-146294 GCA_000611955.2 Stegodyphus mimosarum | reverse complement strand
GTTCGTGTACAAAATCAATGCAAAGTGCTTTGTTACAGCAATACAGTATTCACAATAAATGTTCAAAATTGCGACCACCAGCAGTAATACATGCTGGTTAACATCGCAGAAGGGATTGACGAACATTTTTGAAAAATGACAAGCATTTCCCGCACGCTTGCAGCCACAATGGATAGTCGTGTAACGAGGTCCTCCAGTGAGTAAACGGGAGTCTCGTAAATGATGCTCTTCGGATGGCCCCCATTAAAAAAATCCAAGCTGGATAAATCTGGCGAACAGGGTGGCCATCGAACGGGTCCACCACGGCCAATCCATCGGCCCGGAAATGTCCCATCCAAGTAATTGTGGACCCGCATAGGGTTATGGGCTCGTGCACCATCACGCTGGAACCACATGCGATCACAAACGACAGCCAGAACATCCTGCAGCAATTCTGGTAGCACCTCTTGCTGAAAAATATGAAAATATAAGCCATTTGTACGTGCAGGTAAGAGGTATGGGCCTATGAGGTAGTCGTTAACAATACCTGCCCACACATTCACGGAGAAGTAGGTTTGTAATGCACGTGGAGGTGTGCCGTGTGGATTATGAGTTGCCCCCACGTGTGTGTTGTGGCTATTGAAGATGCTCTGTGAGAAAGTTGCCTCATCCTTGAAAAGTACATCAGATGGGAAATCTGCCTGCTGTTCTGGCCCTTATGGGTACCAGAAGTTAAATACTAGGTTAAACACTACAAAATTACTAACTGTTCCAATTAATCTGCAATTAAATAATTTGCCTACAATAATATCAAAAGACCAAATTTTAGACTGTTTATTGTGTTGTGTTAAGTTTTACCAAAAGAACTAACCTTGAACAACCCCTAAGACCAAGTAGGAGTACTGGTGTTAAGAACATTACACAAGACATCATAAGAAAACACTCTGAATCAAATATATATATATATAGCCAAGGATATTTATTTCAGCACTATAAAAAGAACACACAATCTTACAACTTAATTTTCCACTATGGTACCGGGTGACAACTATATAAAAATAATGCATTTAGAACTAATTATATATTTATATTTTCAGTATTGTACCGAGGTGACATCTAAAACAATATTTCACCGTAAAAATATTAAATTTTTGTATGCAGTTACCAAATTCTGCTGGCCAGCATAAAAATACAAAAAAAAAAAAGGAATTTTAATGAATCACCGATGCATGGTATCTTAAGTATTTACTAATATTGATAATGATTACTTCGTTCAAAAGAAATTTCTCAATTTACACAGGTAAAGAAAATTACATACATCAATTAAGTAATCCCTTAGGCAGTTAGAAAGTATTTCATATTCATGTAGTCCCGTTGGAGAAAAATGAGTACTTTTATTCCATCATTCAATTACTCAATTAAAGGTAAAGTAGAATTTAAATTTTTATTGTTCCTTATGTAAAATTTAGATAAGTTAACTAATTTAAGATCTCTGTCTTAATTCATATATATAAATTTTAATTACATCCCAAGTTAAAGTTAAAAGGTCCTAAATAGAGTAAAACCACAGCAATTGCTTAACTACACAACCTGGATTTAAGATCCAACAGAAAAAAACTTTTGACAAACAAGTTAAATAGAATTTAATTAGAAATTAAATATACATATTATTACTCCTTACTTTAATAAATCATAACTAGAAATTTTCCTTCAATTAATGAAATCCCTTCCAATATTTGTGTGAATTTAATTATCCTTATTATTTAGGATATATGTTCACAGAATTAAGGTTGAATGCTGTACAAAATTTTCAGGTGAAAGGAGGAACAGAACAACCAAAAAGTTGAACTCACTAGTAGGAAAAACTTTTGAAGCTTAATTAAGCGTTACTATTGACAAAAACTGATAACTTATCTGCTGAAATTTTCTCCAGACGACCAATCCTTAGCAGATGTTGAACAAGGCACTCCAAGGAGAAATCTGGACTCCTGGTCCGAGAGGAAGAAGTTATATTAACTTCGGAAGGGTTCAAGGATCGTCAAGTCCCCCCCGTCCGCATGCAAATGATGGCAAGGTGCAAGGGTGTAGCATATCAGATCTCCTTAGACGTACATCCGCTTCCGTCTGCATGCAAATGATAGTAAGGTGTATTTGTGTAGCATATCAGATCTTCCTAGACGTACATCCCTTTATAGGAGTGAGAATCAAGCCGAAAACGGCTTTTTCAGTCAGAAGCCTTGGACATCTATTACCGGTCTCTCTGGGTCAACATGGCGGCTCTTCCAAAGGAAGGAAAATTGCGAGTCTTTCTTACCGTTGCAATCCGAGGCAAAAAAGAGCGAGAATGGCCTTGCGCTCAGTTTTTAATCGTCCCGAGTCCAGAATTTTCGAAATTCCCCAAATTTGGTGAAAAAGTATGCAAATCTCGCCAAACACAAAACAGTGCTGTGAAAACCTATTTTTTCCCTTTACACACCAAAAAAAATTCCACCCTCGCCATCCCCTTCGCCAACGGAATAGGGGTGAGGGAGAATGTAACAACCCTACAACCGACCGGATGCTGAACACGACCTTGGACAAAAAGTGCTCGAAAAAACACCCTTTTAGCAGAATAAAACTTTAGACCCGAAATTCAACAATTTTAACAATTAAATGGGCATAATTCTCCAATGGGGCGACGTACAGTCATGAAAGTAGATTCATAAGAAAGCTAAATTTTTTCTCTGTAAGAGGTATAAATTTCATCCATGTAAATAAAAAGGAAGTGTTTTTAAATTTCAAATATTACGCAGAAAGCAACCGATTTCCCATTGTCTCCTTTTCCCGAAAGCTAGTACTATCGAACGCGTAACTGTAAGAATGAGAACCCTGTTTAACTCGCATAAAAATAATTGATTCATTAACGTAAGCAGCACAACTAGTGAAGAAAAATTTAGAATAAGAACAAATTAATGCATATAATTTTACCCACTCAATAATTAATTAACAAATAAACTGCAATTAACTACATATTAATCCACAATTCTAAACTAACTAAAATCGCTACATAACACTGCACCTCACACTGCTGCAAGAACCAATGACAGAAATGAACTCAAAGAGGGTAATCTGTGTCTTGCAAATTTTGGACTCTCTGCAAATGGTATGGGTGCAAACCATTTTCATTCAGTACTCTCCAAACGGTGGAATGGCTCAGCTGCAGACGATGTGCAATAGCTCTTTACTTGTCTGAAGTGATTCATGCACAATGTTCAAGATGGATTCTTCAGTGCGAGGTTGTCGTACAGTTCTTCCACTCCTAGTGTCAGAGGTGGCTTCAAATGACCTGTTTTCACACAGAGAACGCTGGAGCCCCTCGAACATTGTGTGTTTTGGCATGTGCCTGTTTGGAAACCGTTCCTGGTAAAACTGTAATGCTGCTCAGCCGTTCCCATTAGCAGCACCATACATGAGATACGTGTCAGCTTTTTCCCTGTGTGTAAACTCACCCATCATGCTCGACATCGGAGTTGCGAATGATCGTCTGATGCATCGGATCATGGTTTGTCCGGCTCACTACCGCCCTGTACTGCTGCATTGCCAGCCAATCACAGCTGTAGTTCCTATTACTGTTAGTATTCCCTTTTTTGAACATTTATTGTGAATACCGTATCGCTGGAAAGAAGCACTTTGTGTTGAATTTGTACATAAACACATTTTCCTCTCGTGTCGTTTTTTTGCGTTCATGCCTTAACACGTCACTTTAGACCCTACATTCCTATACAAAAAATGCATGTTTTAGTAAGCTCCACCACCCCTCCAAGTTTGTCCCATGATCTCTGAAACACCCTGTATATGTGTGTGTACAGTTACAAAACAATTATGTATATATATCTATATAATTTTTAGAAAGCAGTACAAGAATGTGAGAGACCTATTTGGTCAAGAATTTTGAACATTGAGCTGCAAAATTAAATTTAAAGATAAGCAAAAAAGAGCAAAATTCTAAAAGCAGTCGCTTAAAAGTAATATATATACTGATAGAAAAGGAAACCCCAACGCCAAGAAGAAACCAATTTAGAGGAATGAAATACAGGCAAAGTATTTGTCTAAGTGCCATATTGATCTGATTATTGTTTCAAGCCCATGGGTTAAAGTATGTGCAGAAAGAGCCATTTCAGATGTGAAATGCTGTTACATTAATAATTGGTGTAGCCACCACAATGTTGAATGGAAGTATGTTGTATCATACAGGTGCAGCTTGTCGTCTTGTGGGATAGAGTTCTATGCCTGTTGCATCAGTAAAGTCAGTAATAGTCTGCTTTGGTTGTGGATGATGCTGAATTTATCATCCAGTCATGTCCTATGGATGTTCAATGGGAGAAAGATGGGATGATCTCACAGGTCAAAGTGACTCTGGAACTCGCAGGTCAAATCGACTGTTGGCACATGTTTGGTGCAAAAGCGGTATGCGGACAAGCATTATCCTTTTGGAAATTGCCTCCTGCAGTATTACTCAGGAATTTCAGCACAACTGGGGCAGTCACCAGTCTGGCATAGAAGTTTGTTGTCAAAGTGTGTGGGATAATGATGAAAGTGCTCCTGCTATCACGGGAAATTGCTCCTCAGACCTGGTGTAGGTTGTTTGTATGTGGCAGACAGCTGTGTTCCAAGTGCTTATCTGTCCCCCTTCTAACCAACATCCAGCCATCACTGGCACCAAAGCAGAAAAAGATTCTCATCTGAGAATGCAATAGATCTCCACTCCACTCTCCAGTGAGCTCTAGCTTGACATCACTGAAGTTGTAGGTGAAGGTAATTAGGGGTTAGACATATGGCCACTACAGGGCATCTGCTCTCAGAGCTGTCCCTCAGATAACTGATTTGTTACAGTTTGCTGTGACAGTAAAGCCAACAGAAACTCAAATGTCTGGTGGAACTGCAGTAAGGTGTGCCACAGACATGCAGTAAATATGGCAGTCTTCTTTTTCAGTAATGAGGCCCACCACTAGTGGAGTGGTAAAATTGCTGACCACAGCTGGTTTGGACCTGGGTTTGGCTTTGTGCATTGGGCAGTTTCATGGTTTTCCCTATGTGTAATGTGTACAAGCTAGTTTCAGTAAGAAGATCCTCCACGAAGGCGTTCCTTCCCTTAGGCAAATACAGCTAGTGTGCTTTGCCATAATCAACTAAACCATAGCAAAATCGTTTCGTTGTGGCACATGTGCGATTTGACCTTGGCCTTCTTGAAACAGTTACCTTCCTGTGTTCACTGTTGCCAGCACGCATGCATAATGGATACATCTCTGCCAAATCGTTCTGCAATTTTGTGAAATCCACCTTCGTGCAGTCTTATTACTTGACCTCATTCTAGTTTGGCAAGCTGCTGTTATTGCATTCTTCATCTTCTTAAAGTGTTCTTGACTCAAATCTAGCTCACAATGCCCAGTATAGAAGATAAATAAAGTACATGAAATTTACATCATTATTTAAAGCAAATGTGACTTGTATGTTCATAGTGCTGATACTAGCGCCACATTTATTTCTCTAGGGTAAAATATGAATAGATGTCATCTTTCAGATGTGAAAATACACCTGCTAAATGTCATTTTTTAGCACAACTCGTCTTTGGTATTGGGGTTTGATTTTTAATCACTGTGTATACATATGTATTGATTAATTAAGCAAAATAAATTAATACTGTCCAGGATGTCTTTGTTTGATAGACAAAGACCAATGAATTAAAAAATATATAATTAATATGAGAATTTTAAAATTTGTCAAACGCTTATACCCAAAATATTGCTATTGAAGAGTAAAAAAGAACTCAAGTTAGGTTAATTAATAATGAATGAAGCATGAAGAAAATGTTGCAGTCAACTGAGTAATTTTAGGTTTGACTTTCTTCAAGGGATGCTTAATCTGAAGTTATTCCATTAACTTTCACTAGGTGTCCAAAAAAGAGTTTGCTTTTTTTTATAATCAAAAGCAACTTCATTTATTAAATAAAGTGTACTTTTGAAAATCGAGAACATAACCCTGTGTTTTTCAGGAAACCTTCGAATGAATACAAAAAAAATCTGAAGTAATTATTACATAATTGAGATTAAATTTCATCCTGTTGGAACGGTTAGAAAAATAATGGGAATATGTTCAGTTCTAAAAAATTCAAGCTATACGCACATCTTGAAATTGGGAACTAAATTTAGACTAGGTGCCACATTTAACAGTTCAATTTGCTTTAAATGCATTGAAGATAACATTAATGATTTCATTTTCAAAATTAGCTGTAAACTAAGTCTACCTACTGATACTTTTTTGAAATGGAAAAGTACTGTTTTGACAGAAAATAGCTTTTGCAAAAATTCCTAGTAAGAAGGCGACTCTGATTAAAATTCAAGTTTTTTCAACAAAAACTGAAAATTTCTACCACAGTTTTTTTTTTCTACACTAGATTTTAATATTTTATGTTTATTTTATATTTTATACAGTAGATTTTCTAAATTGATGTACTGCCTAGTTTCGCAGGAATCCAGTGAAGTGCAGATTTATAGCTAATGAGACCTGAATGAAATGAAAACCATTGATTTTCATTTGTTCTTAAAATGAAGAAAATTCGTTCTCTTAATTTTGCTATTGCTGGTAAAGACCATCACTACTGATGGAACAATAACAACCTTCCAATTCTTAATTCCATTACAAATGCTGAAGTACAAAAATCAACTACTATGATTTTGAAAATCTATTTTCTTCTCTCACACTGATGAAAATTTATGACAGTGTTCTGTGCTTGCCAAAAGCAATTTTATTTATCAATACATTTCTGCATTACCTATAGGAACAAACTTTTCTAATTTGTAACGTGTTTTTTGTTTACTAAAAAGTTCCAATTTCAACAAACATTACTGGTTAATACAACTACTATACTTTAAAAAGTTTGCTTTAACTTTCTGTACATGAATGGCATTATTAGCCTCAAGAATTTTGGTTTAGTTGAAACTAATAACATTTAACCTCCTTGCTTGAAACTCAAAACAAATTCAAATTGGAATAAGATTGAATAGCTATATCTAAATATTTTTAATTTTAATGGAGTTAAACCTTTTGACAAAAGACATCCTTTTAAGTTCAACAGAGTTCAACAGAATTAACTGGAAACTGAACATTTCTAAAAAAACATTTGGACAATACTGTTTATAATCAGTTAATTAGAATTAAAAATATATGTACTTAAGTTCCTGAGCTTCAAGAAATTGTTCTATTCACTAACACTTTACTTGTTAATAATATTCCTTATAATTATATAGGAGAACAGAGGCTATATATTATTGCTATATATTTATAGTAATGCATATTTTGTAAATTTGCATTTAAGTAATTATTCTTCTGGCTCTTTGCTTTGACTAACCAAGCCAATTTCTTTTCAGTCAGACAATACCGCAGCTATATAGTGTGAAAAATTGTACATGTGCTATTTCTTTTCTCTAGCCCCCCCCCCAAATCCATCTTTAGGCTGCCAGTTTCCAGTTTCAATAATAGCTTAGTAACCATGAACATTTTGTTGCCTAAAAATTTTTAGGTGTGGAAACTTTATCACCAATAGTTAGTTACCTCACTGCGCATTCTACAAAGTAACCTTATTTCCCTTTCTTTAAAACTTCTAATGTTAATTTTTTTGCATAAGAGAGACACAAATTTTAGTCTAGAACTGTAAGTATTATTTTTAATTTTATTCTGTTCCGGGTATATGTGTGTCTAGGTCTTTACAATTTTTTTGGATTGAACATTTTTCTAACAAACCATTATTTTTCTGTGTCAAACAGAGAGAAAGTTAGTCTTTAGTTAGGGAGAAAGTCTTTAGTTAGGAATTTGTAATAATTATTTCAAACTGTCTTGCATTCATTTTACGATTTCGTAGTAAAATGTAGGGTTGTTACTTTTGATTTTCAAGAGTGCACTTAATTTAATTAATGAAGTTGCTTTTGATTATCAAGTAAGACAGGAAAACTTTTTTGGACACCTTATGTAAGTTAAGGGATTAACTTCAGGTTAAACACCTCCTGAAGATAGTCTAATCTGAACTTACTATTTTCTTTATTGCTTTATTCAGTACTAATTAAGTTAATTTGAGGTCTTTCTAACTTTTCAATAACAGGATTTTCAGTGTAGGCTTTTGAGAATTTTTACCGATCTCACATTAATTTTATATTTTTGAATTAATTGATAACTGTTTATTAAGCAAAGATATTCTGGGTAGTATTGATTTATTTTGTTTAATTAATTTATGTAACAATCTGAGCAGCATTTGCACTACATTTTAATTTTCAAACTTCTTTTTCACACCTTATTAATTTAAATGTATATATGTGTGTATGTGTTTGTGCATGATAAAAAAATATGTAAATCAAAATATTACCTTTAATTTGCAATAGCCCCTAATTCTGTATTTTAATTGGAGATTTCCCCTTTCCATACTTTGCATGACAGTGACACAGATAATTTGCAAACTGAAATTCAAACAACCACTGTATGAAATGTTTAATAACCAATATGAAAATTGCAAACCATAGCTTTTTTCATTTGAACTAGGCTTTTATCTTGGAATATGACACATTTTCACTTTCTGCTTCTTCTGCTAGCCAACCTTCATCGGTTTCTTTTTCATTCTAGCTGCTTCATCTGTTTTAAAAATTATATCTCAAAATTGTAATGATACCGATGTGAAATTTTGTGAAATAGAAATAAAAGGAATATTTTAGATCATGTCTGTATGTTTCTTTTTCTATTATGCTTCAACATCATGATTTCAGTATTTTTTAAATTACAGTACAAGGTCCGAGATCCGGACTCGCAATGACTTCGGCGATTCCAGATTAGGGATTTTTCCGGATATTATATCATTGATTTAAATCTAGTAAAATGGCATGCAGAAATTATAAAATTAAAGATATGAAATCATGATTTATGAAATAGTGAACATTTATACATAAAGACCAGTTTCAGTAACACTGTAAATATATTCTGGAAGTAAAGTTTTCACTAGTAATGAGTTCAATGATTTCTTCTGCAAATAGTTTAGCAGCTTCAGTATCAGCTGAAACTTTTTCGTTTCTTCATGAAATATTTTGTCTTGAGCCATTAGCATTAGACTCGTCAATGGCGCATCCTCATTGCGACTGACCCATTCAATTATCACTCTGCCCTGATCGTCACTTTTAGCACAACAAGCAATTTTTGTGTTCTTCATTGTGAGTGGGCTGTCACAATCCACAAAAAGTTCAAAAAAAAAAGTTGTTTGTGGCTTTGAGGTCTGAATTTTAGATCATTTCTGATATTGGACGTCCGGATCTCGGACTTTGTACTGTATTACATCAAGGCAAATATCCAAATTAAAATATTAAATTAAGGAACTTTTGCAAGTTAAAGTTAGTATTTTAGTTAGATTTCCATATTTTTTATATGCGTACTGGGCAATTTAAAAGTAGCTTTAAAGACCAAAATTCAATAGCATGATATAGTCTTCAGAGAAATGCACAGCAAATCATGTGGCTTTCTTAATAATTTTTTTTTCTCTCAAAAATAGTTGCACGTTGTGCCACTTAAAAAAGGTTGTGCTGTAGCATAGCTATGGAACTGGCATTTCGTAAGAGACTGTAGTCATTTAGGATTATCCTCAGGATGTATTCCTGCAAAATTCAACACATGCAGGAATTGAAAGTGATTACAAGAGAGGCCATCAGTTTTTAAATTGGGCTTTTCAGCCATTGGGAAACAAAGTGGACTTGCTGTCAAATATCCTGTGGACTGAAAAGGCACACATCTGATGTAATGAAAGTGTAAATGCATACAGTGCCACATCTGGGTGAGAGAGAACATGTGTGCAATTGTGCAAACTCTTGCATATTAGCCAAAGGCAACAGCATGGTGTGGGTTCTGTATGTCATTCATTATTGTTCCCTTTTTCTTTCAGGAAGTCCACAGTGGTAAATTTCAAACTGTTTCTATCACATTTCTGTATTTTGCAGCACTTTGGTGGGACAGTATCATTTCTTCCTTGCAAAAGAGGATAGTCGATAATGTAATCATCATGCAGGATGAAACATTTATGTACGGGTCCTGCCCAGCATATGCTGTGATTGACATTTGATGATGGTTGTGTCTTTAGATCTTCTTTCTCACAAAAATAGCTTAGCAAAGTTCTCCAGACCTTATACTGCATGAGTTAGGGTTATGACGCTACTTAAAATCACAGGTATACAGAAATTGGGCAATGTTATTAGGCACAGAGAAAGAAGTTATTCACCATCATATGACAGGATTTGCAGTTGAATGATGTTCAGTGTTGTGCTGTGTCTGATAGTCATTATTATGATTGACACCTCTCACATTGAACATTGTAATCCTAACTGTGTAACAAGCTGCACACAGGAATTTTTAATCTTAAACCTGATTTTAGTCACTAATAATGAATATTGTGCTTGTGTATTTTTGCTGAACATCAAACATGCTGTGTAAAAATTTTTTTGCCCTCTCCTGTTTTAGGTGTTTTGTTGCTGATCCTGATGAGAGAGCTACTGCTGCAGATCTTCTAGAAGAACCTTTCATTTTAGAGTATGTGATTTTATATTACAGAGTGTAGTGCTGTGTTCTCCTCCTTATGTTAAGTTTTTTAATTTTTATTTTTCAGGCCCAGTGGAAAGAAGAAAACACATAGAGCAGCTCCTGATTTCAGTCGAAGTATATCTGGTACTATTAATCTCTTCAAAATGAAAAAATTGCTTATCTTAACTAAGGCAGTTATTGAATCCAGATTTTAACTAAAATGGACTGCATAACAAATAAATTTTACTCCCATTGGCCCCATCATTTCAATCTGTTCATATACTAAATTATGTCTTAACGTATGTACTCTGGTAATGCACACAGATTTGTACTGCTGCAGCTTAAAGTTTGATGATTTAACTGAAAAAAGGATTAGGCTTTGTAAAATGTTTAAAACATGATAAACAATGCACTTTTGTACATTTGTATTTATCAGGGTTGCCATGCTACCTGGAAAACTGGAAACAGTCAGGGAATTCAAAAATTGACCAAAAAAGTCAGGAAATTCGAATATTTTAGTCTAAATCTGGAAAAGTCAGGGAATTTCATACAGCGATCTCCCCAGAAAGCAAGTTTTGCGCCAACGTTGGAATACGATCACCTCGAGAATCGAAATACTCGCATGCGCATGTTGAACTAAAGAAAGTATGTATTCTTGTATCAAACAAAATCGCTTTAATCCTAGTATAGCGGTACCATGGAGGTTAGAATAGCCTCGGTGTACGGTACACACGGGATTTGGCGACATTCTGATGAGCAGCAAACAGGCCATTTTAGTGTTTGCGGCAATTTTCAAAATCGTGCCACAACCGTAGTGTATAGTAGGATTTTACCGCAAAATCTTTTAAATACTTTTTTTTTCTTTTTAAGAAATGCCTTATTTGTCATTTTGCAGTAAAATAAAAAAAATGTAATCAGTCATCTAGGCTAACCATTTAATATAACTATATTCGCCAAAATATTGTTGATTATTGTAATTCAGTTTTTTAATTATTTTAATGTTATTCATATCAGTTAATGTTGCTTCTCCTTAAATTTATTTATTATTAGTAAATAATACTTTCAAATTTCAGGAAATTTTCTCTGGCATAATCCTGAAACTACTTCTAGCAGTATGATAACATAACATCATGAAATTCAATGCACACATGTATTCAGCTAAATAAATATAAAATACGTAAATTTATTTTAAAATATCATTAAATAGATTTCTTTCTTTCGTTTAGCTTCAAAATGTCAGGAGGAAAAAAAAAAAGACATTTTTCATCCACCTTGAGCAGATGCTGATCTCAATTCGTCAGTGGAGAAAACAACTCCTATTATAGTTATAATAGTAATCTTTGAGGATAATATATAAGTCATATCTAACTGGCAAATTGGCAAGCTTTTGTGGCAACCCTGATTTATTTATCTATAAATACTAAATAATGGATTCATTTTGTATCCCTGTTGGCTTCAAAAGTACAATTAACTTTCTTCATTTTGGCATAAAGCACTATTCACACTACCATCAAGGATTTTTGCTAGAAAATTCCTAGGAGTACATATTGTTGCTTCATTACTTATGACCTCACCATCCACTCAATCAATCATTTGTAATCATATCTTTCCTTTTGGTGTCAAACTATGTTGTTCATCAGGGTATTGAACTTTTATACACTAGCATGCTCCTCCCCCCTTTTTTTGTTCTGCCTTTTCCATTTGAGATCAGATCCAATTTTTTAGTCAGATTTATTTTAGATGTTGAAAAATTTGAAGAAGGTAACTTTTTGTATAGTTTAAAAAAATGAAGTTCAGTGTCATAATTAATTCACTGGCTGTTGTTCACTAGAGCTTTCCTACTAGTGGATGAGTCAAAGCTGCTGAATATTGGTAATTTGACCTGCTTTGGATTTCAATACAGAGGAACAGGCTTGCTGCATGGTTGGTTTTCATGGTTTTCCTTATGTGTAACATGAATATAAGCCTGTTTCCTTCAGAAAGTCCTCCAAGATGGCATCTATCCTCTAAGGGAGATGGTCCTTGTGGCTTTGCCGTATTCAAAAAGCTTATCCTAACCTTATTGGAGCTAACTTTAACATTCAAAGGTTAATTTTCTGGCAGAGAAGTCTCATTAATGACAGTGCTTTCACTCTGTTTCCATTAAAGATGTAGAAAAACCTGTTCTGAACTTAATTCCTTTTCTTTGAACCAAACACAACTTTCATATGAAGAACTACAATGCTATAACATTCATCACCATAACAATAATGCTTTGATAATGTTGGACTAATCTCCAATGAAACCTCAGCCATCAATGAAATGTTTGTTTATTTGTGCTAATTATTATGTTGAGTTTATTTTTTTGATAAAAAAAACTTAAGGTATAATTCCAGAAACGCTGATGCTTAACTTAGTCCACCAAGAAAACACTGTCAAATCTCTATCTCTGCTGGGATTCAGGTCATGCCCAACCTGCTCAAAGTCACGTACTTCAAACAATTCACAACCAATCAGTAACTTTAGTAGCAGCTATCAAGTCCTTTTCCTAAGCACTGATATGAACGATATTAAATATATTCACTTTTGGCATGGTTTTACTGTAAAAAGAACAGCCAGTGATAATTTTGTTCCAGCAATGATTACTGCAAGCATTGTAGCACATTTCTACTTTTCTCATCTCATTGTATTTTCATGCAGTTTTTATTTTTTTCCCCTAATCATCATGTAATTTAAATACCAGAAACCCATTTCTTTTTCTAGTTCATTGCCTGTTTCTAGAAATTTATAATTTTGTTAAGGTCACATGACATTCTTTGCCATAATTGTTGCAGTGATAATTCCTTTATGAAACAATATGCACAACTCCTGCTTGTTTAAGATTGCATAGAACTGTGCCTTGCTTTTTAGTTACTCTTGATTTTTTAAATGCATTTTAATGTCATTGACTTGACATTGTCATTGTATTAATATTAAAATATTGAGAATCTGCATTTAAAAATACAGTGGTAATTTAGTATTTGTCTTTTTTGAATTATATCCAACTTATTACACATCCTGTTTGAGTTTGGCATACAATATTTGTTTGGAATATGATGAGTTCATTGAGTCACCAATGAGCTCACTGTAGTTATTTACCTCTTTCAAGACAATGCTGCAGCTGCTCGTGAGCATCACTATGCCTTGTTGCTTCTGTTTAGTAAGCAACCCACACTATGAATTTTCAAGTGACTTTGCATATTTTTTTTTTGTTGTTGTTGTTGTTAATTCATTAACAATAGGTTTTATGGAAGTTAATGAGAAGAGTTAAACAATGAAGGCAATTCTTGTGATCAATATAGGGGTGAAAAAAGAGATAATTGAAAAATATGAAGATAGCATGCATATCCAAAACTTGGCTATTGTATTCTGTATGTTGAGTATGATGGTGTTGATGATTGTGGAAGGGGGGAGGTGCTGGAACATCATGAAAAATTTCTTTTGATCTGGATAGCAAAAAAACATTTATGTAGAGTGCTTCATTTATGAACGATATAGATATTTCACCCACTGCATTTGTATTTTAGTATTAAACAGTGTTATACTGATAACAACTGGATTTTTTTTTGTAAAAAGAGATTAATTATTTTCCCTTTATTTCTTATTGGAAAAGTTCTTTGTATACATCCAAGTATCTGGAATGGATGATAGCATATCTTGAGCATATCTATAAATACTAAAATCGGGGTTTTTGATAGATATGTGAAAGTTGATGAAACTGTACAGTTAAAATTGTATGATGAGTAATGACTTTTAAAATCTTATGATGAGTCTTTTCGAGACTCGGTTGCTGCTTGTTAATTCATATAATAAATTTTACAAGCTGCTAATGTCATTATTAAAATATGAAGAATCTGTACATATATATATTTGTTTCTTGCATTATGAATGAATGGTGGCACATAGAAGCATCAAATTTTGAACACAAAATCCTGTACCAGAGCACATGCATCTGAAATGTGGAATTTTGAATTTTTTATTTATTTCATATTTTGTGCAAATTTTATAATTTTCTAGGAGCAAATTCAGCAATTTAAAAGCAGTTTGGTGCCACTGCTAAAATAAAATTTAAAAAGCTCAAAATACCAAAATAAAAAGTTTTTTTTTTTTATCTTATATGTACCAGTGTATGGCCGTATGGCAAAGTGGTGTTAAATATTTTTCTTCCAAATTTAATGAGCGAACTCAGCTATTTAAAAGCAATGTGTTACACTGTTAAAAATATAAAGTACTTTTATTTTTCAGTTTGAGTGTGATGCCATTCAGCAAAGCATAAGCTATTTAATGTCTATTACTGATTAACAAACTAATCACCTTAAAAGCAATGTATGCAATTCTTAATAATATTTTCTTAACGTTTCAGTATGATTGATTTTAAAAAAAAAACTGGGGTTGTGCTAATAATTCATACTGAAATTCTTCCACTATTAATTGCATTTTCCCTCTCCAATCTATCCAGTATTTTCTGATAATATTGCATTAATATCTTTGCTTGATTTGTTTTGTCATTATTTGACCAGGTTTTCCAGGTCACCAGGTTTCATTGGATAAGTAGAAAGAAGCAGCAATTATATGTGTAAAGTTTTCCACAGGATGTCCACTATGTCTCCTGTCATCAAGTTCTTCAATAAAAACAAAAGCAATGTAAAATGGAACAACTGATATTTGAGCTAATATCAGTACTGCCAGTAGGTACTGAAAAATAGAATAGCATACTAAAAATAATATGCATATAGTTGAGGAGATATGAGGGAAAGGAATAAGCTGATCCACGTTTCATATTATGTATTTAATTGTCAAACAGTGAGATGCTTTTTTTTTGTCCTGAAAAAAGACGTTTAAAAGATTTTTGTTTATTCAAAGACTGTTATTAAAGATATTTTACGCGGAAAAGCAGTATTCGGTGCATCTTATTATAATTTCTATTGCATCTAAAGTCTGGAATCAATGAGCTGGAATGATTTAAATTAGTGTATTCTAAAAAGCAATACTTTTGGTTTATTATTTGAAACATTAAATATTTTTATAAAATTATACTAGCTGGACTCTGAAATTACACTAGTGCATGCAATATTATAGTATATACCTATTTTTTATTTTATGGCAAAAATTCATGTTCTTTTAAGAATGAAATTTTACATTCTAATTTAATATGTGCTGTTACTGACAGCATGTTTTTGCATTTTGATTCCTCTGCAGTTATTTTAATCAAATATTTGAGTATTCTTAAAAAGCTTATTTAATCAAAAAAATTATTGAGTAAGCTACTAACCAAAGATATTAAAAATCAGATTTTCTGCTATTATTTTGCAGTATCTACTGGCTAACAAATTGGCAATAAATGTGCAATGATTTATGGGTAGGATTTGTGGGAAATATACAAGAAATCTGCTATCCAAATACTGCAAGTTCATCTCGAAAATCACTTTCCTAATGGAGATGAATCACCATGAAGTCATGAAATATAAGCTTTGATTCATTTGTGATTTTTATTTCAATTTTTTTTCTTACTCTGATCTATTTATTCATTTTAGTATTTTGTGGAAAGTGAAAACTGTTGCCTCTATATATATGCATTATATTTATGTGTTTGCATTTAACATATTTTAGAAAAAACCGAAAAAAGTTGTTTTTAGGCTTCAAAGAATAATTTCATTAACAGTAATTTTTATTTTAGAGATAGGGAAGGGGATGAATTTCATAAATTCTTACAGTATATATTCCCATTTCTTGTTATAACATTCCAGAAAAACATAATTGTTAGTTTAGTTTAGGAATAATTTCATTTGATAAAAAATCGCTTTTTTCTGTTATCGTTTGTGTTTTTATGTTTTACGATTTTTTAAGTAAATTATAATTTCATGTTTTCAGATAGACAAATACTTCAGATGTGCTGATTTCAAATTCTTTTTTGTATTAGTAGTGTGTATATATAGTGTGGCCTATCTATAAAACAGCCTTATACATGAATGGTCGTGTATTTTTATAGTGTTTTAGAAAAAGGGAAGTGTATATGAGAAACTTCTAAGGGAGTTATGAATGATGTTATACGCTGAAGGTATTCCACAAGAAAAACAATTACTGCTGTAAATATCATATTTGAAGAAAAACTTCTTTAAATATATATTTTTAGTATAGAAATAAAAGAATGAATGATAAACTATCTTAATATATATATTTAAGAAAAAGCTTTTATCAGTGCATGTAAAAATTGGTTTTTAGAATCCCATTTTAATGAAAAAAAACATTTATTATTCTGGCTAATATGCTACAGCAGTTTAGAATGTGTATTTAATTATCTAGAAAATTTTTAGAGAGGTATTATTTAGTAAAGTCCATCATTTTAATTTGAGCTTTATTTCAGTCCCAGAGAGAGTATCCAAGTTAGACAAACCAATGAATGTTGAAAGGTTTTCAAGTACAGGCGAGGAGAGGTAGTAATTTTTGTCTGTGGTTTTAAAATTTTCATGTTGTATTTTTATGCGATTCTGAAAATTAACTTTTATGCATGTTAGTATGTGGAAGTTTATTCAAACATTCTGTCATTATTTAGCGCTGCTATTGTATGCAAGACCAGTCCATCTAACTCCCTTCGGATACCAACGCCCTTCACATTTAGGTATGCTGAATTATGAATTTGAATATTAAGAAAACCTTAAAAACTTGAGGTACTATGCCTAGCCTTCTCCCTCATTTCATCTTATCATATTTTATGGAGTTATGCTAGAAAATCATGTGTGTGTAAATATTGCCTACAAGACTGAAATTTTAGCACAATACTCTGCATTTACTACTGTAACAAAAAGAGTTTAGATTTTTTGTCCCTTTTTTCTATGTCCGTGTTGAAATAAAATCCTTTGCGGGACAAAGTACAATACACTTAATTCATATTGTAGTTATTTAATAAAATTCTTATACTTTGTGAAATATGTATTAAATGTGCATCTAACCTGTAGTTCATGCACTATATAAACTACTATCATTTTTAATTCAGTATTAAATCTTCAGATCAACCATCATTTTGAATAGTGATAGTTCTCCAGTTTATTCCTTCAAAAAAGGGTCTCCAGTTCTTTCTTATTATCACATTAAATATGGTTTTATTCCATCAGAAAAGTTATTTATAATTTTAGCTATTTAAAGCTAATATTAATTTGCCAGACTGCTGTAATAATAAGAATTACTTTGCAAGTTTAACTTTCATCATTTGCAGTAGTAGACATTAAATGCAAAGAACATTTTGCACTGATTTATTAATAGTGAAGTGTGTTAAAATTATGTCTAAAATAAACAGTGCCACATTAAGTGAGAAAATCATTTAAAAGCAGCATGCAGGCCATTAAACTGAAATACTTTTAAGTTTAATAAAAAGTTAATAAGTGTTTTAACTTTCAATTGGGCTGCTATTCGAAACATACTTGTGTAACAAAAGCAGGAAAATTAGGGAAGATAAATTTTCTTTCTGTGAACTATCAGCTGTTCAGTTGTGCATAAAAAATTACTGTATGTTAGAATTTTGTTGCAGTAGATCTTTTTTCACCAAATTCTTATTTCCATTAAATATTTATCATAGCCTTTGTTCAGATATTTGATTGATTTTTATTTGTTCCAATGTAGATTTATGCAAAATTATGAGAAGAGAATGATTCTAAATAAATAATATAAAAAATATCATTCATAGACTTATTTCTCAAATTGCTGCATGTACAACTAAAGATAACAAAAATTAATAAATAGAATGAGCTACTTTTTTTTTCTGCCTGAGCATACAGAAATATTCAAACTTATAAAGAATGAAGTTTATAATTAATATACTTGCATATGTTTTGACAAAATAAACTTTTTATTCATGGAAACAGGAACTTATTGCCAGTCATGAAAGTTAATATCTTCACCGAGCTTTAAACTTAAATATCTATTGATTGTAATGCTGCTATGAAGAATATTTTATGCAAAAATTGACGGAACTGAAAAAGAAATGTGAATCAGTTTGTCTTTAGTATGTCAGCTAATTTTGAAGATTTACAAGTAAACAGTTCTGTTTAAATGTTGTGTACTACTTGGAGTATACAAATTGTTAATTTTTGTGTAGTAAATTAATAGATTGCTATGTTTATATAGTATTTGTAAAATGCTTTAGATATGGTTATAAGATTCTTCTCTAAGAGGTCTTTTTGCAAAGTTTTGGTCAAAGGAGATTATTTTGTCCTTTTTAAAATATTTAGAGGGAAAATGCTTAAAATGGAAGGAAGTTAGTACTGTGCTTTTCAATACTCAAATAAAAGTCTTCTGTTATTTATTATTTCTATTTTGCCTATAGTTGAATTTGCATGAAAAATTGTGTGTTTCATGATAGTTTCTATTTAAAGAAATCAAGATACTTGGATTGAAAACTTAGTTTTCTATTTAAGTACTTCTTTGTTTAATCATAGTAGTACTTCGTATCATGTAGCATGTAACACATTTGAGCTTCTAAGGAAATACGACATCAAATTGAACAAAGAAAAAGTCTGTTAAATACTTGTGTGAGAAAGGGTGATTAATCATATTAGATATAATAATAGATTTTTAAAGGTGGTAGTTCTATTTTTGAAGCTTTTATATTTTTTTTATTATTATAACTCATTTACAAAATAACAGAATTTTTTTTTCTACATCCGACCTGTCAATATGTGCTATAGATTCAAACTGTGGATTTAGCAAATGTTTGGGTGAAATTTTATTAACTTCTTTTTTTTTTCCTATTGTAGATGTTATCTTTTTTTGAAATAGTGTCAATGTGTTAAAGCTTTTCATGCATACAATCCATTTAACTTTTGCTTTTGAGCTGGAAGATGTTGTGTAGTTTGATAAACGTTCAGAAAGTAATTGTGAGATTATTCATGATTCAGCATTTTATTGAAATTATTTTTCATATATATACATATATAAACAAGGAGTGTTATAGTTGCATTGGTTATAATGAACTAGAATCCTCAGTTTATTTTGCTGATTTTTGATGAAACATCATTTTTCTCTGGAAAACACTATAACTCTTTTTCAAATATTAACTAACTAGTCATGAATCAGATACACATTGCATGCTTCAGATATATGCAGTAAGTGTTATAATTAAAAATAGTTTATTCATGTAAAACATGCTATTTTTATAGATGTTGTAAAACATTGAAAGTACTAGGTATTTGACACTTTGTTATAAATGCATTTTTACTGATGGCATGTTAAATTAGACAATTTGCTTAGGTACCAAGCTTCTAAAAGGCATCATTTTGTGTGGATTTTGCGCTATTCAGTTATAGTAATTTCTCGTTAATGTTTTTAAAAAAGCAAATCCAGTTATGTAAAAGAAAAAGTATCTTAAAATTTTAATTAGCTAGGTATAACTAAACAAAATTTTTATGCTGTTGAATAAAATAAGTCACATAATAGACATAGTTGAACTTAATGAAAACTTAAAAAATCTTGTATCATTTGTCACATTTACATAGTTATATTAAAAGTAACATTTGAAGTAGAAACATAATGGATGAGATACTATCAAATGAAAATATGGTCTGTTTCAGATGCAGACTGCTTTGTATCATAAGTATTAGTCATGTGTCATTGCTTTGTCAAGAATTTGACATGAAAACTTAATAATGAAACGATTTCTACGTTAATTTCATGTTTTGTGTGATAATGATTTTTTTTTCTTTCATTAGCATTTACTTCAAGTTCTCTCATTTTTCATCCTTATGCTAGTATTATAATGGATATTTGCTTTTTATTATTATTAATTCATTGTTCCATAGTTCTATTGGTTTTCTTTACGTTTTATTTAGCATGTAAATATTATGGACGGAATGATTAATAGTCATCTTATGCCCAAGTAGACCATAGTGACCTGAATATTTAGGAGCATGATAAAAGCTTATTAATTTATCCCTTTGACCCCCCATTCTGCATACATTCATATTCTCCGGGCAGTGTAATTTTTAAATATTAAATCAATTTGAACCATTAGTGAGGCTTCAGTTATTTGCAACTGAAAATCAAAATAATTAATTTATTGTATTCTAAATGTGCATAATATGTGTAAAATTCTACTAAAGTGTCAGTAAAATTAAATTGTACCAAGCCCCTTCGGTAATTAAATATTATAGTTTAAGTTATTTTGTTGGACATTAAATCACAGTAAATTAACCAAACTGAAAAGATTAAAAATCTTATACTTATCCTTAAATTTCTTTTGCAGTGAAACTCTTTTATTGTAGCAAATAACTGTAATGATATTTAAAATACCAGCTCTCCTTTTTAACATCTGTATGTATGATGATTTGCACCACTTTTGTAACCATGTCTCTTGAAAAATGCGTTTCATAAATCATTGATTTTCTTCCACATTGTCGTAGTAAAATTTCTGTATTTGCAATTTCTCAGCTGCAGTGGTAGCTTCTTAACAACTGGTGCATTAATTTCTTGAATATAATTTGTTTAATTCTGTGATTTAGTGCTGTATGGGTACTTACTGGCTTGTGAGTTATCAGTTGATCATTCCCTGATCACTTGTAACTATGCGTAAATAGATATTATAGCTGCATTTTGTGACCCATGTTCTGGTTTGGCTGCAAATTGGAGCAATAGATGGTGAAATATTTAAATTAAATTAACAAATCTAATATGATAACATGGAATGGAGAGTAGTAAGTGCCATATTAATATTTTGCCTGGTCACAATGATAAACTAACAAATGTTTGCCTTTTCATCTTGCATGAGGAGCTTGATCATTGTACATGATACTTAGATATTATGCAACGTCGTTGATCTTTTTGTCCATAGCATAAATTTATGAACTTGAAACACAGTCATAAATCTGGTTCCATTTTTCTTCTTTTATATATTAAATTATTAATTTCTGATTATTATTCACATTTTAAAAGTATGTGGCATACTTTCAGAATTTTTATTATTCAGCTATGTACAACATAAGCCGTACTTGCAATTTATAGTACCTGATGGAATTTCTTATCGAATGAGGATAACATTAAGCATACATAATATTTAATTTCGTGTCATATTTATAGGCACTTGCCATTTGTCTTGTCTTGTGTTACTGTAGGTATAGAAAATATATTCCTGAAAAATATTGTTACAAAGCTTAAACTACTTATCATTCTTAGTTTCAGTGGTTATAAAGCTTAAAGAAGGAAAAGTACTTTCATAGAGAACTGGAAACCACTTTTGGGCTAGTTATTAAATGTGAACACACGGCCAAGTGTAGTGCAATTAATAACATTAATGGTTTTCAGTTCCATTTCCAGTTGTTGTGCTGCTGAAAAGCGATGTCTGATTGTATGTCATGTTGGTAAAATCTTCATGAAAGGTTTTAATATCGTGGAAAAATAAATTATGTTTTATATATAGCTTGATACTGTAAGAAAAATAATGCAGCTATTAAGTCTTAATTTTTTTTTAAGACTGGCACTAAATATGATCTATGTGTGTGAATGTGAATTCAGTACATAAAATGCTATTTGCAAAAAATATAAAATGATACATTGGAAGAAATTATCATAATGAAATAGAAATGGCAGGCCAGACAGCTGCTGTGTTAAATTAATATTAATTGTAAATATATCCTGGGTTTCAGTTATGTTCAACTGGGAGCAAATAAACTATTTAAAGGTGAGAGATAACTAACAGAAAATCATTTATCTTTACTAAAACCAAGCTTTTATATTTTGCATTTAGCTCAAAAAAATTATGATACATATTTGCATAAAGAAATTGTTAAATTTTTAACATGCCTGCAATTACTATACTCTTATTGCATCTATCCTAAGATGATTGTGCATGGGAGGGTATGGATTTTATTTCTTTAAATTTTGCTCTAGACACATATTCCTTGTTACAAGTTTTCCTAAAATAAGATTGAAAATTTTACGAAAAATGTCAGTATTGTAAGAGGAAAGGATTTTATAAAATTAAAATTTAGTTTTTTATACGTTACCTGTAAAATAAAAACTTGAATAAAAACTCTCATTATCTTTTGCTTTGTTAAGAATGAAATGCTCTTGCCTTTATGTGGAAAATTCAGAGATATTTAAGGAGGAATTTATGACATTCTTTTAGTTTGTTATTACCAATGCAATTCGTGACTTCTTTTAGACTGCCCAAGGTAATACTACTTTCATTTTAAAATTTGCAGCTGTTCCCTTTAATTTGGGTTAAAAGATTTATTCAGCGTATTTCTCTGAATTTTGCTCATAACGATATAGAATTTTTGCTGGTTATCATTAATTAAGAAAAAATGACGATTGCTCAAAAAGTTACACAGTAGAATTTAATGAAACTGACCAACAGTATACAACACATAGTAAGAAGTTACCAGACAATTATGGTGTTATAAGAATTAGCATATGTTTAAAATGAACAAATCGGATGTGTCAGTTTAGTATAGGAAAATTACCGTCAATATGGAGGATGATCTCCCCTAGAAGCAATGTAAAACATAAGCGATGTGTGATGCTGTTAATTATGCAGTCTATCAGTTCCATAGGAATTGAGAGCCATTGCTGTTGCAAAGCAGTTGCAAGTGTGGCAAGGGTATAATTAGCATATGTTTAAAATGAACAAATCGGATGTGTCAGTTTAGTATAGGAAAATTACCGTCAATATGGAGGATGATCTCCCCTAGAAGCAATGTAAAACATAAGCGATGTGTGATGCTGTTAATTATGCAGTCTATCAGTTCCATAGGAATTGAGAGCCATTGCTGTTGCAAAGCAGTTGCAAGTGTGGCAAGGGTATGAAGAGGAAGACTGAGAGCTTATATATTCTTAAAGT